>ML784798.1:496136-529363 GCA_009831015.1 Picea engelmannii
ATCTTTGTTTACACTGTATTAGAGCAGCTCGGAATTGGAGGATCCAGTCGAGCTGTAACTATTATAGGATGATGTTGTAATGGATCATTGTAATAGTTACGGAGCCTCTAATCAGTCCCTGTAATTCTCTTAGCGCTGAATGAATTGGAATTGGAGGATCCAGTCAAGTCCTCTTTCAGCTTCTTGAAGCCCTGAACCAGGAGGATCCTTTTTTCAGAGTTTTTCCTCTGCAAACTGCTGCAAGCCTGATGCCCATAGCTGTTTGTCCACTTTCTCCTAAGTCTTCCACCTGTTCATGTTTAAATCAACCCACTGGCTGAAGTTAGGATTCCAGACCTCCTCTGTCCTTATGAACCAGACTCAGTCCCTGAGTTAGAGTGATACCTCCTAGAGCCGTTATCTCCATTTGATCACCCTTCATGAACAAATCGTGACATAAAACTGATGGGCGTTGGGCTCTGCTCCTGCAAGCAATCCAGGAGTGACTTCTAATGCTAACAGAACCCGTGACCTCCACAAACCTTACCAAGCCTCTATTACTATTGGTGCCCACACACTGTTACTTACTCCTATATGACGCCACATCCTCTTAACATGGGTCGAATGTTTAAACGATGGTAAAAAGGTTGAGGTCCCAAGCCCTTGACCCTCGGTTGTATGTAATATATATGTGACCACGACCCATAATCGCGCGGGGAGTTACAACGATTCGTGCCACATGCTATGTATATTATATGGTTATAAACCATATAACAAAAAACAACGAAACGATTGGAGGTCGGTGGGGCTCGAACACTCGACCTACTGTAACCTCCACCAAAACCTTAACCAATAAGCCAACAAACCTCGTTGTTACAAGATTCCCCAAACCATTAATTAAATGTTGATGTACAATTTTGGATGGGGAGTTAAGGGCATGTGCCCTATTTAATGGTGCATTGACCAAGAAGAAATGACACTCATCATTTATGCAGATTTATGTCTCAAAGTTCGTGCCCGAGGGTATTAAGACTTTGAGGCTACACTGTAAAGCGTGTCGAGAGGTCCCTTGATGGAATTTTAAGAACTTTATACTCACTTTTCATGATTTTCGCAAGGAATCCAATGGTACACTTTGTTTTTTGAGTTTGATAAATGCACAGAAAGGTCGTTGTAAACACAAGCATTTGAGCATTAATAAAGAGGTCTCTATTGGAAATGGACCCAAAGACGTAGCCCAAATTGGATGAACTCCATTATCAAACTTGTATATGTGATATTATCATTGTTGTTCATTTTGTGCTTAGTTATTTGTAAGTTATTTATCATTAAAGTGTATTTGGTTAAATAAGTATTTCACATGTAAATTGAAAACAGTCAAGCGATCATTATTATTTTCAAGATCAAGTAGATGTTATTGTGGATTTAAGATTAATAAGAATCTATGGATTTTTCAGATCAAGTTGGTATCAGAGAAAGGTTTGACAAGTGTTGCAAGTGAATGCTTACAAGAGCCAAACTCAAACTTGGTAAATGAGAGCTTGCAAGTTATAAGTCTGAGATTGAAAGAAGACTTTGTAAAAATAAGATGGCTTCCGAAGGAAAGGAAGGAGAAGATCCTCTCATGAGTCCAAAGGAAATGATGGATACACTTCGCTCAATGAGAGAGATAACAGATGATTTCCAACGAAAAATTCAAAAGCCTGTAAGTGAAGAGTCTTCGATAAAGGGAGAAGGAGGAGGCGAAGGTGGTGGACCTTCAGAGCCCCCTTCACCATCCTCATCATCATCATTCTCTTTTGAGGCAAGTGAACATTATTCTCATAAAAAGAAGTCCTCTAAGAAGTCTGATCATAATCTGCCTTTATTAAAATTGGATGTCAAGTTTGAATTGTCGACCTATGATGAAGAATTGAATGTCGAGAAAGTGAACAACTAGATCAAGCAAATAGAGGCATATTGCAGGGTTCAAAAGATCATGGACGAAGCTGCAAGGATACAATTAGTTTCTCTTCGACTAAGTAGCACAACCTTGATATGGTGGGAGAGTAAGATGCAAGTTGATCTTGTTCAAAAGGGAAAAATAATATCTTCTTGGGATAAGTTTACTAAGGCTATAAGAAAACAATTCTATCCACTAGCGTATACACAAATGGAAATAATAGAATGGCAACATCTAAGGCATGGTAAAGGCTAGAATATTCATGCATACACACAAGAATTCAAAAAGAAGGCATTGTCCTTAGATATTTCATTGTATACCCATGAAACTCTTCTAAAATATATTGGTGGCATGCACTCATATCTTTGTCACACTATTTTAATGTTTAACCCTACTAACATTGATAAAGTGTGAGTTCGAGCTACACATCTGGAGGCTAGTAAGGGTAAGCATGCAATCGAAGATAAGAAACCATTCAAGTTTGAAAAGAAACCAAAAGGTAAATGGAAGCGTAGAAAATCAGCTACAATAAAGCAAGATGAGAGAAGACCTACATGTTCCCACTGTAAGAAAAAGGGACACGAGGAATCACAGTGTTGGAAGATGCATTCAGAATTATGACCAAAGAAGTTCAAGGATAAAGGGAAGTAGAACTCTGTTGCAACAATTCATCAGGATCTAGGGTCAGATTTCAGGGATGAATCTAATATCATGGCAATGGGAAACAAAGGTATATCAACTATCAATTCTAATTCCTCAGTTCAATCCGTTAAATTGGAAAGTGATACTAATCAAAAGAAAAGAAGTGAGTTTTTTCATGTCATAGTTATAGTCAAGAATACAAAGGTAGATACTTTATCTGACAGTGGATCTCAAGTTAATTTAAAATCTGAAGCAATTGTTAAGAAGTTGGGTTTGAAGATGACACCTCATAAAAATCCATATCCATTAGGTTGGGTGTGTGAAGATGCTAAATTGCAAGTAACAAAATAGTGCAAGATCACATTTGCAATAACAATTAAGTTCTTTGATGAGATTGAATTAGATGTTGTGCCTCTTGACATTTGCGACATTGTCTTGGGAAATCCATATCTATTTGACAGGAAGGCCATATTATATCGTGAAGAGAATAAATATCATATTTTCAAGAACGAGGTTGAATATATTGTCAGAGCTCATTGTATCAAAACTAATGTTTCTTTAGTAGCACATGGAAAATGAAGAGACTCATGATCACAAGTAAATTTGTTGTTCTAATGATAGTGAAACAAAAAGAGGAAGATATAATAGATGCTTTATCAGGTTGTGATCCAAATCATAAGCATGAGTTGATAAAAATCATATCTAACTACGATGAGTTATTCCAGGAACCTACAGTGTTGCCTTCTAAGAGGGAGGTTGAACATGAAATATATTTGCAGCAGGATGCTCCTCTTTCTAATATTGGAATGTATAGGTCATCACTAATCGAGAATGAAGAAATTAAGAAGCAAGTTTAAGAGTTGCTCAATAAATAAATAATCAAGCCAATCTCCTCTCTGTGTGGTTCTCCTATTGTATTAGTTTCAAAGAAAGATGGCATGTGGAGGATGTGTATTGACTTTTGATCCCTGAACAAGATTACGGTAAAGAGCCATTATCCTCTTCCCAGAATTGATGACTTATTGGATCAATTAAATAATGTTGTTTATTTCACTAAGTTGGACTTGAGAAGTGGTTACCATCATATCATAATTGTAGAAGGTGACATATGTAAAACTGCTTTCAAGACCAAGCAAGGATTGTTCGAATGGTTATTTATGTCATTTGGGTTATGCAATGTACCAATAATGTTTATGAGGATAATGAATGATGTGTTCAAACCATATATAGATGATTTTGTTATCGTATATTTACATGATATATTGATCTTTAGTCGAAGATGGGAATATCATATAAAGAATGTCAAGATAGTCTTTCAACTCTTGAAGAAGGAGAAGTTATATATTAAAATGTCTAAATGTGAATTTGGCAAAACTTCTTTGGTATATTTGGGTTACATTGTAGGGAATGGTCAACTAAAGATAGACCCTGTGAAAGTAGAAGTTATTGTGAAATGGCCCAAGTGAAATGCCTCAAGCCAACTATTGTCACAAAAGTCAGGAGCTTCTTAGGAGCACTACAATACTAGAGGGAATTCATTGTTAATTTCTCTTACATAACCACTCCTTTGCATGCATTAACAAGTGTAAAACAAGTCTTTCAATGGGGAGGCAAGCAGTAGAGGGCTTTCGAGACATAGAATGAAAAGATAAGGACTGCACCAGTTTTGGCTCTGCCAGATCTACAACAACCATTTGATATTCAAACTGATGCAAGAGGATATGCCATAGGAACAATCTTGATGCAACAAGGTAAACATATATGTTATCATTTTCAGATTTTCACTCAAGTTGTGATTAAATATACAACATATGATAAGTAATTGTATGTGTTGGTACAAAGTGTGAAGAAATGGAAGAAATAATTAATGAGAAATGAGACAATTATTCATACAAATCATCAACCATTATAGTATTTGTCTACAAAAACCAGTATTTTTTTTTAACCTAATCCAGAAGATTGAATTACACAAGGCCCAATGATCAATTTCCCAGGAATGCCTCCTGGGAAACTATTTTCCAACCTTGAAATATGTCCATCACTAACAGTTGGAACACTGCCAGATGAATTAAATTGTAATTCAATTCTGTGTGTAATGGATCTCACTTGGTCCAGTTCCAACTTGAGCTTATTTCTCAGCTCCACCTTTTCAATCCTAGACATTTGAGAAACTGCAATAACATATGTGGGAACTCCAAGAGCATCTGTTTTCTGGCCTGCAGAATTATATTTATAGAATTTCTCTCGAGTGTACAAGAATCCTCTGAGGTTGTCTCAGAATCAAACCTGGCAGAAGATCCAATACTTTCATATTTTACATATTGAACCTTCTGCCTCCTTCCATCTGAATCCCATGTAACTTCCACTGCATAAGGGTAATCAGAAATCATATTGTATGAAGCCCTAGCTGACACCTTCTTATATTTCTTCATGATGGAATTCCCGCTGGGGCTGTTCTAAGGTTGGTGTCGTTCATGAGTTACTATAAGGGCATAGGACATTCAGTGTATTAATAAGATAGGTCTGAGGTTGGTGCCTTTAGATAGAATGCCTTGCCTTGACACATAATTCCTTGACACATAATGCCTTTCTCGAACATGCCTTGCTTTGACACATAATTTGTGGTATTTATCCCGGCATGGTAAGGTCACCTTAAAATTATGTTCATTGCTTCTTCCAAACAAGAAGAGGGGTCAAAGTTTTGCTAGATTCTTCGTCGAATTATTACTGTTGACTAAGGCACATAATAGTAATCCAATTTTGGAGCTCAAGACAAAGCATTGAAGTCTCTCTCTATAGCTAGAACAGATTTGGATGATTGATATGATAAATCTTGAGAGTACAGGTAAAGAAGCCAACAATGTGGCACATACGACATGCTCAGAAAACACCTTATCCTAGAAGGAGTTTCTTGGATTAGCACGTGGACAAAATTTTCTTCATGTGTAAATTGAGAAAAAAGGAAGTGAGCCTTGACCATACCACTATTGGTGCTTTAATATGGACAAGGCGATTGAGCCTTGAACTTTACAAGATGGTACAAAAGGATTCTCCTTAGCCTTTCATGGACTGACTATGGAAATAGACTTTTGTTTCAGTGAACATTTATTTGCATTAGGTCATCAATTTCAGAATGATCTTACAACATCTTTGTTATCATTCCCAAGCCCATCCATGCCCTCACCGATGATCACCAATTCGTTAAGAGAAGAAAAATATACCTCAATTTTCATTATAAGGTGTATCCATGTTTGTTGGCCTTGTAAACAATTATGGCCTTTCCGTGACCATCTTAATAGTTATAGCCATGAATCAACCTATGAAACTATATCTTTTGGCACCATAACAACTGCCTTAGAAAGTCGGTTAACCTTCTTCATTCATATCATGTAGATACAATATACTCTTATACTTGTATAGTTGATTTTATGATTATTACCTCAACTCCAACAACACAACAGACTTATTGCTCCATATGATGCAACATATATTTGAGATGTCTGTGTTGATGAATCATTTACTTTGCTCATGGGCGATGATTATAAGACCCCTCCGTACATATTCTCTGTTTATTTCAATATCTCCATTGCTGCAACATACTTTTGGGATTTCTTTTTCTCTAGATCAAGAAATGTGGCTATGCATTTCTTGTGGATTGGTTTGCTGCACATCCACAAAAGTTAGGTTTAAGACTACGTTCTCATTCAAAATGTGGACAAGTGGAATGATGAAGAATTGGTGACCCTATCACAATAAGTATGGACTATTTGATGATAAATTAGGTCCTTCAAGACAAGAGTGTAATTGTCATACAATTACACTATGTCCAACAATGACACTCTGTCTCATTGAGTGAGAGGATTCTTTGCTTACTGTTCATTAACAAATACCAAGACACTTTGTCCAACAATTTTTTTATGTTTTCAACAAAATGTAATTCAAGCTTGAGGTAAGAGACTTTGAAGACACTCCTTTAGACTTTGCTTTTCTCTAGTATTGAACTATATAGAATTTTCAATATTCCTTTAGATTATGAGGAGGACACATAAGTAAGAAGTATACTACATAGTGCATGATGGTAATAATAATAATAAGAACTTTCCTTTAGAATTTACTAATTAATACTATGACCAACAAAATTTGAATCCAATCTCATCATTAAAAATATATCTTTTTTCTTTTATTGACAGTAACCCAGATCAAATTGACACTAATTTTGAGAGATCATTTAATGATGACAGTCTTGGGTGCTCATAATTTGCAGAAGTTTGTGGAAGACCAAAAGAAGAATCACAATAAGTTGGAAGTGATAGTCGAAGGTTGGGCTGTAATAAGACAATTTAAGGGATTAACAAGCTGATTGGGTGACACTAGATAAGATATCAGGGACATAATGACAATTTGGTTTGGGGGCACAAAATCACAATCGAGCGACCTTAGTGGGATAGATAGAGACCATTTCCTGGAAGGCCCTCTCCCTAATAATATAGGGTCATTGATATGGAGAACCATACAAAACTCTTTCAATTTAATCAAAACATGTCTCTAATATAATCCTGGAAACAGATACCAAATTAGCACTTGGATAGATAAAATCATTTCAGAAGAGCCACTCTTCAAAAGGGTTGAACTTTTACTCTTAGAATATTGATGGACAATAGGGAAACAACCTCAAATTTCTAGCAGATCTCTCACACTGGGAATAGCATGACAACAAATGAAAACATTGGAAAATTGCAAGGGAATTGAACACCCTAGAAGACCTTCATAGAGACATGGACACACTGATCTATAAGCTAAGGGACTAATCCAAGATCTTTTCATAGAGTGACTTATAAAGAATTGCATTAAATGAGCATAAATTAAAGTGCACCATTAAAGAAGGAAAAGCTAAAAAATAAAAATACATAAGCATCAAATCTGAACAAAAAAACTTGATAACGGAGTTCGTCCCTGGTGGACTACGTCTCCGGGTCCTTCTCTCAAATGGGTAGGCTCTTTCATTAACTCAACAAAAGAATTTGGAAAAAATACATAAGTATACCTCATTATGAAATTAAGCTGCAAAAATAATTCTCAGATCATAAAATAGACAGCACCACTGAATTCGTGGCGTCGAATTACCCAAAAATCACTATCTCCACGCCTCGATCCGACTCTGGCACTCCTAGGCCCAAGAAGAAATTCGTCTCAGTTTCCATGCCCTCTCTGCAACCTGCATTAATGACTGTACTGCATGGATTTCTGTGCCCAAGCGATCGTACCATATGCGTTCCTCCCCCCACTGGCTGGGTGGACTCAACATTTAATACTTTTCCGCAGCGTTGGTTACAATGTATGGCCCGCGCCTTGTTTTGGGTGGAAGTATTAAGGCACATATGGGGGAGGAGGTCTCGGGGTCAAACCCACGAGCCTCCCCCTTTTGGGTTTTATGTTGTTGCAACACACACACACACACACACACACACACACACACACACACACACATATATATATAACATGGTTTGTTCCGCTAGTTTAGCGGTGGCGCTAATCCATATCCCAACGTTTTAAACCATGGCCAAGTTTGGCGTGGTCCGCTAGAGTTGGTGGATCTGCCAAACTATATATTTTTTTCAAATTTTCTCACGGACTGTCATTGAGAATTTCCCGCCTGCCACATGGTAGCCTCTGATTGGGCCACATGGTAGCCTCTCACTGGGCCACATTTTCCTCTTCCAAGTCATCATGCCATGTCAACGTACAGACCATACAGATTGCCACGTGGCATGATCTGATTCGTCCATGGATTGACTCGAAAATGCCACGTGTGTTTTACGGATGCTAACGTTAGCAGTATGGATGTTGACTCATCCCCTATTGACTGGGTTAGGTTGACCAAACTTTGACCGCGAATATATTTCAATCAATAACTTTGTTTAATGAGCCGTTTGCACCGTTAGAAATCTTGCGACGCGCTCTTCGTTATCATGTCATTTTCACTGAGTTTTGGTAACTTTGTTTTTTTCCCTTTTCTTTGTCTCCTGAAGCCATTCTGAACATCCTGAGTTGCCTCTGTGAGTTCTGAGTTGTTTTTAGCCTTCTCTGGATCCGTTTTGGATCAAAACTTCCCACTGAGAGATTTTTGGACTACTAAAAGCTTTCATCAATCAATAGGTAAGTGAGGGAAGATTCCCCTCACTTTGTCCTTCTCTATCCACTTTGCCTTGCTTAGATGTGTGCCCTTTAAGCCTACTCAAAGATAATCAACATCACCCATGCGTGAAGTCCTTATCCTCCTGTCCAGGATGATATATTCCTGTAACTCATCCAAGTACTCAGGTGAAAACTCATCAACTGAAGGTATTGAAACTTCCCCATCTTGATCCATCATCATGGGAGGCTAAAAACGTTTCAAGTTCTCAACGTTCACAACTGAGTAAATCTGCATATAAGGTGGAAGATCCAAACGAAAAGCATTGGTACCACTTTTCTCCAAGATAGTGAAGGGTCCATAACGAATGGGCTTGAGTTTCTTGCCTTCACCCTTCAATCTCTCCTTGTTGATGTGAAGCCATACTCGATGTCCAACCTAGAACTGATGATCAACCCTGTGCTTTTCAAGTCAAGCTTTATATTGTGTTTGACTTTTCTCCAGTTGTTCCCTAATTGCTTGGTGTATCTGTTGGATCCCCTGGATGAACTTGTCGGCTCTGTCCTCTGTTCGTTCTTCATTCACATCGACATCTCTCCCATACATCAAGTCCAAAGGAACCTTGGGTAGGTACCCAAAACATGTATCAAAAGGTGAACTCTAAGTGGATGAATGCAAAGATTGGTTGTAAGTGTTTTGTACATAGGGTATCTGTTCATCCCATAACTTGGGATGCTTGCTGCAATAGCCTCGAAGCAAAAGTACCATTGTTATGTTTACCACCTCTGTCTGTACATCAGTCTATGGATGGAAATAAGTGCTCCTCTTCAATTTGGTGTCCATCATCCTCCATAAGCTAGTCCAAAACTCCCCAAGGAATCGAGTATCTCGATCCGAGACAATTGATGTGGGTAACCCAAAGTGAACCCAAACATACTGAAAGAAGAGGTTAGCAATCTGCTTAACAGTGATATTATTTTTACATGGCATCAAGATACACATCTTGTTGAACCTATCCACTACAACATACAAATAGTCATGACCCCCTACAAAATCCATGGAGATACTTTCCCATGGACGGGATGGAACAAGAAGTGGTGAGTATAGCCCCAATTTTCTATTAGTGGGCTTACAAGTAGAACACATCACACACCCCTTTACATATTTAGTTACAATTACTTTCAATTGAGGCCAATAACAAAACCTCTGCAAATGAGCCATAGTTTTTCCTACCCCAAACTTCCCAGACACAAGAGAAGTGTGAGCTTCACATATTACATGGAATCGTTCACTTGTAGGAATACATAGCTTTCCAAGATGGTAGAGTAGTTTTCCCTACAGACAATAGTTCTCTACCTGTGCACCATGGGTTAGCTTCTCATATACTTCTTTAAAATCTTCATCAATGGCATATTTTTCTACATATCTATCATGAGATAAATAAGTATTATTCAAAATAATAGAAGCAACAATAGGAGGTCTAGAAAACATATTGGCTACCTTATTACTTGTACCCTTCTTGTACTCGATTACCAAATAAAATTGTTGTAGAAAACTCTCCATCTGTAGTGTCGAGATTGTTTCACTTTGGTATGTGCTTGGAGATACTATAATCTGTATGTATGATTGTTTCCTTCCCTAACAAGTAGTTCTTCCATTTCTTTACTCTTTGGACTAATGCATACAAATCTTTATCATATGTAGGATAGTTAACAACAACTTGGTTAAAAATTTTAGAGTGGTAACAGATAGGCTTACGATATTGCATCAATACTGCACTCATGGTGTATCTGCTGGCATTTGTCTCGATCTCAAAAGGTTGTTGAAGATTCGACAATGCTAATACTGGTGCAATACTGATCTTCTCCTTCAAAGTGTTGAAAGATTTTTGTTGCTTTCCTTCCCACTGAAAAGTGTTCTTCACATTGGTAAAGGCATGCAAAGGAGCTGCTGTAAAGGAGAAGTTGGAAATGAACCTCCTCCAATACTGGACTACACCTAAGAAGCTTCGGACTTCGGTTACACTTTTTTTCTCAGGCCAATTTACAATTACATTAATTTTGGAAGGATTAATTTTTAATTGTCCTCCTCCTACAATATGACCTAAGTACACAAGTGCAGTCTTGCCAAATTCACATTTAGACAATTTTACATACAACTTTTCCCTTTGCAAAGTATCCAATACTTGCTTTACATGCCTCACATGTTCATCCCAAGTCCCGCTAAAAATAAGAATGTCGTCTAAATATACAATCAAAAAGTCATCTAGGAAAGGCTTGAATACATCATTCATAACACACATGAAAGTTTTCGGAGCATTACAAAGCCCAAATGACATAACTAACCACTCAAACAATCCCTGTTTAGTTTTAAAGGAAGTTTTCCATGCATTATATTTTGGGACCCTGATTTGATGATATCCACTGTGCAAATCCAACTTAGTGAAATAAACAACATTCTTTAACTGATCAGGTAAATCATCTATACAAGGAAGAGGGTATCAATTTTTCACTGTGATTTTATTTAAGGTTCGGTAATCAACACACATTCACTATGTGTCATCTTTCTTTGGCACCATCATGATCGAAGAACCACAACCACAAGGAGATGAACTAGGCCTGATGACCCCTTGATCCAATAAGCCCTATACCTGCTTCTTGATCTATGTCATCTCCACAACTGACATCTTGTACATGCCCACATTAGGAAGAGGAGAATCTTGCTGAAGATGTATCTCATGTTGGATTTTCCTCTTAGGAGGTAATCCATTTGGTTCCTGAAAAATATCATCATACTTAGAAACAATATCAATTAATTCATTTTTATGAGATGGATCACATCCTTGGAAAGCGTCGGTTGTTCCGACATATTTCTCTCTTATGACCATAGTTATTGGATAAATCGGTAGGTGTGGACATTAACTGATCTCCCTAAATCCACCTAGATCTAGAACAAAACACACTAGAACACGACGCTTTCTTTAAGTTTTAGATATTGAATTTAATAACTAAAGAGGGATAGGTCTCATACCATTTAAACGTCGCTTCCTCTCGCCATCACCATCCTAGATCCATTCCAACGCTCATACAACGATGAACACTCAAAAGAATGCAACCAACCAAAGTGATAGTAATAGCATAAACTCAATATAAACCTATGTATGTGATCAAGGAATCATACAATAAAACACAACAAGATTTATAGGAAAGAATCATATTACTATATCATATTAAATGTGAAAGAGAGATTACAACCATGGCCTTGATGTCGTAAGGTCCCTTCCAACTGTCCTTCGTTCCCCACACACTTCCACTCCAATAATTATGAGAGCATAGATCTAATAATATTTACAATCTATCTTAACAAAATGGTTCATCTAGCCAATCTAACAATCTCCAAAGCTTAATCCAATCCAAGCTCCAAAATCAAAAGCTAACTTTCTCCATGAGAGCTCATCTCCTTTTATAAGTTGAAGAGGATAAGGTGAGGAGGTTAGGATGATCCCACTAAATCATGAAAGCGAGTAAGATCCAAACCATTCAGATGCCACCTCACCATGGAAGTTTCTCCTTCTAGAAGCATCGAGAAGATGCTTGTTTTTCCCACGTATGAGCATTTTCGCACCCTGCCTATATAGAAATCTGCGAACACTTCGCGACCTATCTATGGTGCATCCTGCAAAAATCAGGCATTTTCGCACCCTGCCTATATAGCAACCTGCAAACATCCTCTTTAATATGGTTTTTACAAAGGAGAATGCAACTTCTTTTCTCAGGAAAAGTTCTTCTCCCTTTTTTCTTCAAGAACTCAGGCCACTGACCCCTCTGGAGGCAACATATAGGTTTACATCATTAACGGTCATAGGGATGACGAAAATAATGTGTAACAGAGAGCCCCTCAAAGTATGAAGTTAGAACAGAGTGATAGCTGAAATACTTTGTCGAATGTGTGTAGGGAACAAGGAACAATCAGTCGAAAACTTTCCAACAAACAAGGAAATACAGTACAATAATATATCATCACTGAGGTAGGCATTCCCATACTCAGAATATAAATGACTCAAAGCATAAATACTGACATGCAAAGATCCATGTCAAGTAAGACAGGTCATGGCCACCAAACATACATTGTGGATCCATGCCATTATGACTCAAATCTGAACATAGCCACCAAAAATACATTCTGGATCTGTGTTAAAGACTCAAATTTTAACATAGTCACGAGACATACAATGTGGATCTATGCAATAGTACAAACTGAATATACTCCAACGCAATCTGAATCTATCAGAAAAGATCCAGGGTCTTCATCTCCACCACTCTATAGTATGAATCTAACCATGTGAATACATGTGTCAAAGTCAAACATGGTAGAAACCACTTGATCACCGGTCATTAGTGTATACCGTTAACAAGTGCGAGGGAAATCACCATTAATGTCAATGACTCCCAAGGTACACTAGTACAATCCAACGAATGTGAATTAATGAGCTGAAGTTGAACACTCGACGGAATCTCCTGATCAGGGGTCAATAATAAAAACCCACTGTTGAAAGCGAGGAAACCTGTCATTGAGGCATGCAAGTTCCAAGGTAACAATTAGTTTCTAAGTCTAATTCCTGGATAATGAATTGAAGTCGACATGAAAAGACTCGTCAGAGGAGGGCCTTAATGTATCCCCCATCAATGACACGAAATGGGTAACAAGTTTTGAGGTAGATTAGAGTAACAAGTGATTTAGGATTGACTCAGGGATGGTCGACGCAATATAAGGCTTAAGGACTATGGAAATGGCCGACGCAATAGAAGGATTTTTGGGTTGAACATCTCTTTTGAACATATTGATGACATGACAATTGTCTTGGAAACATTGACTCAACAACATGGATCACAAACCAATTTGTAATCTTAAAAAGGAGTATGATCAGGAGACAAGTGGATATTTTAATCTAGACACAAAGCAAGTGAAAGGATGTCATGTTCAAAAGTGACTCTTCCATATAATATAGGTTTAGACACATTTCTTTCTCAATTCCCCCCCCACCATTTCTGGCGAGTACCTCTTTATTTTTACGCAAGCTTGAGGAGGATAACATATTCTTGTAATGTAATCTCATCCTTCGGACGAGTCCCTCGAAGTATGTTTAACGAACCCTAGGAAGGAGTGGTTCGGTCCCATATGGGCCTTTCGATGTTTGTTTTACGAGTTCAAAGAAAGAAAACTCAGGGGTTTTTCATGTTTATAGAGTCTGAAAAACACTTAAAGAGAACTCTCTCAGTTCCTTTTCCATAAAATAGTTCGACAGGACCGAAAAAGTGATAAACTATCGCCCATCGAATGTTTTATTCAAATACTTTTATGAGCCTGAACAGAACAAGGTCGCTCGACAATCTTTTCATGTTTAGAGAGTCTGAAAAGAGCTTAAAGGGAACTCCAGTGGATTCCTTTTTCGTATAACCTTTACGAGTCCGAAAAAGTGATAAAAGTATACTCGGTTACATTCTCATTGATTTACGAGCATGAGAAAGAACAAAGACTAAGCTCGGGATTGTTTTCATTTTTACGCAAGCTTTAAAACAAAACAAAACTATGCTTGGGATAGATTTTATTTTTTCACAAGCTTAAAACTAAACAAAACTATGCTTGGACCTGGTTTCATCTTTACACAAGCTTGCACCAGTGGAAAACTATGCTTGAGGTAGGTGGTTTCATTTTTACACAAGCTTGAACCAAAGGAAACTATGCTTGAGATAGGAAGTTTCATTTTTACACAAGCTTGAACCATAGAAAACTATGCTTGGACTTCCCAACGCAGAACACAGGGATGGTTGGTACTTAGCCCTCAATTTAAGAAGTTAGTGGCTCAACTTCAGCATGAAGTCCAGAGGCTGAGGAAAATTCCCCCCAAGCTTCGTTTCATCCAACCACAAAGGAGAATGAAATGAAGCTTCAAATACTAGACGAAGGCCTTGACTTAAATAGAGAGGGGGAAAACTGTTTTATTTTTTAACGAGCTTGACACAAACAAGAACTATGCTCATAACCTCTGTTTCATTTTTTAACGAGGTTGCCACAAAGACGAAAAAACTATCCTCGTAAGTGGTTTCATTTTTTAACGAGCTTGAAATCAGAAAACCATGCTCAAAGACATCTGTTTAATTTTTTAACGAGGTTTCCCCAGAGACGCGAAAACTATCCTCGAAGTCTCTCTTCTTGATCATGGATTCCAAGAGGACAATGCTCCAGAATGACACCATATCAAAGGACAAAACTCAGTCATGGATTCTAAGAGGTCTTCACTGGAAGGAAGAAACACACTCTGGAAGGACACCACGTCAAGGGTCACAACATGAGTAAAGAGATCAGTCTCTAACAACCCTATCAAAGAGATCACCATGTCAACTACTGGATCTAAGTCATCAGAAGTTGAAGCCATGGGCGACAACGCCACATAATTGACCTGTGGTGGGGGCAATACCATCTGCATATAATAACCATTTAGGGAGGCAATCTAGTCGGGATCAATGAATGAAAGTTGATCAACAGTCACAACCTGTCCATCGTGAGGGAAAGATATCACATGAAAAAGAATAGACACAATAGCTTTCATGGCATAGACATAATATCGCCCAAGGAGTAAAGCGGAATCCAAGGGGTCTTGGACTACCATGACGTCAATAAAGACAGTTTTCCCTCCCAAAGTTATAGAAAACTTAGGAAGGGTCCCTAAAGGTTGACTAGTTCTTTTGTTAAAAGCTAATAGATTCTGTGTAACCGACACAAGCTGAGGAAAACCCACGGCTTGCCAAGCAAAAGAAGACAAAATAATAACGGACGCACCTTCATCTATCAGTGTCTGAGGAACGTCTCGACCAAAAAACTGTACTGTAATCTAGAAAGGGATGTGAGAGGGAAGACGAGGTCCAGTTAGCACACCCCAATCAAAATGGATGGCCACATTACTTGGAGGGGGTTCCACGGGAGAAGGAGGAATACCCACCGGCATGGTAGATTCTGTATCAACAAGAAAAACATGGGTAGTATTGGGTTTACTCTTTAGCGGGAGATTAAGATCGACCGATGGAGAGATCAGATTGACCACTTGGGTTTCATTCTCCAAGGGGAGAATGGGGTTTACAGGTGGAAACAGATCGACCACTTAGGTTTCACTCTCTAACGGGAGAGTGGGGTCGACTGAGGATGGGATCGGTTCAACCACTTTGTCAACTGGTTCAATTAAGGGTGTGACCAGATTGACGACATGATCAATCGGATTGACCGGTGACGGGTCCAGAGTGATCATTCCATCAACTACAGGGGGGTTGAGAGAAAACTTACGATAAGCAGCTGGAAGTTGAGGCTGTGAAACAGTCATGTCTTCCAGTAATTTTGAGGCTTTGTCCATACGAGGGAAAAGGTGAGTTAGATGACTCCCTTTGCATAACATACACATGAACTTGACTCTACTTTTCTTCTTCCCAACGGTATCATGACGATTTGACGAGAGGTCATCAACATGTTGTTCAGAGGCTGACAACATGGGTTGGTAGACCAAGGAAATCCTTAAGAAGATGGCTACCCTTACAAATCCTGCAAGGGTACTTGGGCTTACGAGTTGTTTGGGTGATCTTGACATCATCAACACTCCTAGCACAATTATCAGTAACTGGTTGTTTTCCAACATGTTTGACAGTGGTTGGAGGTTTTGACCATTGTTTATCTTTCTTCTTCTTAACCTTTCTTTTCTTCTTTTTCTTATTCACCGGGTTACTATCTTCAGAACTTTCACTCGACGAAGAAGATGAAACGGAAGGTGACCTTGCAAGCGAAGAAGGCGAAGAAGACCTTACTAGTGAAGAAGGTGAAGGATCAACATGAATTTGATTCTCTTGGGGGGAAGTGCTTGTGACTGAAGCACTAACTGCATTCGGGATTACCTTAGTGGAAAACAACCATACCGGTAATCCAATTGTGAGACCTAGAAGGCTCAATGTAGAAATATGAGGAGGACCAATGTTTCCTTAAGAGGGAAAAACAAAAGGTTCCCCTGGAAAAGGAGTTCCTTCAGTGGTCATTTCAAGAACTGACAACATAAAAATAAAGATCCAATCTAGAGTCCACTAGGGAAAACAAACAACACACGCTAAAAATCTAGTAAGCAAGCAAGTAAGCAAAACCTTCTTGCAATGAGCTCACTAGTTGGTGATGAAATCTAACGTCGCGGGAACAAATTAAGAAGGGGATGAGATAGAGCGGGTGGAAAAGTTACGTTGACGACCTGCTTAACGAACTTACACCCTGGTGCAAGCTCCCACACATAATCATGGGTATACCCTCCAAGGAGCCCGAGTGAGTTTGGCCAACGTCGATTCTAGGTACCGTGAAGACTTGCCCCTCCACAATCACCTTGTGTAAATACCCTAAAGAGATAGGCCACTAAGGTTACCAATCACTACAATGATGCTTGGGGAAACAGTCGACAGTCCGATCCACACGCAAGGGCAGGGTATCTAGCCCGAAATCAACTTGAAAGACTTGAAAGACTTCCACTCATTATTGTGGGTATACCTCTCAAGCGACCCCCATAATACATGTAATCTCTACACCAAGACCAACAAAGCAGTGTGAGTAACTCTTCCAGTCTCAATGCGACCTCGTGATTGACCCTTTTGTTAGAAGGGCTTCCCAGGAAAAAATGTAGTAAGTGGATTTAACTCTCCCTATCACAAGATACTATGTTTGTTTGCAGCTTTGGAAAGTTATCTTTCACACCTATTCCAAATCCCTACGACTAATCTAATGTAGGTTTGCTACCAGAAAATATAAAAATGTCTAATCAATTTTTATAAGCGCTTTATTTTATGGCTGTTGTTACTCAAGAGGAAAATGGCGTGGACAATATGGTGTTTTGACTGACTCGAAATTTATGCAAAGAGATGAAGATGAAATATTTTCATTTTGATGAAAGCTATGCTACGAGCAGGAGAAAACATTTATCATTCTCAGATGCACAACGTCCCAAAATTTATTAAACTCATCCATATAAAGATTCTCAAGAAATGAGAAAAAGAGACTGTACACCAATGCATGATTCATGGCAAGATACCCCCAATCATGCAATTTCGCTACTTCAAATGCAAGGATACCCCCAATCTAATATAAAGCAAGAAATTAAATCTTTTTGTTTCAAAAAATTCACTAAAATCAATAATGAACTTTCTTAAAACAAAGAAACCCAAACTAAAAGTTTTATTTTAAAGTGAACTATTTAGAAGAAATATGATATTTCCCTAAACAATTCTAAAGAAAACACACGCTTTGTAATTGAAAGACACTCAAAGCAAGGACTAATCCTTCAAAACCAAACAAAGCAAAGATGACTAAAAACAACTCAAAGAATGTCAAGCAGATTGTAAACAGATGAATATAGGCTCCAAAAGTTCAATCCAGCTGATCAAAGCAAAACTGTGCATCAAAAGATAACAAGACCCAATCCAAAAAGTTTTTACAAACGAGCTCGCAACCTAGTAGTGGGGTGCAGTGCAAAAATAAAGTATTTTCGCAGTCTAGACATAGGTAGGGTGCGAACAGGTCGCACTGGTTTAAATAGTGGGGTGCGAAAATCAAGGGTTTTCGCAGGCTCTAAACAGGTACAGTGAGAGACTATTTGTAATCAAAGAGATTTTGGAAAAAGGACAAAAAAACTAAGTGAAATTTCAGATCCAGAGAGTCTGGATGGATCTCCCATAGACTCAGAGACCATAAATCAAGTAATCAAAGCAAGGGAAACTAGACTAACTAGGAAACAATCCGTTCCCCAGTGGATTCGCCAATTTTTTTATTGGATAAATCGGTAGGTGCAGACACTAACTGATCTCCCTAGATCCACCTAGATCTAGAACAAAACACACCAGAAGATGATGCTTTCCTTACGTTTTAAATATTGAATATACTAACTAAAGAGGGATAGGTGACATACCGTTTAAACGTTGCTTCCTCTTGCCATCACCATCCTAACTTCGTTCCAACGCCCATACAACGATGAACACTCAAAAGAATGCAACCAACCACAGTGATAGTAATAGCATAAACTCAATATAAACCTATGTATGTGATCAAGGAATCATACAATAAAACAAAACAAGCTTTATATGAAAGAATCATATTACTGTATCATATTAATTGTGAAAGAGAGATTACAACCACAGCCTTGATGTCGTAAGATCCCTTCCAACTCTCCTTCGTTCCCCACACACTTCCACTCCAAGAATTCTAAGAGCATAGATTTGATAATATTCACAATCTATCTTGACAAAATGGCTCATCTAGCCAAGCTAACAATCTGCAAATCTCAATCCAATCCAAGCTCCAAAATCAAAAGCTAACTTTCTCCATGAGAGCTCCTCTCCTTTGATAAGTTGAAGAGGATAAGGTGAGGAGGTTAGGATGATCCCACTAAATCATGAAAGCGAGTAAGATCCAAACCATTCGGATGCCACCTCACCATGGAAGTTTCTCCTTCTAGAAGCATCGAGAAGATGCTCGTTTTTCCCACGTATGAGCATTTTCGCACCCTACCTATATAGCAACCTGTGAACACTTCATGACCTAGCTATGGTGTTGCTTACGAAAATCAAGCATTTTCGCACCCTGCCTATATAGAAACCTGCAAACATCCTCTTTAATAGGGTTTTTACAAAGGATAATGCAACTTCTTTTCTCAGGAAAAAAATTTCTCTCTTCTTTCTTTAGGAACTTAGGCCATTGACCCCTCTGAAGGCAACATATAGGTTTACATCATTAACGGTCATAGAGATGATGGAAATAATGTGTAACAACCATGAGTACATATCTCTTATTAGTGTTTATGAGTCTTTTCATTTTCCCTACACTAACAAGTGTTGTATTTACCCTTATGCTGCGAGCTCTAACAATATATTCCACTCCCCCTTTAGTAAGGTGGTATTTGTTCTCATGATGAAAGAATACTTCTTTTCTATCATAAAGATAAGGACTTCCCAACACTATGACACACATATCAAGTGGTACAACATCCAGATCCACTTCATCAATCAACTTTGAAGCAATAGCAAATATGACCCTACATTGTTTGGTGACATTAAGTTTTTAATTATCACATACCCAACCAAGAGGATAAGGCTTCAAATGTGGTTTCGTTTCAAGACCCATCTTCTTGACAAGTGCTTCAGATATTAAGTTTACATGAGAACCCAGATCAAATAATGTATCTATCTTGGTGTGTTTAGATACAACTCTTATGTGAAATAATTCATTCCTCTTTCGTTCATCATCATGAGATTCATTATTGGAACTTGAACTAGCATGAAGGGAATATTTACCTTGTACTCCAACTGCTGTGATATTTACTTCATCTCCTGAATCGGAACCAAGATCTTGTTGCACTGTAGCAACAATTTTTATCTTCCCCTTTCCATCGAATTGTTTTGGTTTCTTTTCTGGATGCAATTTCCAAAAAATTTCTTCATCGTGACCGCTTTTCTTGCAATGAGTGCAAGATGGCTTTCCTCCTCTCGTCATAGTGGTGGTTTTCTTGTCCTTCCTTTTAAACTTCTTAAAAGTTTTATGTTGGAGATTGGAAGGTTTCTTTGTGGGATCTTCTTGAACATGCTTCCCCCTATTCCCAAGGTGAGTGACCTGCACACAAACTTCGTCAAGACTAGTGGGGTTAAACAAGAGCAAAGTATGACGAATATAACTGTGAAGTGTGCTAATATACTTCATTAAAGTTTCATAAGAATCCAAAGGAATGTTCAATGCAAGATATTTCTTCCTAAATTCTTCTGTGAAACTTTTTACAGATTGACCTTTACTTTGCCTTAAAGTTTTCCATTCCATCATTGCTTTATGTAAATACCCTAATGGATAAAATTTCTTCCTTATCGCTGATTTAAATTCCGACCATGAGGAAATAATATTACCACACTTACTTCTATCCTGAAGCTTTCTTTCCCACCATATGAGAGTGGTGCCTTCGAACCGAAGAGAAGCTAGTTGCACTTTAACTTCTTCTTCATCAATATGTTGAACACGACAATACACTTCAACCCGTCGAATCTGATTATCTATCTTTTTAGGATTAACATCTCCATTAAACATAGGTAAAGAAAATTTTACATCTAGATTTAATAACGGTTTCTTAAAAGAGGATTTATGGCTAGAACTATGAGAATGATGAGAATGCTCATAGAAAGAAGAACTAGAACTTAAAGGTGAAGACAGAGGCTCAGGAGGATCTACTATAGCCCCTTGGTTTACTGAAGCATCATCATCTGCATGTGCTTCCTTTTTCTTCCCTTTCTTCTTCATCCTCTTCTTGTAATCTCCATACATTCATTCGACCATTTCAGACATGCGATAAAAGACCATATGAAAGTTTTTCTCCTATTCATCACGCTTGTCCTCTTTTGCCATTTTCTTCCTTTGGGATGCACGACCAACTTCGAGATTGAAAGTATTAAGAATTCCTTCACCTTGCTTATTCTTGGCCCTAGTAATCATTCACACTCAACAATTCAAATCAAAGACAACTGCTCTGATACCAACATGATCCGAGATCTTTTCATCGAGTGACTTATAAATAATTACATTAAATGAGCATAAATTAAAGTGCACCATTATAGAAGGAAAAGATAAAAAATGAAGAGACATAAGCATCAAATTTGAACACAAAAACTTGATAATGGAGTTCGTCCCTGGTGGACTACGTCTCCGGGTCCTGCTCTCAAATGGGTAGGCTCTTTCATTAACTCAACAAAAGAATTTGACAAAATACACAAGTATACCTCATTCTGAAATCAAGCTGCAGAAGTAATGTTCAGATTAAAAAATAGACAACACCACTGAATTCGTGGTGGTGAATTAACCAAAAATGGTTGTCTCCATGCCTTGATCCGAATCTGGCACTCCCAGGCCCAAGAAGGAATTTGTCTCGATTTTCGTTCCCTCTCTGCAACCTGCATTAATGACTGGACTGCATGGATTTATGTGCCCAAGAGGTCATACCGTATGCATGCCTCCCCCCACTGGTTGGGAAGAATCAACATTTAATACTTTTCCATGGCATTGGTTACAATGTTTGGCCCATGGCATGTTGTTTTGGGCAAAAGTATTAAGGCACATATGGGGGAGGAGGTCTCGGGGTCAAACCTGTGGGCCTCCCCCTTTTGGGTTTTATGTTGTTGCAACACACATATATATATATATATATATATATATATATATATATATATATATATATATATATATATATATATATATATAACATGGTTTGTTTCGCTAGTTTAGCGGTGGTGATAATCCATATCCCAACATTTTAAACCATGGCCAAGTTTGGCATGGTCTGCCAGATTTGGTAGACCCGCCAAACTATATTATTTTTTCAAATTTTTCTCACGGACTATCATTGAGAATTTCTCGCCTGCCACGTGGCAGCCTCTGATTGGTCCATGTGGCAACCTCTCATTGGGCCACGTTTTCCTCTGCTAAGTCATCACGCCACCTCATCGTGCCACATCAACGTACAGATCATATGGACTGCCACATGGCACAATCTGATTGGTCTACAGATCGACCCAAAAATACCAAAACTAGGTGACATGTGGCAGCCTCAGGTCCTACCATGTCACCATGATGATGTCAACATGACACATGTCACCTTCCTTCTCCTGCCACATGTGTTGTATGGATGTTTACGTCAGCAGTACGGATGTTGATTCAACCTCTGCTGACTGGGCTAGGTTGAACAAACTTTGACCACAAATATCTTTCAATCCCTAACTTTGTTTGACGAGTCATTTGCGCCAATATAAATCTTGCGACGCGATATTCACGATCATGTCATTTTCACTGAGTTTTGGGAACTTTGAATTTTTTCCCTTTCTCTGTCTGTTGAAGCCATTATGAGCCTCCTGAGTTGCCTCTGTGATTTATGAGTTGTTCTTATCCTTCTCTGGATCCTTTTTGGATTATGGACCTTTCCCTAACAACAACAACCAAAAATATTTTAGTGCAGGGGAATTCCTCCAAATGTTACAATGTAAAGGCATGATATGCTCTTTTACAAATTCCTACAATCATATCTACATAGAAGGAAGTCAAGAGACTGGCAAAGAATTTGGAAAAACTTATCTATCCTAAATATCATTTTTTTCTTTTTGACCCTTGAAACACAATAAGCTCCTAACTGCTGAAAATCTAAAAAAGAAAGGCTTATATATGCACACTTGTTGTGTTATATGCAAAATTGAGGAACCAACTCAACACATCTTTATTGAGTGTAGCTTCATTATACAAATATGACAGTAAATAAAGAGGGGGAAATTTATAGCGCAACATAAGCCCACAAAAATAGGATACGATATTTAAGTAATGGAAAACTATTTGCCCCTTCTCGCTAAGTGATAAGCCAATATTGTCAAAATTCTAGAGTTGCCTTCCAACCTACATCCTTTGGTAGATTTGGGTTGCTCATAATATTGAAATATTTAAAGGAAAATCCTCATCTCTTGAGAGAGATATCAGCTATGTTATGTCCCTATTAAAAGAATCGGTGGTAGTTGATTTTTAAAAAAATCATCAAGATCCAGAGCTCACTTCAAGAGAAATCAAGTGGCTAAAATTCTTAAATTTATGGGAGTGGTTCAAAACAATGAATCCGTAGGAAAAGCAAGAGCTCCTGAGGAATGTCCCTACATGATTGTCCCAACAAAAGAAAACATCAGTGTCTGGATCTCATGAAAAAAAAAACCCTTTTTGTTTTTTGTTGGGGCTTCTAAGGCTAATCCAAGGAGCGTTGTCCACTTGGGGAGCCATCTGCGATGTTGATGGGAGACTGAAATTTAAATTTGCAAAGGGTATACGATCTGTAACAAATGACATTGTAGAAGTTTTTGTCCTCCAAAGACTCTGTCTTCATTCCTTAACCTTTGGATTTATCATTTGTGTTGATGACTCTTTCCTTTTCATACAATTGTTTTCAATGACAATCTCAGCCTTGAACTTGCAACTCCCTAAACTATGTGAGAGGGTCATGGCAGCAATAGAGATTCACATAGGTTCAACTGTCACATGTGTTGAGAAAACATAACGAGTTGTAAGACTCTCTTGCTAATGAGGTCTCAGAGCTATGAAAAAGAAAAATGATTTGGTTCAAAGGAGAGACGATGCTTGAAATATCTCGCTCTTATGATCATATCCTATGACATTTGTCCTATGCATCTCTCTACCACAAAATCATGTCATGTACATCTCTTTTCCACAAAATTCAGATCTTCAAATGACCCCTCTAAGGGTGGATAAAATTTCTACCTGTAGCAGATCCTACGAGTCTTGTGCATTACTTTTTTCATATCACAATTTAGTGACCACGACACATCGATCAGTGTATTTCAACATTCAATTGGTATGGTTCACCTTGTATTTGAGAGATTTGCAATGATTCCCTCAACCAACTTCAGATGGAGATGAGAAAAAATGAAAATCTTTTTCTAAAAAAGGGGCCACCTTGATATAGGCGTGGCCAGTGTATTCGTCTTTTCTATAAATTAATATAAATCTTCCATGTTACTGTTAAAAAAAAAAAGAGCCAAATCTATTCTTAGGGAGATCGAAGACACTAGGTTACAACAAATTAGTAAAAATTCAATTCTGCAACAAACCAGAGTGCCAACAAAGGATTTGAGCTTGAAGAAGGAACCCTCGAGATTGAATTGACAGTTGAGAAAATAGAACCCTTCAAGGTTCAACCTCCATGAATAAATAGCTAAGGAGTAGAGTACTAAGTGTTGTTTAAAGGTGGAAAACCTTGGGAAGCTATATCCCTCCTCGTGGAGATCAGTGTCAAATTTCTCAGAACATGTGAGGTGGACATGATCACTGGCACTATGGACAAAAGTGCAGCAGAAAGCATTGTCATTAACATCAACAGTGACAATGAGGTCGATATTCAAGTATCCCCTCATGTTTTTTTTACTGCATCTTGATGTCTTATTCTGAAATGTAATAGTTTTTCCTCTCAGTAGGAAATGATTTAGTTGTAAAAGAAATTATTGGGTTTTCATCACGAAGGCTACACAAATTTTGTATACTATAGCTGAGCGTCATAGGCCCTAAATTTTTGAACAAAATCTATAGCTTTGAACCATGTTGTTTTATATGTAACTATTTGAATCGTTAATACAAATGTTTCTACTAGAAAAAGTGTAGAGACCATTATATGGTTATCCCTACCATGTCCATCAGGTTGTGGTCTAGAGGTAAGTTGGAGTACTTTCCATAAAGATATCCCATATTCAAATTTTGGTAGGCAGGATCCGATAAAGCTAAAAAAGAGTGAAGTGGCATTAAGTGTGGAGTGTATGAAGTGGTGAATTGTAAAGCAACTTTGCTTGTTGGCGCTAAATCCAAATGTTTCTATAAAAAATAAAACAAATAGAAGAAGTGTGGAGACGAAAATAAGATAGAAACACTCAATATTTGAAGGGATATAGAGGGTCGTCCAAGTTTCTCAAACAATTATATTGTCTAAAAATCCTCCAAACATGTTTCAAGGGAAAAACACTCTCACATATACACCAAAGTAATTTTCCAACGTATGAAACATTTAAGTTATTACAAAGAAAACTATCAATGACAGGGAAAATATCAATGGAAATATCAAATTATAAATAAAATGAGGATGAAGACACAACAAACGATAGTACCTTGAAAAAACCCAAAAGTAAGAAAGCAACTTCTCCTCCCACAACAAAATCACAAATCTCTTAGACCTGTTGTTATGATAAATGGAGGAGTTTTGAATCTTGTAATCTTACTCTCAACACATTGTTGACATAATTATTTTAAAGCGTTAGAGGGTTTGATATTTGTAATTTGAGTTGGATTGTGCATGGGAATCATTTTTCTTCTAGGGAGACTATAATCATGTGAAATAGGTAGGGAATTGGTCAAATACTTAGTATATATAATTATGTGAAGTAGGTAGGGAATTGGTCAAATATTTAGTATAGATACTCATCATACGCCTTGATAGGTTTATGGGCAATGGGCTCTTGCTCTACACACATGGATGTCATTCTACAATTCTTGGCAGTTATGGGATAATGTCTCAACTTTGAGTACTAAATCATTGAAATGTGTTTCAACCAAATTCAAGAATTCAAATTGTATTTCCTTTGGCAAATGGAAGGCGTTGGATGGTAAAAATCCCATAAGTTTTCCCTTGTGTTCCAAAGAGAGGGTATAATCTCTTGTATGGGTGTCAAGCTCATTAAATTTTGGTAGACTATATAGAAAGGTGTCTTTCGTTTCCATCATTCTCTCTCTCTGTGAATCACAAGCTACCTCATGATACTTTTTTTTTTGAAAAAGATTTTGTATAAAGTATTGTTGTTAATCTGTGTTTAGAGTAACCCGTTGGTTGTATTTCTACTTGTGAAGGTACATTACTTGAAATTTAGTTGACCCAATGCACTAGACCTCGTATCTTGTATTGAGGCTACAAAGGAATTATTGAAACTGAAACATGTTTGTGGGATGTCTTTGTCTCTCTTTTTCTTCAAGAAGGTTTTCAGATTTCAAAACAATTGGTGAGGAACATCTTCTGTTGCATCTGCTTCTTTGTAATTACCTCTACATTAAACCTGTAGTGAAGCTTTTGCATTGCAGGCTGTGCCATGAATATGATATGGTGATTTATCCACCACGTTTTTTCTTTATGTTAGGTGTAGATGAAATTATGTACAATAGAGACCGTGATAGATATCTTACCTAGTGTCACCCAATCGGCTTGCTAATCCCTTAAATTGTCTTATTATAGCCCAACCTTTGACTATCACTTCCAACTTATTGTGATTCTTCTTTTGGTCTACCACAATCTTCTGCAAATTATGAGCAACCAAGACTACCAACATTAAATGATCTCTCATAATTAGTGTCATTTTGATCTGGGTTACTGTCAATAAAAGAAAAACAATATATTTTTAATGATGAGATTGGATTCAAATTTTGTTGGTCGTAGTATTAATTAGTAAATTCTAAAGGAAAGTTCTTCTTATTATTGTTACCATCGTGCACTATGTAGTATACTTCTTACTTTTTTGTCCTCCTCATAATCTAAAGGAATATTGAAAGTTCTATATCGTTCAATACTAGAGAAAAGCAAAGTCTAAAGGTTTACCACAAAAGATGAAGAAGTGGTGACCCTATCACGAGAAGTATGGACTATTTGATGATAAATTAGGTTCCTTCAAGACAAGAGTGTAATTTTCAAGCTCTTTATGCCAATTCCTCCAAGGGTCAAGTCCATATTTGTAAGCACTAAGTGTCAAGCCCGAAGCACCTAGTTTTATTATTTTCATTAAAAAGAAAAGGTTATTGGGCCATTTACTCATCGAGCCCGGTCTTTAAGCATGCAATCAAAGACTAAGCTACTATCACCACATTCAACATCAAGGAAGCCCACGAGTTGCATGGTGAGTGCTCAAAGCGTCGAAAGGTATTATAGGCGTATGGATATATAAAGAGAAAATTTATTGTTTTCTTGTACATGTGGGATATATCCTAGAGAGGAAAATTAAATGCACTTTGAATGGCACCTGAAGTGGAAACTTGTCTGAAAGTTTTGGTCTTCTTGGGATTCTGAGAAAAGTTCTTATACAGAGATATAAATGAAAATACGAGGAGTGTACTCATTGCTTGGCTTGACAAGGTTTCAGAGGAATGCAATTATGTCCCATACACACTTTATTTGTTAATATCTTATATTGACAGAATTTCTATCGTTAATGGTGAGTGCCATTTCCAAAGGACGATTGGGTCAAATAACAATGGAATATTTTGATGAATTTTCACAAATTTCTTCATTACTGGTACATTGAGTAGTCTATGCAAAAGAGACAGTGATATTTCAAACTCAATCAAGAGAATCAAATACAAAAACGACAGAGGCATTTGATTCAAAATCCAGAGATATTATAGAGGAATGGAAATCCAAGATAAATCTTGAAGGAGATGTCGCTAATGGAAATGCATTGAAATCCCATGTCTTCTTGCAAATTTTGGTTACTTTCAGAATAGCATCAAAGTTTGATAAGGATGACTTATGCAAACTTGTTCTTGCAGTTGCAAATGACAAAAAATCAACAAACTAAAAACAAAGCTCATTCTTGGTGATGGGAAGAAAATGACTACTACTGTGCAATGCTTATCTAAAAGGAGTTCCTTATTTCTTAGAGTTATATGTGAAATGTGTTTTCGGTCTTATTATTGCAGGAATGTGACAGTGGAAAACATGGTTATTACATGAGTTGGTGCAATGACTTGCAATCATACACCATTGCGCAAGTGCTTCATAGTTCAAACAATTCAGAGATGACTAAACAAGCAACGTTTCTTATTGAATTGTTGTTCTACAATCATACTCTTCAAGAATATGTATCTGATGAGCTTTCCAGGGTTTTGATAGATGCTTTAGACAAATAATTATGTGTCACTGCAATTGTCAAAAAGGAGTCTGTGAAAGTTATCAACACACTGAAGATTGCTTTCATCTTCTCTGGAATTGTTTTTGGCATTTTCTTTGTCATCAATGCACTGATCTGGGGTAAACAATCATCTAATGCAGTACCATTTGACACGATGTTTTTTTTGGTATTTTTGTAGTTTGGGATATCTATTCCTTTGGTCTTTGTTGGTAGTTACTTTGGCTACATGAAACCTGCAATTGAAGATCTCGTTACGACAAATAAAGTTCCCAGGTAGATTCCAGAGTAGACATGGTACATGCAACCATTTTTTTCCATATTCATTTGAGGCACATGATTATATGCTTTGAGAAATGTGGAAAAGCATATGGAGAAGAGATATACCATATGACAGCAGAGGAGAGTTTTTGAATAATTTTTTGGAGTTGATAACAGGGCAAGGGAGTATATTTCTCCTAAATGACTACAACATCCCTTTGCAGTTCTAGATTTACAGGTTCTGTGGAAATTCATTTAAACATTTAGTGCTTGAAGTTACTTTTGTTTTGTAGGTATTTTCATGGCCCGGTTACCAGGAAAGACATGGTGTTTTCGAGAGTGTGTTGTGGAGGAAATTTGTGCCTAAGGATCAATAACACCATTGAATGAAGATGAGGTTTTGGGGGAATAAGAAACGTGAACCTATTGTCCCTCCCAACATATACATTAAGCATATAAAACTCATTAGTAATGTACTAACATAGCATCAAGACAAGAAAGAAACGAGAAATGCGTCTCCTGGTCAGGTTTTTGGTAACTTACTAGTTCTGTTATCCAATATGTTAAAAACTCAATAAAAAGACAAAATGAAATCCAATTTACAATCACATTGTGAATGATTGATTATCCTTGGCTGCAAAAACACAAAATTTCTTCTGCAGCCCTATGTCGATGGTTAAATGCGATGGTTGTTTTGAGAAGGTCCATGGTTTGAGCCTTTTTCCCAATATTTCCAATTTGAACAATCAATGGACTGATAGATCAAAATCTCGAAACTCTTGTCCTAGGTTTCAATTTAAATAATCCCTGGAGAAGAGTTTACTTGTCGTATTAGGGATGAGTTCGAGCTCACTCTCGACATCCTCAATGAGCTCCTCGACCTGTCCGCAGGCGATCCGTTTCTCGATTGTCTCTTAGTCATCTTCTTCCTGGAATACCTTCATCCGGTGGTTGGTGAAGGCCTCCACATGCCTCTTGTAGGGGACATTCTCTGCAATTGTCTTGATTTCATTGAGGTTTTTGTCGTAGAGGTAAATGAGCACTTCCCTCGTGTTGGGAACCGGTTTGAGACTGACTATGTCTGTGGTTTCCTTCACCTTTTCCAGTAATGGCCCTACGAATCTCCTTAGAAACATATTTCTTGCACTTCTATTGTTTCTCCTGCTCGCTCTCCGGTTACTTCCCCACCTGACCTCTGAAGGATCCTTCAAGTTGATTCACCCACATTAACAAGAATAAAAGATGGTGGGAAAAGACAAAAATAGTAGCAAATATTAATCCAAATAACATAATAGAATGGGAGCTATTGATCTGAAAATAGAAGGCTAACTTTTTATGCTATGCAAGCACCCTCTACTTCATTAAAATAAACTTTACAGGACCTTGCTTCATGTGTAAAAATATGCAAGATAAAATTATGTGTTAAGTTTATGTATCTTCTTCAATGTGTTCATGTGTGATGAAATGCTCTCTTAAATGGTTAAATAAGTGCTTTAAATAAAAACACAACAACATAACTTGCAGCAAATAAACCATCAAACTCAGAACAATCACAACATGATAAAAAAGTTCACCCACCTCCGGGCTACATCTCCTTGAGCCTCCATCAATGGACTTGGCTCTCTGGGATTAATTTGTCAAAATTTCTTTTACAAGATGCTGCTCAACTCCAATGGAAAAACAGACTGTACCATTGGGATCAGAACACATAAAAACCCAAAAAATGACTAATAAAACTCTGAAAACGGATCATGGCTCATCCGGGCATGACCTCTTCTACATGTGGCCATAAGCTTCACTAAGCTTCTCTTTGGAAAAAACACCTATAAAAGTCCTCAAAATCCTCTGAAACCTGTCCCAATGTGTTCAAAGCATAACAATTAGCCAAAAATGATTATTCAATCATAGAAAACAAACTTGGACTCACCAAAACATGTCCTCAATCAATGAGGGCTTCAAGCTCCCTGGAGCTTGCTGAAACTTCAATGGTTAAAAACCTGGAAAAGAAGTCTTCAAATGGCCTTGATAACAGTGCCAATGGATTCATGACGTCCAAAAACCCCTAGCTGGGCTTTTACGACACCTCAATCGGCCAAAAAATGAGAAAGATAGGCCTCCTGCCATCTTCTTCCTTCAAGCTTGCTGGCTCTGGTTCGCCAAAACGCACCTTTGTGTGCTTCAACCCAGAACACGCTCCAAAACACGTGTTTAAACCCAGCACTGCGCATAACCGAAAAACGGTCCAAACTGTAGGACCATTAGGGTGCACCCAGCCCCTAACCGCCAAAGACCATGGGCATATGTGATCGTCCATACGACCTCGCGTTTTGTAAAAAGGGGCTCCGTCTATAGGAAAATAAGGCCACGACACATGGCGGGTCATTTGAACCGTTCAAACCACAATTTCAAAACACGCCAGCCGTTATACATAGTCATATGGTAAAGCAAACGTGACCGGGGGATATATATAGTTTAAAACTCCCGCGCGCTCCATATAAACCAGTGGTCATATGTATTAACACCTGAAACCGTGTCTCAGGGCTAAGCCCCGGCCTGACCCCCCGCCGAATATTACATAGCACGAATTTAAATAATAAAAATCCCGCATTCATAACAAGGATCAATGTGCGGCCCATTGGCACGACGGACTTTACCAAAACTTTGACTGGTGTGGGAGGTCCGGGGTTCGAACCCCACGGACTCCAATACATTTTAACAAACAACCAATCAACCAATACTGGGGTGCCACATGGCACCTTACCATTTGCCCAATAACTGCCACATGTCGCAACAACATTCGCCCAACTGTCAGCCAATAAATGAATGTCACGCCACCTACCACATTAGCATGTACGGTCAAGCCACGTCAGCATACGATCATGCCATGTCAACATCCATACAGACTGTATGGACTGCACAGTCAACGTCCTCTCTTTTTACCCTATTTGACGATTCAGACAGATCACGATATCTCTCGCTCCTGACGTCCGTTTGAGACGAAACAAGTTGCATTGGGTTCGCAATGACGAGGGCTACACTCTCATTTGTTTTGAGGCAATTCCAAGAACATTGATTTTTGAGCTAAAATTTGACCCCTGGTCTAGATTTTGATCACACCTTCCCACTGAAAGGTTTTTGGACCCACAAAAGCTTATGATTATTTGTCTACTTTCAAGTTCTATCAACTGATTCTACTTGAAAAGTCTTTTGATAATCACCTGGATACTTTGACATGCCTTGCACTACAACTGACTATGTCCCTCAACCACTGTTCTCTGGCTGCTGTTGACCCACTATTCTCTTTGTGCTTGGAAGACTGCCAACCTTCCCACTGAGAATCAAGTCCCTCTTATGAACTCTTTGATGTCAACACAATCAGCTCTCCAATGGCTGCAAAAACTTTCCTGCGACATCTTGTCACAAGCCAAGAAAACCATCAATCTTGAAACAAATTATACAAGACTGAAAAATGATGCCAACAAAGTCTTTTGCTCTTCAAACAAACTGTCGCATCTTGTACTTCATCAAAGTACATGGCATTTTCCTGCATCTCGATGTACTCAAAATTGACTTACAAGCCAACAAACACCATCGACTAAACATAAGTCGAAAAACATGATCGACACAACATAGTCGTCAGACAATCATCAACACCAATCGAGACTCATTTGAAACATATCAACCTTCCAAAATGACAAGTCGACAAACATGATACACAATCATGTTATAATCATGAGCCATTCATGATGAACTATCACCAGTTCACTGCTTACTCATACACACAAAAACAAATGAATGTGCATGACTCTTCAACTCTCCTTCCAGTACAAACATAAGTACATAAACCCTGTAACATGTGGGTACATAAGAGTTGAATATGAAAAATATATATGGCTGTAACAAGTGAACATCATACCCCACTTTTACATCCTCCTGGCGAAGCTGTGCAACAACAAAAATGCCTTCAAATGAATTGCATTCACATGCAACTTGCATCATGCAAGTTGTGATAAACTGCTGCAACTTATCATGCTTCCCATAAATGCACACATAACGCTGAAAAGTGCATTTATAACAGAAAATGCAAGCTTTACTTTCTCAAGAAATCCAACCATTTCTTACCAAGCCAACTCAACGATGACTTTTTCTGCTGGAAATCGTCCTCTTGTGAATCATCTTGACTCACATCGATGATGGAATCTCCTCTTCCATTCTTGCCAATCTCTTTATCCAACTTCTTCTTATGCCGTGGATGAGTGGTTGGATGCAATGTCCAACATTGGTCAATGAGATGACCCCGCTTCTGACAATGAGTGCAAATCTTTTGCATCCTCTTTTCACGTTGTCTTTGCTTATAAAGTTTCCTGAAAACGGTTAATCTTTTCCAACATTTTGAAACATGATGGTTATATAAACCACAATTTGTACATGGATTCTTTCTTCCATTTTTACATACAAATTTATCATGCTTAACATAATCAAAAGCAACAGAATGATAAGCAGAATTATACCTTGAACATTCACCTTTATCGCCTCTTTGAGGAGGTGAATCTGAAGGGTTACAAGCTCTCCTTTGAAGACAAACAATAGTGTTCTTGTCCTCATTTCTGTCACAACTCTTTTGTTTCACACATTCACATTCATCTTGAACACAAGCCTTGCATGCTGGAGGGATTGAACTTTCAACAAAAGTTCTTGAACTTTCACCTTTAAAGCCTTCTTGAGGAGGTGAACTTGAAACAAAATTTGT
>ML784798.1:529748-548043 GCA_009831015.1 Picea engelmannii
CCCCCTCCGGGCTACATCTCCTTGAGCCTCCATCAATGGACTTGGCTCTCTGGGATTAATTTGTCAAAATTTATTTTACAAGCTATTGGTCAACTCCAATGGAAAAACAGACTGTACCATTGGGATCAGAACACATAAAAACCCCAAAAATGACTAATAAAACTCTGAAAACGGATCATGGCTCATCCGGGCATGACCTCTTCTACATGTGGCCATAAGCTTCACTAAGCTTCTCTTTGGCAAAAACACCTGTAAAAGTCCTCAAAAACCTCTAAAACCTGTCCCAATGTGTTCAGAGCATAACAATTATCAAAAAATGATTATTCAATCATAGAAAACAAACTTGGACTCACCAAAACATGTCCTCAATCAATGAGGGCTTCAAGCTCCCTGGAGCTTGCTGAAACTTCAATGGTTAAAAACCTGCAAAAGAAGTCTTCAAATGGCCTTGATAGCAGTGCCAATGGCTTCAGGACGTCCAAAAACCCCTAGCTGGGCTTTTACGGCACCTCAATCGGCCAAAAAATGAGAAAGATAGGCCTCCTGCCATCTTCTTCCTTCAAGCTTGCTGGCTCTGGTTTGCCAAAACGCACCTTTGTGTGCTTCAACCCAGAACACACTCCAAAACGCGTGTTTAAACCCAGCACCACGCATAACCGAAAAATGGTCCAAACTGTAGGACCGTTAGGGTGCGCCCAGCCCCTAACCGCCAAAGACCACGGGCATATGTGATCGTCCATACGACGTCACGTATTGTAAAAAGGGGCTCCATCTATAGGCAAATAAGGCCACGACACATGGCGGGTCGTTTGAACCGTTCAAACCACAATTTCAAAACGCGCCAACCATTATACATAGTCATATGGTAAATAAAACGTGACCGGGGGATGTATATAGTTTAAAACTCCCGTGCACTCCGTATAAACCAGTGGTCATATGTATTAGCACATGAAACCGTGGGTCGGGGCTAAGCCCCGACCCGACCCCCCGCCGAATATTACATAGCACGAATTTAAATAATAAAAAGCCCGCATTCATAACAAGGATCAATGTGCGACCCATTGGCATGGCGGACTTTACCAAAACTTTGACTGGTGTGGGAGGTCCGGGGGTCGAACCCCACGGACTCCAATACATTTTAACAAACAACCAATCAACCAATACCAGGGTGCCACGTGGCAGCCCATGACTGGGCCACGTGGCACCTTACCATTTTCCCAATAACTGCCACGTGTCGCAACAACATTCACCCAACTGTCATCCAATAAATGAATGTCACGTCACCTGCCACGTCAGCATGTACGGTCAAACCACGTCACTTCTGCCACATCAGTGTACGATCATGCCACGTCAACATCCGTATGGACTGTACGGACTGCACAGTCAGCGTCCTCTTTTTTTACCCTATTTGATGATTTGGACAGATCCCGATATCTCTCACTCCCGACGTCCGTTTCAGACGAAATGAGTTGCATTGGGTTCGCAACGATGAGGGATACACTCTCGTTCGTTTTGAGACAATTCCGAGAACATTGATTTTTGAGCTAAAATTTGACCCCTGGTCCAGATTTTGATCAGCTATACAATTCAATGTATCGTACACATCATTCATAAGTAAGGTTTTATGATGATGGTGTATATTTTATATAAGAAGAGGAATTTAACATTTTATGAGTATCTGATGTAGGGTTATGGGGAAGATAGGAGATGAGGAGATCAATTTGGCCATTATAGTGGATGCCTTTTTAAGCATGAGAAAGGAAAGCAATAGAGTCTCCTTTACGCAAGAGAATAAATCAAGAAATAGAAATAAAATAAAACATTTGGAAGTCTCCTTAAATCTCAATCTCAAGACAAGAATAATAGATGCACATACATTTTGAGAGCCACATGGAAATTATTTTCCTTACCATGAACATGTGCATGATTTTGTAATGGCACATGGAAAGCATGTTCACTAATTAACAACACTCATCGACGTCTTAATTGTTCATTAGCCAAATCTCGATGCCAAGCAACTTGTGGGATCTCACAAACTGAGTTATATTGTCTTTTATTATTATTATTATTATTTGGAGTGGCTAGATATGTGTGATAGATGAACGGATCTAGGATTTATCAGTGGTATTTTCCCAAGCTTGCATTGGTATCCATTAATCCTCTAGCCCATAATCCCTAAGACATTAACCATTAAACTGCCTAACCCATAAGCACCAAATCCCTTAGCTCTTGACCCTTAATCCATTAAACCCTAACCCCTAATCCCTTAACCCTTAATCCTTGTACCCCAAATCCCTAAATCCCATAATCCTCAAAGATCCTATCCACTTAACCCCCAACACCTCAACTAATTAACTATTTAGGCACATCCGACACTAAATCCTAGAACACTTGATAGTTTTAGGATTAAGATTGAACTAGATTGGTGTTATTTTTTTTTGTGAAATTTTAGGTCACTGCCTAACCAAATGTCAAACTTGCTTGAGGGACAACAAAGCCCCTTTGCATAGTAATTTGAATATTTAGTTTATAAAGGTATACATACCCCACTCTAAGTTATTATTAAGATATTAAGTGACTTAAATGTTATTATTAGTAGTAGTATTCTAACATATTCCACATTATCATTACATTACATGTTCCCTTTGTATCGAGTTGTAGGATGCACCTCTTGGTGCAACAAGAACAATAACGATTGGATACACCTATCTTGTGGCATCATGGAATATATTTTACAACTATAAATTCCGCTTCCCTCTATCCCACATTGTTTGTGAGAACTAGTCTGCAATAACATATAATCCTTGATATACCATGACCCTTATGCCAGTAGGGGCATTCACAAAGGTAGTGGCTACCCTGCTGACATAATGGTAGATTAATTACAACATGATTATGTTTTCTTAATCAAACTTCACCAACCTCCTTTGTGTAGCATGTATGGATCTGTGTGTGTGTGTGTGTGTGTGTGTGTGTGTGAATAATAACAGTGGAATACACTTATCTTGTGACAACTGGGAATATTTTCTACAACTATAAAATCTTCTTCCCTCCTATCTCACATTGTTTGTGATAACTGGTCCTCCATGGAATATAAACACCAATATACCATGGTCCTTATGCTAGCATGGGCATCCATAGAAGTAGTGATCCCCCATAATGACATAATGGTTGATTGGTTGTGGGGTGATTGTGCTTGCTCGTACAATTTCCCCCTCCCTCCTTTATGTGGCATGTGTGCATGTGTGAATACTAACAATATGATCACTATCTAGACCTAACTAAATTTCAGAAATAAGGTAGAAAACAAGATATGTTGAAAATGAAATAATTACTCTAAAATCTATTTTGTTTGAATAGTTGGCGCTAAATTGGGCGCCATTAGCATGACTATTTGATCTAGATTTGGATCCAGAAGCTTGATGGGGCTTAGAAAGGCCTAAAAATCAAAGTTCTCAGAATGGCTTTAAAATGGACATGTGCGTAGGCCTCGTCGATATGAACCCAACGCAACATGAATGGGCTCAAATAGACGTCGTATGCTCCAGATATGGCTATCTGTTTGTTTTGCCAAACTGGCAAAAAAAATTGATGACTTTACAGTCTGTACAGTTCGTATAGTTCCACGTGGAAGTTGAATGTATAGGCTGTACAATCATACAAATGACGTGGCAAGGTTTGTACAACTGATGTGGCAGGATGACTGGGCATACAGACTGATGATGTGGCAAGTACAAGTGGGCCAATCAGGGAGTGAAACATGTCACCCTTGTAGTGGTGACATGTGGCACGTTTGTATGGATGACGTGGCACGCCTGTACGACGACATGTGGAAAACGATGACTGGGCTAGTATGTTGATAGGGAAGACATGTGGCAGAAATGTGGGCGAATCGGCGATCGACATGCGACAATGTACTCGACGAATGAGAAGGTGCCACATGGCCTAGACATGGGCTGCCACATGGCACCCATGGATTGGTTCAAGTTTTCATTTACAAAATTTTTATGGTGTCATCGGGTATCGACCTCGTGAACTCTCGTACAGGATATTGCCTTGGGTAGTTCGAGCTAGCCAGCCCGCCTCGTGATGGTGCTTGTTATACAAAGGGAAAACATTATATTTATGTTTGCGTTGTTGTATGGTTCAACGGAAAATAGGGCTGGGGCCTAGCCCCTAGCCCCTAGCCCCGACGCGCTCCATATAACCCATAGCATATGCCCGTGATCAACTCCCTTGTTTTTGCACACGGAGATAACCACGGTTCCAGCCCTCGTTTCGGTGGAATCCCATGTGACCTGGTCCCTTGCTCGTTGGCACGATCCATTACTCCAGCCTCAGTTCTGTTCAAAGCTCCATATGACTCGGTCCTTTAACACTTGGCGCGGGTGGATAAGTGTTAGCCCCTCTCGGTCGGGCTAGCTCGCCGACTAGGGGGATTAACCTTGGGCTGATCCGTCGGGGGCCTAAAACCATAACAACGCATGGAGGGATGATACACGGGCATATGTCAGTCCATGCGACCAAGCGCCGAGGTTGGGGGCCTAAAGACAAGGGGGGAAACACATATAGCTAGCGCTAGGCCATATGGAGAGTGCTCATAGAAACATGGGCCAACCAAAAGGGGGATGCGCCCTATATTACTACAGAAGTGGGTATTTAACTTTATATTAAAATATTTTATGGTTTTGTTCAACATTTTTGGAGATTTTTGGCCAATATTGGGGGATATTGGGCCCTTTTTGAGGCCAGATCTTGGGGGGGGAGTTGCGAGATGGTTACCAACTTTAGATCTATATAAACCAGGGCTTCTTGAGGCCATGGGAGGGCATTCAGAGAAGGTTTATGCTGAATATTTGCCAAGCCAAAGTCATTTTTATGTAAGGAAGCTATTGGGGAGTGCACCTTTGCAGGCCATTTCTGGGAGCTCCAATCATCCGATTTCAGTGTCGTTTCTTTTGTTGGGTTCTAGAGATATGGTAGAAAAAGACCAGATCAGTTTTGCATCCTTTTAGCACTTCTGTGATTCCATTTTAAATCTTCAAATAGAAATAAGAAAGCCTCACTCACTGAGACAAAGGCCCGGAGACGTAGGCGAGATTGCTGAACTCTGTTATCACATTAGTGTTTATGGTTTGTTGTTGTTTATGCTTCATTTCAGATCTGTATATGTGTATATGGTTTTTATGTTTTCTCATCATTTCTTCCTCTTTCATTAAGCTTCCTAAATGGTTAATTAACACATGCATAATAACTCAACCATTGTCGTGTAAAAGATCTTTTCGGATCAAGTGGTATTAGAGCTTGTTGACGTTTGGATTTGAGGTTTGCATGTTAACCAGGGAAAAGCTACTTCATGGTGAAGGCGAGATTGTTGAAGAGAATCCATTGATTGGATTGAGAAAGAGAACTTCTCAAAGCTAGAAGATGGCAACGGAAGAGGGACTTTCTCAGGATGAGAAAGAGTTTCAAAAAACTTTCTTCACCGTGTCAGAGATGATGAAGGTTTTGTATGAGGATTACTTGGAACGAAAGAGACCAAATCTGGGTGAATTTTCAAAGGGAAAAAGTGAAGGAGGAGAGGATCCTCCTCAAATTCCTCCTTCACCTCCATCATCACCTCCTTCTTCTTCAAGTTCAAGTTCTAAATCCAATGTAAAGAAACATGTCCACAAACATAAGAACAAAATGCCTTTATTAAAACTTTATTTTAAATTCGAATTACCCATGTATGATGGTGAAGTTAATGCAGAGAGACTTGACAATTGGGTCAGAAAGATGGAGGTTTATTGCAGTGTGCAATAGATCAAGGATGAGGCCACACAAATCAAGTTGCCATCATTGAGACTTGTAGGCACAACACTCATCTGGTGGCAAAGCAAGTTGAAAAATGGCACACAACAAGTGGGTAATGTATTTCCATCATGGCAAAGTTTCATTTCTGCACTTAGGAAGCAATTCTATCGTTTGGGTTATAAAGAGAAATCATTAATTGAATGACAAGCTTTAAAACTAAGAAAAGGGTAAACATTGCAAGAATACACAGATGGATTTCGTAAAATGGAATTGATGTTAGATATTTCTTTACATACCCAAGAAACGCTTATGAAGTATATAGGAGGTTTACCTACACATATTCGAAATATTGTATTCATGTTTGGACCAACTAATCTTGATGAGGTTTATGTTCAAGTGACATACATTGAAGAAGGGAAAATAGGTGTTGGTGTATCAAGGGAATCGTCTTCAAGGAAAGATGACAAAAGGAAGTGGCATGGCAAGAAGTCAAATGCAGTGACGAGAAAGGAAGAGAGACCCTCTTGCAAGCATTACAAGAAAGAGGGGCATGATGAGGAACGTTGTTGGAAATTGCATCTCGATAAGAGACCGAAGTGGTTCAAGGAAAAGAAAGGGAGGAAAATAGTTGCAGTGACAACATGACCCACAGACTTGGGATCGGATTCAGGTGACGAATCTAAGGTCTCATTGGTTGGTATGACAGGTAATATTGGTGAAGTACTTGATTGTAGAAGTAACTTGGTTCACATCAGGGTTGATCCAGGTGGATATTGGTGGCCACCCACCTATTCCACTTGGACCCCCACCATTGCTTCTTTCAGTTTTTCAGTTTCCGCACAGTTTACTATTTTTAGCAGTTTTTCGGGTCCTGAACTTCCGGAGCCGTTTTGAGGCCTTAAACGAAGTTTTTTGGGAAAATGGGGAACAACATGGATTGTATATTATGTTGCTCACCCAAATGTTGTAGTCCTCGGATAGATATTTCTAACGAGGTATGGAATGTTTCAAACAAAGATCGTATGCCAAAGTTACGTCCCTGGGAAGTTGATGTACCAACTTACCCAAACGAGGCCCGTAGTCTTGGTGTTTCATCTCCTAGGGTTAGGTCTTTGGATGTTTAGGGTTTTCCATTGTTTCTCAATAATAATAGGCCTTCGAGCCTCATTGTAACATAGTTCAGAGTCAGTAGCCACCACATCTCTTCTCAGAGATAAGCTACCAGCGCCCGAGCTAATTTATTTCCATTCTATCTGTAAGCATATTTCAGTCATTTGTTATTAATGAAATGAAGTCTTATTTCCGCTGCATCTCTACATTTATGTTTATTTATGTATTTCATTGTGTTCCTACATAAATCCATATCAGTGGTATCAGAGCGGTCTGCTCATTCTCGATCCTTCTTTGCATGTCCCCAACGAGGTCGGGGTATAAGGAGTTGGGGCTCGATCTGGTTGAACCTTTGCAAGATCAGCCTCGCAAACCCCAATGACCGCCCATGGGGGAAGAAAAGAAAGATGAGGGAGGAGGAGATCCTATAAAAATGTTTCTCGAGGAGGCCCTTGAGAAACAAAGGAACGCGATGATGGACAACTTTGCCCAGATTCTTCAACGGATTCCCACTGGCGGCACATCGACATCCAACAACCACTCTGGAGGCACCACTCCTTTTAAGGTGCAAGTAAATTTTGACATTCCCATATTTGAGGGCCAAATAGATGCATATGTCGTAGATAGATGGTTGAATCTATTAGAAGGATATTTCTCGGTTCATGACTTTTCCAACTGAGAAAATATTATTTTCGCACTCCTCAAAGCCGCCCCCCATGTCAAGGACTGGTGGGAAACCTACTCGGAGTAACAGGGTGAGGGAGAACCCTCTTTGTTCTTGGTTGCACTTGGAATTCTTTTCGAGATGCCATCAAGGAACAATATTATCCCGTGGGGAGCCATGAGGACAAATACATACAATGGACTACGCTACGACAGCAAAGGGACCAAGATGTGCATGAGATGACGAATCTGTTTCATACCCTACACACAAAGTTGGGTATCAAATATTTAGAGAAACATTTGGTGTTAAAGTACCACAGTTGTTTGCACAGATACATTTAGGAGGAAATGTATTTCCTCGACATCTCCTCACTTGGTGTGGAATACTGATATGCTGCCAAGATTGAGCATAAGTTCAAACAAAAGAAGTGAGACTTTGGGTCTGCAAATCAGAAGCAAGGGAAAGGTACCCCCAAACTGCAGAACAAAGGACCAAGCCAAGGCGGGGCAACCCATGACAACCCACCAAAGCCACAAGCAAAGAACAACACCACGAAGCCAAAAAAGGACACGGGGAAGTGGTGTGAGTTCCATAAGAGATCCACTCACAAAACAAGTGAGTGTCGGGATAAGCAGTCACTGGTAGCCAAGTTGAAGGCTTCTGAATCAGATGCATGCTCTGACTCTGAATCAGATGCATGCTCTGACTCTGAATCAAAACCTGACAAGGGGAATGACAGGGGGAAGCAGATTATCGATGCGGAGCCCAACGCCACCGTTGCCACCATGAAGATCCAGAAGGAGGAACCAGAAGATCCATAGGAGGAAGAGCGTCTCTTCCATTCCAAGATGTGGGTAAAGGGTTCCCCGTTCCAGTTCATTGTCGACAGCGGGAGCCAGAAGAACCTCATCTCGGTATAGGTTGTGAAGAGGCTGTGCTTTCCGACCACAACACACCCACAACCATACACCATCGGGTGGTTGCACCAAGTACATGATCTCCGCGTCAGTCAACAATGTCGCCTTCCCTACAACATCAAGCCCTTCACGGATGAGGTATTATGTGACATTGCTCCTCTTGATGTTTCTGATGTATTATTAGGCCAACCGTACTTGTGGAAGCGACATGATGTGTATGAGTCCAGGCCTCGTGCTATTATTATCACTTTGGGCAATAAGCTATACAAGATATCAGAGATAGCACCACCGACCACCATCTCTTTGGTTACTGCAAAACAATGGAGTAAGCTCATTTCAAAAACCAGGAAATTTGTTTTTCCTGATGATCCACCCTCAGGGAAAGAGGAAGACTGTGGCCATGTCCTCTAGATAGGGCCCCAATGCATGAAAACAACAGATGGATAAGGTTGTGGAGGAGTACGAGGACATATTCACCTACCCTGCAGGGGTGCCTCTACACTGCTAGGTCAAGCACCCCATCGATCTGACCCCAGGTACGCCACTGCCCAATGAACCCATCTATCGACGCTCTGTTCTGGAGAATGACGAAATCAAGAGGCATATTTAGGAGCTGTTGCAGAAAGGTCACATCCAGCCGATTTCATCGCCCTGTGGGAGCCCGATCGTGTTGGTGTAGAAGAAGGATGGGACTTGGAGAATCTGCTTTGACTATCGGGCACTGAACAAGATCATTGTCTGGAATAGGTACCCGATCCCATAGATTTATGACCTTCTGGACCAACTCAAGGGGGAAAAATATTTCAGCAAGATTGACTTGAAGTTTGGGTATCACCAGGTACCAATCGAACCCTCTGATGTGTGGAAGACTACATTCAAATCCAAGGAGGGCCTTTTCGAATGGTTGGTCATGCCTTTCGGGTTGACGAATGCCCCTGCAACCTTCATGAGGCTAATGGACGACATCCTGCGACCATTCACCATCTCATTTGTAGTGGTGTACTTGGATGACATTCTGATCTTCAGCCAGACTTTGGAAGAGCACCTCCACCACATCTGACAGGTCCTCCAAACACTACGACAACACATGTTGTGTGCCAATTTGGAGAAATTCACTTTTGGCATGACCCAGGTTCAGTATCTGGGATACATTATTGATGAGTGGGGGGTGCATGTGGATCCAACAAAGATCCAAGTCATTCAGGATTGGCCAGCCCCAACCACCCTAACAGAGCTCCACAGTTTTTTAGGTCTTGCTAATTTCTACCGCAGGTTTGTGTTGGGATTTTCTCATATCACTTGGCCCTTGAGTCAAGTCACCAAGGGAGGAGCTAAAGAAAAATTCTTTTGGTCTGAATCTCAACAAAAGGCGTTTGGGGAGTTGAATCATCGCCTCTGCTCTGCACCAGTGCTCACATTACCAGACTTGCAACAACCATTTGAGATCGAGACAGATGCCTCTGACTATGCTATTCGAGCAGTCCTTACTCAACATGGGCATCCAGTGTCATATCACAGTGAGACACTTTCTGACACAGTCCAGAAGTATCCCACTTATGACAAAGAAATGTATTCCATTGTGCAGGCTTGTCGGCAATGGAAGCATTACATTTTGGGAAAGGAGATGGTCATCCACACATACCACTGACCCCTGCAGTTCATACAGACATAAGGGAAGTTGCATAACGATCACCATCAGAAGTGGTCCACATACCTGCAACAATTTCATTTGAACATTAACTACAAAAAAGACAACACCAATAATTTTGCAGACTGCCTCGGTCGACCACCCATCATGGTGCTAACCACTGTGCTCAACTCTTGTGGGCACGAGACTTTCGATTGGTTGCTTCTCTACACAAGTGATCCAGAATTTGTCCACACATACAATACACTCTTGGAGGGTAAGCAAGTTCTCAATTTTCACCTCCAGGATGCCCTACTTTGTCACCGGGGACACCTTTGTGTTCCTTCAAGCGAGCGTGCCAAGATGATTTGGGAGGCACACTATAGTCTGGTCGCTGGGCATTTCGGGGTCGAGAAAACCGTGGCAGTACAACAAAAGTATTTCTATTGGCCGAACCTTCGACAAGATGTCAGGAAGTACATCAAGTCCTGCACTGCTTGCGCCATTGCCAAACCGACCATCAAGAAGCAAGGCTTCTATACTCCGCTTCCTACCCCCATTCGACCTTGGGAATCCATCTCTATGGATTACATGTCGGGCCTTCCTTCTACTAAGCATGGCAATGACTGTGTTTTTGTGGTCGTCAACTGATTCTCAAAGATGTCCATTATAATGGCGTGGAAGAAGAATATCACAGCAAAAGCCACTGCTAAAGTCTTCTTTGAATGAGTGTGGGTACACTTTGGGATCCCACAATCTATCATCTCAGATCGAGATAGTAGGTTCCTCAATACATTTTGGTCCAGCCTCTGGTCGATGCTGGACACCAAGCTCACCAATTCCACATCTTTCCATCTGCAGACTGATGGCCAGACAGAGGTCGTCAACTGGATGATTGTACACATTTTGTGCATGTACAATTCAAAGCATCCACGCACATGGGATGAGAGCCTCCCCTATGTACAACACAGCTACAACCGGGCTCTCCATAGCTCAACCAGCCACAACCCCTTTCAAGTGGGCTTGGGATTCCAGCCACTATGTCCATTGACATAGCCATGCCATTTGTGTCTACTCAGGAAGATTCAGCTCATGTCCAGTCTGAGGTTGACAAGGCAAATAGCTTCATTGAGCACATTCAACACATCTGCCAATAGTTTCATGACATCCTGGACAAAGCCAATGTTAAGTACAAGCAGTGACATGATCAACATCGAGTGCCACACAACTTCCAGGTGGGCGACAAAGTGTGGCTGCATTTGAAAAAGGAGCGCCTCGCTGGACCCCACCGCAAGCTTCGTCCGCTCCAATATGGGCCGAACACCCCCACCAAGGCTGTAGGGGAAAATTCCTTTGAGCTCATCATTCCACCATTCCTTGGTCTGCACCCAGTGTTCAATGTGGACCACCTTCAGCCCTACTTTCCACCTGTACTAGACACATCCGTCATGGCAGAACAACTCACACCAACAGAGTTAAATCCAAACTGCATGGAACAAGCCAGAACTGATCAGATCATGGATACATAGATCAAGCACACTCAAAAACAAAGGATACCGCTATATCGAGTTGTCAAAGCAGGCCAACTCCTTCACCAAGGCAAGTGGCTCACCAGGGACCAAGTTCAGCAGAAGTTTCCTCATCTCATGGAGGAACTCAACGCAATGGGGACCATTGCTTCCTAAGGGGGGAGGAATGATCTAGGTGGATATTGGTGTCCACCCACCTATTCCACTTGGACCCCCACCATTTCTTCTTTCAATTTTTCAGTTTCTACACAATTTACTATTTTTAGCATTTTTTCGGGTCCTGAACTTCCGGAGCCGTTTTGAGGCCTTAAACGAAGTTTTTTGGGAAAATGGGGAGCAACATGGATCATATATCAATGTTGCTCACCCAAAAGTTGTAGTCCTCGGATAGATATTTCTAACGAGGTATGGAACGCGTCAAACGAAGATCGTATGCCAAAGTTATGTCCCCGGGAAGTTGATGTACCAACTTACCCAAATGGGGCCCATAGTCTTGGCGTTTCATATCCTAGGGTTAGGTCTTTGGATGTTTAGGGGTTTCCATTGTTTCTCAATAATAATAGGCCTTCAAGCCTCATTGTAACACAGTTCAGAGGCCAATAGCCGCCACATCTCTTCTCAGAGATAAGCTACCAACGCCCTAGCTAGTTTATTTCCATTCTATCTGTAAGCATATTTCAGTCATTTGTTATTAATGAAATGAAGTCTTATTTCCATTACATCTCTGTGTTTATGTGTATTTTCTGTATTTCATTGTGTTCCTACATAAATCTGGATCAAGGGTCATCATGAGGCACACTAAGGTTGACACTTTGATAGATAGTGGATCTCAATCTAACTTAATTTCAGAGGAATTGGTTAAGCAATTGGGATTAAAAACACAGATGCATCATAAGCCCTACACACTTAAATGGATATGCAACAATCATCAAATGCACATAACAAAGCAGTGCACATTAAAATTTTCAATTTCATCTAAGTATGTAGATGAGGTAACATGTGATGTGGTGCCACTAAGTGAATGAGGAATGGTCTTAGGTAGTCCATACTTATATGATCGTAAAACAATCTTCTACGGGACAAAGAATCAATATCATTTAACCAAAGCAGTTCAAGAATATGTGGTTCATGCTCATCATGTAAAGGAAAATAAAACTCTTCAAACAATGGAACAATTAATAAAGGCATCTCAAGCAAGCAATACGCCTATGATTGTTTCAAATCAAGTAATCGATCTTAACCAAGAACAAGAAATGATTGTAGAATGGAAAATCAATCACAGTTTGCTTCAAGATAAGTTAATGTCATGCAGATATTACAAACATATCGGCTCATTTGCAGTCATATTTTTGATTCTATCATTAGTAATGTTGTCTACATGGGTTATAGTGGCTTCAATAAGATGAGACAGGGTACAAATGGCTAACAATATGCTGTCAGTTGTCATGATTGTGTTACAGTTGATCTTGATGAGATAGGTGCACAGGACAGAGTTCAGAGACAGAGAACAAGTCGGGTGGCCTATCCTGAGCTCGATGATTGGTCAGTAACCTTTTGGGGACCAAAAGTTCCTTTAGTGGGGAGGTGTGATCCAGATTTGGATCTAGGAGCTTGATGGGGCTCATAAAGGCCTAAAAATCAAAGTTCTCATAATGGCTTCAAAACAGATGTGTGCGTAGGCCCCGTTGATACAAACCCAACACAAATTGAACCAGCTCAAATAGACAACGTATGCTCTAGATATGGCGATCTGTTCATTTTTCCAAACATGAAAAAAAAATGATGATTGTACAATCCGTACAGTGGCACGTGACGGTTGACTGTATAGTCCATACGGATGTACACCTGACGTGGTAGGCACAGTTGGTGTTGATGTGGAAAGGTCCGTATAGCTGACGTGACAGGCTGAATGGGTGTACAGACTGATGATGTGGTAGGTAAAGGTGGGCCAATCAGGGAGTGACACGTGTCACCCTTGTAGTGGTGACATGTGGAACATTCGTACAGATGATGTGGCACTCCTGTACGGTGACACATGGTAGATGATGATTGGGCAAGTATGATGACAGGGCATACAGGTGGTAGACACGTGGGCAAATCAACGGTCGACACGTGACAATGTACTCGACGAATGAGAAGGTGCCATGTGGCCCAGACATGGGTTTCCACATGGCACCCATGGATTGGTTCAAGTTTTAATTTGCAAATTTTTTATGGTGTCACCTGGTATCGACCCCGTGACCTCTCGTATGGGCTAATGCCTTAGGCAGGTCAGGCTAGCCAACTCACCTCGTGGTGGTGCTTGTTATACAAAGGGAAAACATTATATTTATGTTTGCATTGTTGTATGGTTCGACGGAAAATAGGGCCCCTCCATAGAACCCATAGCATATGCCTGTGATCAACTCCCTTTTTTTTGTGCGTGGATATAACCATGGTTCCAACCCTCGTTTCGATGGAATCCCATGTGACCCGGTCCCTTGCTCGTTGGTACGATCCAAAGGCCCATAGACATAGGTGAGATTGCAGAACTCCGTTATCACATTGGTGTTTATGGTTTGTTGTTGTTTATGCTTCATTTCAGATCTGTATATGTGTATATGGTTGTTATGTTTTCTCATCATTTTTTCCTCTTTCATTAATCTTCCTAAATGGTGAATTAACACATGCATAATAACTCAACCATTGTCGTGTAAAAGATCTTTTTGGATCACTATTGGCCAAAAATGTAATCATTTTGGGGCGCTAAATGGGACAAAAATTGTGCCTAATTTAGTGCCTATCATCATCAAATTGTGCCTAATTTAGCGCCTTGTTAGGTGTTGTCCCTACTTCTTTCCATTACCTTGTTTTGCCTCAACCTTCTCCATGACCTTTTGGTGACTTTTCATGTCGATTGTTTCCTTTCCCTTGGGCACTCCCTACCAAATCAAGGGTACCCTATTGGAAACATTTCTATCATTGATGACGCGAGGAGGGAATCCATGGAGCGTATAGACATGCTTGAATAATATATCAACAATCTCATAAGTTATAAGTTCATTGATCAAATGTATGAAATGATCATATTTGTTAAATGATTGACAAACACAAAGATAACATCCTTATCTTTTGAGAGTGATAAACTTGTGATTAATTGCATAGAAATATTTCCTTGCTTCTGATTTGGGATAACATTAGGCTAAATAATACCAGGATAATAGAGGATTAACACCTTGTTGCATTGGAAAGTATCACATTTTACCACAAGTTGCTCAATATCAAACTCATTTCCTAGTAGTAAAGGTTGGGGGAGACATTCTTGTAATTTTTGGGAAAACCCATGTGATTTATAGAGAGAGATGCACACTGATGTTGATAAGTATGTCGTATAACAATAAAACCATGTAGTAAATATATGCAATTCTTTAAGAGCACGACACCATTCATGATAGTCCAAGTTTGGCACTTATTTCTATCTACAATACACTATAGTAGGATCCTTCAAGGAACTCTTCTACCCTTGTAGCTTGATTGATTGAGAAGGACTTGAAGGTGTGTCGTAGTCCTAAAAGTGGTTAATCCTTTTATTTTTCTCATTTTTTATGTTATCTTTCATTAGTAAGTCCTTCAAACTAAGCTAGTCAATTTTAATAAATAACTTATTACCAATGATGAATTTTCTCCACTTGGCCACAACATGAGGTATGCACATCTATGTCTTGTATGTGGACATGTGTCATTCTTTGTCATTAACTTCCTACTTTAAAAAGAAATGGGTATATCATATTGTGAGAGTACTAGAACAAGTCCAAACCCATCAAAATCACACTCTACAATGAAGGGTCAGATGAAATTTGGGGTACCAAGCAATGGGGTCGAAGCAAGGAATTCAATTAGGTTATCACAAGATTGTTGTGCATGAACCAAATAGGAAGGAAACCTTCTTTGTTGAATTGGTTAGTGGATGAGAAATAAAAGAGAAATATATAGTGGAATCCTTATATGTCAAAAAATCCCGAAGTTCATTAAGGGTCCTAGACCCTTGAGTGGATTGAATCTTTATAAGATTAAAATGAAAACCCTCTACAAAGATAATATGGAAATGATATTACGTGAGTCTTTTCAATTCACAGTTATATTATTTTGCATAAATCTTTTATTTTCTAAAGTTAAAAAACTTAGACTTCTTAAAGTGAAAATGCTTACGAGGGAAACAAACGTGGGGCCTTTACTATGGTCAATCTCAATAACATGTTTCATACCACTATCAAGTTGAAGTTTTACAGACATCACTTGGAAGACCCCCTTAAATTTATCATGCAAGGTAGAGAGGATGGAATATGTGTTTGTCAAGAAGGAGCTACCTTCATACAATATAAGAGATACATAAAGCCAAACTGACCCTTCTTCACAAACCTAGACATTTTAATTGATTTTATAGTATATATACTCTTAGGTGGCCTCCATTTAATAGTGCATTCACAATCATCATGATGAGAGTGGAGGAAATTTTTTTAGTGGTTAATGGAGTACATCCCTAAAGAAATAAGCCATTAAATACCCAAAACATATAGTCATGGAATATATGTGACAAAAAGTCATCCTAGAGGGTGTTGTATTCCATTATAAGTTCCACCTTGTGCACTACACCTTCACATTTTATGTGTATATGGAATGGGATAGTGGATTCTTAAGATGAAGCATTATGAAGTAATAATAGTCAAGCCCAGGTGCTTAACCTACGTCTTGTCGAGAATGTTCAATGCACTACCATGATTAACCTTAATAAGGAGCCTTCATTTTTGTATGTAGGAACAAAACTTGAAGGTATCAAGGCTCCTCAACCCAATTAGTCTTAGTGGGGGGTCGTGAAGGAGATAAGGGGATGGGGTAGGGCCCTCCTCTAGGTAATCGGGATGTTGAGCACCACCATATATTTTATGGGATGTTTTTTGTCCACACGTCCCTAATTTTGTTATCAGAAACAAATCACTTATGTAATGTGAATTTTTGAGACTAAATGAAATTATGTGATTTTTCCATTATAACACATGGACATAATGTATGATTGAGTATTTTTTATGTGATTATTTATTCACTAAATATATTAATGAATATACACAAGTAAAATAAATATATAGCTACCTAAAGTAGCTCTACCAACAAAAGGACCATCCTAGGTGACTCCCAAGAGAAGGTCATATGTTCAAAACAAATAGACGACCTTTTGTGAGTTTGTAGTAGATTTATTCTTGGGCGAACTGGTTTTGTAGTTTGTCAACTCGAGGGGTGAGTATTATCGTAATATTCTCCTTAGTAGGCGGGATTTCCATCGTTGTAAGTGAAAAAAAGTAAAATAAATATATACAATAATATAAAAAAACTTATGATGTTGACCACCGTCTCTAGGAAATCACGATTTTAACGACCTCCATATATTTTATGGGATGTTTTTTGTCCGTGGGTCCATACATTTACTAGCATAGACAAATCACTTAGTACTATGTATTTTTTATACTTAACAAAAATATATGATTTCCCCATTACAACACATGGATAAAATGTAACCATCTAACCATGTAAAATTTCAATGATTACAACCACATTTTGAATAAATTTCAATGTTGGCCCCATTCACTGCTCTCACTTTGTCGGTTTGGTTGATGAAATTGCAGATGGGTGTGTTGGAAGACATTCCATGACATTTCAAGAGAGTTCTGACCAAGATTCTGTAGATGGGAATGACAAATGATGAAAATGTGGCCGCATAATGAAGGTTCATGCAAACGTGGAGGATGCTGAAGATTATGTGGGGACGTCAGGCATCCTTGAGTCTTGAAACCATCACATACAGTCAAGGCATGTGTCTTGTCCAACCATGTCAAATTTGGACGCATACATGCACAATTTGAATAAATTTCAACGTTGGCACCATTCACTGCTCACCATGAGGCATCAATGGATGAAATTGGTGATGGGCGTGTTGGAAGATGTTCCATGACATTTCAAGAGAGTTTCGACAAATATTCTATAGATGGGAATGAGGAATGATGACAATGAGACTGCATGATGAACATTGATGCAAACGTGGACGATCTCAAAGATTATGTGAGGACATCAAGCATCCTTAAGTCTTGAAACCCTGACATACAGTCAAGGCATGTGTCTACTCTAACCATGTCAAATTTTGATGCATACAGGCACAATTTGAAGAAATTTCAACGTTCACTCCATTCATTGGTCACCGTGCGACGCCGATGGATGGCATTGGTGATGGGTGTGTTGTTTGAAGACATTCCATGACATTTCGAGAGAGTTTCGAAAAGGATTCTATGGATGGGAATTATGATGAATGATGACAATGAGACTACTGTTGGAAGATTGGTTGTTGTCATTGATGTCAACCCTAGTCATGGGTTTTGGACCGCAAGATTGATGAAGGTATTTGGACATGAAGGAAAATGCACATGCATATACAACACCCATGGATGGATAGTATACATCATGTTGTTTATGGTGGTATGTGACACGTCACGTGGATCCTCATGGTTGAGGAGAAATGATTTTTTGAAGATGACAAAGTGAATTGAAGAAGGAAGTACATGTAGGCCCTGAAGATAATTAAAGAAAATAATTACAAAATAAGAAAGTGTCAGGTCGGCCCTAATGT
>ML784798.1:563311-574778 GCA_009831015.1 Picea engelmannii
TTTTAGCATTTGGCTTGCTTAGCTTAACTAGAAGGAAATTCATGTTAATCCCAAAACTACATGACATCTACATTAAAGTAAAATCATGGTAAGATATTTTGTTCGGTACCGGTTATGGCAAATTTATAAACTATGTGTCATCATGGAGCAATAAGGCTTTCTCCATCCTTTGTGAGTCTATGTTGAATTCTTTAAAGAATGTGATTTCTTTTAAGATTATGAAACTAGCTCATTTATTAACATATTATTCATATTTCAAAGTAATCATCATAAATAATTATAGGGTGTTACTATCATTTTTATTTCCAAAATTACTTAGCAGGGACTAAGCAAGCATGCAACCTTTGTTATAAAAAAATATATTACAAATTTCATATATAATTATCTTTTTTCACAACTATATAAAATATCATTATATATAATGATTTCTCAATTAGATAATAGTTTTCTAATAAAAATGATTGAAAAGAGATAAAATTGGCATAGCACTAACCTTTTGATTACACATATTCACAACCAAATTGATAATAAAATATTAAAACATAAACCAATTTTAAATCTTTAACTCTAACTCTCATCAATAATGATTCTAACTCTCATCAATAATGATTGTATTTCACTTATATATCCCCTTTTGAAAATTAGGTATCTAACTCTCATCAATAATGATTGTATTTCACTTATATATCCCCTTTTGAAAATTAGGTATCCTACTCAATTCTTAATATTTGTAGAATCATTAGACTTTCACATCATTAGATAATGTTCTAAAAAATAATGATTGTATTTCACTTGTATATCCCCTTTTGAAAATTAGGTATTCTACTCAATTCTTAATAGTTGTAGAATCATTAGACTTTCTATAGGATCATTAGATAATGTGTTGTTGTATGCTTTGCACACATATTTTGTGTGTTGATGGTGTGGTTTCTAATCATTTATTTGTTATTAATCTCTTGTAATTTGTTTCTTTTTGTTCTATTATTTTTGGATTGTTAGGATTTGTTATAATCATTTCATAATTGTGGATTAAACTATCTATAAAATCATTAAATAATGTGTTGTATGCTTTACACAAATATATTTTTTTATGTTAATGGGTGTGGCTTCTAATCATTGATTTGTCATTAATCTTTTACTTGTCATTAAACTCGCAATTTGTTTATTTTTGGTTTATTTATTGGATTGTTAGGATTTGTTGTAATCATCTCATAAGTGTGGATTAAACTTTCTGTAGAATTATTAGATAATGTGTTGTTGTATGACCTACACATATACATTTTGTATAGTGATGGGTGTCTCTTCTAACCATTTACTTGTCAGTTGTTTCTTCTTGGTCAATTTATTAGATTGTTAGGACTCGTTATAATCATGCCATGATTGTGGATTAAACTCTTTATAGAATCATTAGATAATGTGTTGTTGTATGCCTTGCACACATACATTTTGTGTGTCGATGGGTGTCACTTCTAACCATTTACTTGTCATTAGGCTCGCCATTTGTTTCTTCTTGGTCTATTTGTTGGATTGTTAGGACTCGTTATCATCCCTTAAATGTGTTAGAAAGTAATGGATGTGCTTGTTTAACGATAGACAATATAATAATATTGTCACCCAACCGTAGGCCAAAGCCACCCCCGAGCACCTTAACCTTGTCAGAGAATGATTCCGGAAGCAAACCAATAGTCAACCAAGGTTAATGCATCGAGCAAAGAGAACCAAGACTGATCAACAAGTCCAACTATAACCAATAGAAAATCTGAGCCTAAACCGAGAATACAGATTGAAGTAGCTGCTGCAGCAACTACTACCCAGACTTGCGCACTTGCCCAGTTTCTACAGTGCACACTTCTTCCTGGCTGAAATTTCGAGCTGTGTGTACAAAATGAGGTCCGGCTACTTGTATTCATGCTATTTTCCTGAGCTGTCTAGGCCAACTTCTCATTCTAGAGGTTAAATACTTAATATTAAATATTTCCTTGAGTTGACTTGTCCTCTAGGGTTATGTTCAATACTTTAGGGTTTCTTCTTGCTTCTCGGAATATTCTATTCTTGTCAGGGTTACACGTGGACGTAAGTAGCTCCCGCAACTACCATAATATCAATACTCCCTCCTAGCTAGGAAGGTATTAAAGGCAATGGTCTTGAGCACAAACATACCATTCAACTGATAGCATCATCATAGTCGTACAAACTATTTGATGATTAGATCACGAGCACCATCATCACTATCCCCGGATAGCATCAACTCCATCATCTCTTGAAGCCATACTCTATATGAGTAATCAGGCATGATGCTAAATAAGTCACTCACTCCACAAAGTGATACAAGAACCATTCTTCTAATTTGGACATACGTCCTAGAAGAATGATTATCCCAACAGATGCTAAAAGCTACGCCATGGACTACAGAGACCATTCCTATAGGAATGTCAATCTAGGATTATTTTCTAATCAAGTCATAGAGATTCGTCTCAACCTATATGCCTTAGAAAATATTAACACAACCGATAGTCTACATGGTAATCAGAACAATGTCATTTAGTAGAACACAATTGTGTCTATCCATAGTAGTACACAACTACAATCCAGTGGTACACTACTGCACCAAGTAGCACACAACTATTTAATCAGTGACACATAGTCACAACCAGGGGAACACATCTACCACAATAACATACATCTATTGTCCAGAGACATATAGTCTCCATAGCAATCATATCATCTAATATCAACCTGCATATAAAAACAATATCATGATATAAACCGAGTCATCTGGGTTATTCTTCCACTCACATCTATGAGATATAGAAGAGCATATACCCTCAGAAGGTAAAACATCAACCATGAGCTATTTGGACTATTCTTCTCAAGCATAGAAGAATAACTGTCCTGATTTATGATCCTGGACCATTCACCTATCTGGGCCATTCCTCCGACACTAAACAAAGTGCAACCTGGAGAGAATGAGTCTGCCCTAAGGAATGCATGTCCCTGATTGTTGAACCTGGACCATTCACCTAACTGGGCCATTCCTCCAGCACTAAACAAAGTGCACCCTGGAGATAATGAGTCTGCCCTAGGGAATGACTGTCTAGACCATTTCCTAAGGAAATGACCGTCCTGCACCAACCTCCAAAACAGACCATTCTTTTATGGAAGGTCGTCATATGAGGAGGTTCTTGCACTTCTACTATATCATGGTCTTCTAGAAGTTCCTCATCAGGGGAAGTTATGACTTCTCTCACTGGTTCTACAGCTCTAGGAACCTCCCTCATTGCAGTACTGGGGATTACAGGTTCCTCTTCATATACTTCTTCAAGCTGGCATAGTTTAGATTTCTTGAGCGCTGCATCTTCATCAAAGGTCACATCCTTGATGATCTCAATGTGATGGTGACCTGGTATATAGATTCTGAAGGCCTTGGAGACCTCACAGTATCCCACAAATATTCCCTTCTTTCCTGAAGGGTCCAACTTGTTTATCTTTTCTTTAGGTATATGAATAAACACTGGACAACCAAATATTTTGAGATACCTCTGGCTTCTTTCCGGTGAACATCTCTTCCGGTGTCTTGAGCCCAAGTGCACTATGGGACAATCAGTTCTGCACATATACAACTGCCATTGCTGCTTCTGCCCATAAGCACATAGGAACATCTTGATCATGTATCATAGTCTTCACAACTTCCATTATGGTTCTGTTCTTACGTTCAACTACAACGTTTTGTTGGGGATTATAGGGAGCAATGAGTTCCCTCTTGATCCCAACATCTTTGTAGAAGTTCACAAAATCTTTTGAGGTATATTCTCCTCCATTATATGACCTGAGTATCTTAATCTTCCTTTCAGAAAGGTTCTCTATCAAGGTTTTGAATTCTTTGAACTTGCTGAACACTTCATCTTTAGATTTCAAGAAATATATCCAGGTTTTACGAGAGTAATCATCAATGAATGATACATAATATACATACCCACTAATGGAGGATGATGGCATTAGGCCACATACATATGAATGAATGAATTCTAGGACTCCTTCTGCCTTGTTGTCCCTCTTCGGAAATGGGTTCTTGATGTTCTTCCCTTGTGCACATCCATTGCATACGCCTTCATGGTCACCTTTGAGTTTTGGTAAACTTGTGACCGCTTTGCATATGTATGGTAGTGACTTGTAGTTGATGTGGGCTAACTTTCTATGCCAAAGTTCACATGAGTTTTCAATGGCATGGGTCATGGCAGCCTCTGAGTGACCCTTTAGTTTATACAAGCCATTTTCTTCACTTCCAACGATGATTTCTTCATTTAAGGTTTCTCCTTTAGCCGACATAAGAACTTTTCCATCTATAAAGGAAACTTTGAAGCCTTTCTTTTCTAAAGCTGAAATGGAGAGTAGGTTCTTCTTCACGCCTGGTACATATAGTACGCCCTTTATTTTTAGTGATTTCCCTGAATTCAGTTTGTGGTTTGATTCTCCCACTACCTTGATGGGATATTGGTAATCATCTCCAAGTGTCACTTTCTGAGAAAACTTCCTTTTTGAGATACAAGAGAGAATGTTTCTTTGTCCCGTCATGTGCTTGGATGCACCACCATCAATGAGCCAAGTGTTCTCTCCGGGTGTTACAGATCCTGAGAGGGACGAGATCAAGACATGGTCTTTGATCTGCTCTCTTATCATCTTTGTGGGTGGCTCTTCATCTTCGACTACATGGGCATGGATCCTCTTATGTTTTCTCTTGTATTCTTCTCGTCTGGCTGGAAAAAACTTCGCAATGTGTCCCATCTTGTCACAATGATAGCATTGTATAGATGAGTAGTCCCTTTCCTTTCGTTGTCCTTTCTTCTGAAATCTTCTTGGATGAGATTCTTTATGATTGAATTTGTTTGACTGTTGAGGTTCTTTATGAGTCTCCTTTTGGAAGTAGGGTTTCTTGCTTCCTCCTTTGGTGTGAGTAGCTAGGGCTTGATCATCATCTCTTGCTAGTAACGTTTCACGATTCACTACTCTTGTTTCTTCTTGGATGCATTCTTCCCATAGACTATCAAACTTCAGTTTCTCCGTTCTAGCACATATCGTTTGGATGAATGCATTCCAAGGTCTTGTGAGACCATTTAGGGCCGTCATTATGAGTTCGTCTTCTTCTATGGTATCTCCAATCTCTTCTAACTGTTCTTTGAATTCTGAGATTCTAGAGAAATATTCTTGAATCGTTTTTCCTTTCTGCATCTTTGTATTCTTCAGTTGAGTTCTTAGATTCATCTTCCTGTTTATGTTCTTTCCTTCATATAGTCTGGTCAAGGCATCAAACATTTATTTCAGAGTCTTCTTAGATGACACATAAGGAATCAGGTGGTCTTTGATTGAATCTGCAATTATTCTTTTGGCCCTTATTGTGTCCTTTTGATGCTTTGCCTTTTCTGCAACATTGGCGGGTTCCGGTACTTCTTCTTTGACAAATCTTGCTAGGTCATTCTCTTCAAGAATGAGGCCAATCCTATACTTCTAGGCACGAAAGTTTTTCACTCCTTCTAGCTTGTCAACAAGCTTAACACTTGTAGACATCTTTACCTGGAGCTAGGAAAATAACCGAAAAATGAAAGTGCTCAAAATCAAAATCCGAACTTACCAAGAGGTGCGCTTGGCCGAGGCGAGTAGCCTGGTGTGTTTGGATCTGATAAAATCCAAATTTTTCTCCTCCAAATTTTATCTACGGATTTCTGGACTGGTGCTTCTAGTTTTTTGGTACCTCTGGTACTCTGGTACTTCTGGGTATTTCTAGTACACTGGTTTTCTGGTACTTTGTGAAACTAGGGTTTCAATTTCCGGGAGATCCAGCCACTGAAAAGGTGCACTGAGAGTGCCAAAGTGATCCTTAGGGGAGGGCACACTTTTCTAGATGGTTTTGGGGCTGAAAAGCTTCACCATAAAAAACTCTAATTTTCATGTACGACAACAGTGACGTTTTTCACTCTTGTGAAAGATGCTTCCTTCAGCTTGGCTCTGATACCATGTTAATGTTTAAACCATTATTATAGTTTTTTGCATTTCATTAGATAACAATAGCATAATACAAGATCATTGAGAAATACACAATCACAAGAGACAACATTTATCTTGGGAAACCCTCTAGAGGAAGAAAACCCATCAAAACTTCCTTATTATAGATAGCCAATACAATGCCAAGAGATTTCTTAAACTAATGCAGAAGATCCTCTCCCAGATATGCGCCACTCTCTCTCCTTCTTCTCTAACTGCAATTCCGAAACTGGTCTCACAAATGAGCAAGTGAGTTGTATCTAAGTGAGGCGCTAGCCTTACAAGACTGGCACGTGTGAAGTGTCTCTTCACTGGCAGGGCCGACTTCTCCAACTGGGTGGTTATAACCACCTTTATTATGTTTCGGGGCCTCTTTGATATATTCTGGGGCCGACTTCTTTTTTTGCCTTTTACAATTACAATATGACCAATCCGCAAAAGGGGACTTGGTCCTTTTAAAGTAGCTGATATGATCAATCCACAATGGGGATTGATCCAATGAATAATATATCAAATAATAATAAGAATACACTTTGTAGTTACATTATTTCAACACTATTGAGAGTGTCTACCAAGAAGAAAGACCGTCCTAGACTAATCCCCCACATTGGCCACAAGGAGAATCATTGTCTATGGTACATCAACAATCTATCGAACCATTTTCATTACGAAAATGACTGTTCGATTTGGACCATTTTTTGAATTGGAAAATGCCTGTCCGTCAGAAACCTCAAACCACTTTCTGAACTGGAAGGGAACTGCTCATCCTGGACCATTTTTCGAACTGAAAAATGATTGTCCATAAATCAATAACACATTGATGCTCCCTCCCAACCTGGGAGTCATCTCTTCCCTTTTCAATAAGGAAGTCTTCTCCATGAGCTCCAACTTGTTTCTTGAGTACACAAACTTTTTCATCTTGGACAAAGGCTTTACCAAAATATATGTTATCTGCTCATCTATGGAGATATATTGGAGAACCATTTTTCTTTTCTGGACCGCATCACAGAGAATGTAATGCTTGATCTCAATGTACTTCGGTGTTTCTGGAACATTGGTTTTCTCTAAAGGCTTCATATAGCTTTTGATCATTACAATATCATGGTTGGATTCAACTCTTTTGTTTCCTGCTAGCTCATGTCATCGTAGCAAGGCTCAAACTGACACTTTTTCTGTCATCATGAGATGTCATCATGAGAGTTTGTCATGGATTAGAAATCCATCATCCTGGACTTCTGAGTAACCATTCTGATACAATATCTCCGTTATAGAAATTTTTCACCACGCTTCTTCTGTGCATGGAGGCTCTGCACCAAGTTGTTTTATTCCATCTGCATACAAGAGCCTCTTTCTGGTATACCTCAAAACCTTGAGGTTGCTCTACATACGCTTCTTTGTTTAATTTCTATGTTGAGGATAACAATCCTTACATTCATCTGATGTAAAATCCAATCCATGGATATTGCAAGAGATATAATGGCTCAAGTATGCATGGTTACTGGAACAATCTATTATCATAGTCTTCTCCCTCCATCTGGGAGAACTCTTAGTTCTAGATCTCACAATGCTTCCATTCATAAGTCTTCCATACACTGTTTTTTATCACAACTTCGATTTCTTCTGCTTGATTGCTTCTAGTGGGTTCAGACCAATCTGATAGTCTTGTGATTTTCGATATAATGACTGGTTGTTTTGGCTTTTCATGTTCTTCCTCATGTTTCTCTTTAGCTCATGGGTCCATGGAGTTTTCTATATATTCCATGCCCTGAAGATTCTGACTTATTCCTTTCATCATAGGATCATGGATGTGGATGGACAACCATGAATACTTTAAGGCTTCTTTTCGAAGAAAACTTATTCTTAATTCAAACTGAACACGTGATGTTTTTCATGGCTGCTACCATTGATGGGAACATGGATGGATACTTCATAATCCTCAATGGATCATATTATTTAGGATTAGCTCCCTCCTAATCCTTTTTTCATGCATGAATGCATGCTCTTCTTTTGGAATTATATAATTGACTCCCTCCATCTAAGAGAGTCCATGCTTCTGTCTGCATCCTTATTGCCTTCTGTAGAGTGTCACAAGTCTTTTTCTAATTTCCTCTTGATTGCTGACTTCTTTCTTCTTCCAGGTTTCTTCAAGTTTGATTCTGATTTTGACTTATCTTGCAACTGATATGTTAATAACTTCCACATGAATTGTTACCAAGGGTTGTCGATGTACTTCATCTTTTCATGTGTATTGCTTGACTTGTAGTCATCGTGATAACAATCCTGATCTTGTTATTCTTATCTTCTAAGAAATAGATATGCAAGATATGTACATAAACTATGTAAACATGGTATGTACAAGAATTATGAAGAATATTGTTACCTTGTTTTAGAAGAAGAAGTATGTTTTATCCTGCTTGGTCTTCTTTGAGGGTTCCCTTTCTTCGACAACTAATGCTTCGTGTGTTTCCTTTCTTTTCTTTAACTTGGGACAATGATTCTTGTAGTGACCATATTTTTGACAGTTGAAGCATTGTATTTTTGACATATCTTTCTTTTGATTTGGTTTCTTCCTTGAGCCAAACTTCTTTTTATTCCTAAAATTCTTGAACCTTGATGTGAAAGCTTGATCATCGTATTTATTTCGGGGTTTCTCTTTTGCACTAATCCTTGATTATTCTTGTGCACAACAGGTCCAAAGTTTCTCAAATGTGGGATACTCCTTCCTTGTGTTCATGCTTGCGACAAATGCATCCCATGTCTTGGGAAGACCATTGAGTACTATATTTACCAGTTCCTTCTCTGAAATGATTTCTTCAATATATTGTAGTTGATCTCTTAACTGAGAGATTCTCAGAAGGTATGATGTTATGTTTTCATCATCATTCATTTTCATGTCACATAGTTCATTCTTCAGACTCATTACTTGTCCAATGTTTTTGACTGAGAAGAGGTTTGTTAGGGAATCATACATCTTCTTAGATGAGTCAATATGGGAGATGTAGGGTATCAAGTGGTGTTTTATAGAGTCCACTATGATACTCATGGCATTGGTGTCATTGTCTTTGAATTTCTCCATAACTGCAATGCTTTGAGGTTCCTTCTCTTTTCATTCTTCGAACTTTGGTTCCACGATATTTCCTTTTATGATTTCCAACACTTTATTCTTGGCAAGGATGAGGTCAATCCTTGTCTTCCATGCTTTGAAGTTAGAAGCCCCTTCTAACTTTTTTTCTGACTTCATAGAGTAAGCCATAATTTCTTTGACTTGGTCAACCTTTGACTTTGACCAAAATCTCAAACTTGAGGTCTTGGCTTGTTGATAATACCAGGAGGTGTGCTAGGCTAGGGCGCACTGGGCTATCCAGAAATTAGGTCAATCTCTTCACTTAATGTGCCTCAACAAGAGGGTTAGGGTTTCATTGCTGCAACAAAAACTGGCTGCAACTGCAACTACAATTGAGCAAATCCTCTCAATCTATCTTCCACCGGTTAGACTGTCCAAAGATAGGGTGGGCCCGTAACCTGTTAGAAAGTAATGGATGTGCTCGTTTAACAATAGACAATATAACAATATTGTCACCCAACCATAGACCGAAGCCACCCCTGAGCACCTTAACCTTGACAGAGAATGATTCTGGAAGCAAACCAATAGCCAACAAAGGCTAATGCATAGAGAAAAGATAACCAAGACTGATAAGAAAGTCCAGCCATAACCAATAGAAAATCCGAGTCTAAACCGAGAATACATATTGTAGTAGTTGTGGCTGTAGCTACTACCCAAACTTGCACACTTGTCCAGTTTCTGCAGTATGCACTTCTTCCTGGATGAAATTTCGAGCTGTGTGTACAAAATGAGGTTTGACTACTTGTATTTATATTGATTTCATGAGATTTCTGGGCCGACTTCCTATTCTGGAGGCTAAATACTTAATATTAAATATTTTCTTGAGCCGACTTGTCCTCTAGGGTTATGTTCAATACTTTAGGGTTTCTTCTTGCTTCCCAAAAGATTCCATTCTTGTCAGGGTTACACGTGGAGGTAAGTACCTCCCACTGTTAACACTAGAATTCACCTCTGGATTGTAGCAGAGGTAAGCCCAATACCCATCAGTTTTTATGTCACGGTAAATAAAATTAAAGGAGGTCGAATGGGCGCAGACTCAAGAAAATATCGTTTTAACTCAGAAATCCGAACCAGGAATGCATGAGCAAGTGAGGTCTTGACTTAACTTTAGTCAGTGATTTGTAATAAAGGGTGAGTAGGGGATGAACAAGTGAGGAGAGTAGAGGTCTACTATGGACTTCCGATCTTCTAGCAGCCTAAGGAAGAAAAGCTTCAGGAACAAGATCCTTTTGGGCCTAAAACTTCAGGAAACTAAGAGAATGATACAACAACACTGTAATAAAACCTCCATTGAAACACAATCACATCAATTCATGTGAATCCTTCAATCATGAAACTCTCAGTATTAGATGCAAAAGAGTGAATAAATAAATTGACTTAGATTAAACAAGAAGTCTCAAATCTTATTACATAATAGAGAACTAGAGTTGAATAAAAACATTACAATCGAGAGCCTAGCTCAACCATCGACCTTAATAAAATATGAGAAAGACTTCTATATACTCAGAACAAAACAACATAAGACTGATTGAGCCTTCGCATTGAAGGCCTTAAGTCTGCATGCTTCCTTGTAGACTGTGCATGTAATATCTTGTCAGACGTGAGCCTCAGTCAGGCGCAATCGCGCTTTAGAACGAACCTGCAGAGGAGTCGACTTGCTGACAGTCCTTCCTCGGGATTTCTATTTATGGTGGAAACGACGTTCAATTGCCACCACTTGCTTCAATAATAGCCTTTCTCGAGATCAGGAAGGCCCAAGACAACTTTTCACCTGCAGAACTTAGCGGCCTCAACATTCTGCCATTTGGATCTGAGTCAGATGCTTGCAGAGGAGGCCTAATAGCGGACATGGATGCAGAGGAAGTGATTGGCATTCTCAACAGGGAAAAGAGGACGAGAGATGGTGAGGTGGACATTCGTAGATGGGAAAAGGAGATTGAGGATAGCGTGGGGGCCACAAAAGCGAGGGCTAAGGTGTAATGGGACTGAGGTGATGTGGCACGAGAAGATGCCGATAAGGTAGGGGGGAGGCCGTGAGGCGATAGGTGAGGGAGTGGGGACACGACATAGATGGAAGTGGCATGGAGCGAAGCGACACAGGTGGCGGGAGATGAGAAGGGGAGATGCGATAGGCGGGACAATGAGTGGAGGATAGGTGTGGGAAGATAATAGGGAGCGATGAGATAGGGCAAGGGATAGGCATACAGGAGCACTAGTGGAAAACAGGTGGCAGAAGGAGCAGGCGACGACGGTAAGGGAAAGAGGTAAGCAGTGTACTCGGAGGGGGGGGTAGTGGTAAGAGGTATT
>ML784798.1:605494-629026 GCA_009831015.1 Picea engelmannii
AAGAGCAATAGCAAATGCTAATCCAAAACCAGAATGAGTAATAGGTGCACCCCAGCCTCTTACTTATACTTTTCCTTCTAATTCTCTGTTGAGTTAGGTTAACTCCCAGGGTTAATCTTATATTCTTCTGTTGAGTTATCTTTAACTCCTTTATCCTTTTCCTTTCTTAAGTCAACTTAAAAATATAACTTTTAACTTCTTGACTTTCCCCCCTTCAGTGTGAGACTATGACCTAGTGGGGGTGCCCAAGCCACTAAGTCTCCTCATCACCTCTCTAAGAGGTGGGGGACATTACATCTTCTCATAGATAAGCTGCCACCATTCTAGCGAGTCTTTCACTCTGTATTTTTACAGTCTCTATACATTTCTTTCATTAATAGAAATCATGTATTATTGTATTTCTCTGTTTCTGGAAATATTTATGTGTATTTCATTGTAATATATCCGCTTTCATTTCGTTCTAAAAAATAATCCGGATCATAGATTCATTTTGATAAATTAAAATTTTTATAAGGATTTCAAATGTTGCCAAGGTTTGATAGATCAATGGATGGGATTCGTTTTCGACCAATTGGAAAATAGATTAAATTGACGATCGAGATTCATTTTCGGTCTTTGGGTGGTTAGAGCCGATCAACAACCATGATTTAGTTTGAAGGTTTGTGAAGTGGATCATATAGACGATCAATATTAGTTTAAATAATAGATTGACAATCCAGATTAATCATAGATTGATCGAAAATTTTCTAAGTGTTGAAGTTAGCTAAAGGAAATTTCCGACGACTGAAGTCCGATGGTCGGATCGATCGAATTGGCAAAGTGTTTGGTTTCCAATGGAAATCGCTGACCACCGATGGTCAGGTCGATCATATTGATAGAGTGTTTGATCACCAATGGAAATCGCCAATGGCCGGTGGTCGAGGGTCGACCAATTTAGTGAGTTGTTGACGCGTTCAAAGGAAATCACTGATGGTTGATGGCCGATGGTCGAGTGTTGGTTGATTCAGTAAGTGGTTTGGGTCATCGAAGGGAAATGGTCGACGACTCATGGAGAAAATATGGTGATGATGCATCATGCCACATCAACATCCACATGTCATGCTACATCAACTAGAGTTCCACGCCATCATCCACGTGTCATGCCATGTTAGCCTCCACATTTCATGACATGTCAACTATTTCCATGTCAGTGAAGAAAACACTTATGGCCGATGGTCGAGTCGGTTAATTTGGAAAAGTGTTTTCGTCACTCAACAAGGATCGCCAATGGCCATAGGCCGATGAATGAGTCAACTGGTTTAGATAGGTGTTACAAGTGGTTTCCAATAGAAATGAATGATGGTCGATGGTCGATGGTCCGACGTTAGGGAGATTCATGAACAAGTTTGGTTTGCCAAAGAGAATCCTAGATTGACCGATCCTTGATGGAGCTCAGATCAATGGTCCATATTGTTTTAAGTTTTCTATTGATGGTGAAAATTTATCCATGGAGTTTGGGAAAGGATTAGCGGATCAACGACTCATATTTCATTAGATTTGAGAGCAACAATGTAGATTTAAAGCACTGTTACAATAGTAAAACAATGCAATTTCTATGATTTTTTACAGTTTTTGAAGGTTATGAACTTGTGGGGTGATTTTGAGGCCCTAAACACCGTTTTTAGGAAATCAAAACCCATAAGAATTGCAACTCAAATAAAATAACTTGGAGAGAGATATCCAACGAGATACTACGGGTGCAAACAAAGCTCGTATGAGAAAGTTACAGCTAAAACAATTAAGATAAAATTTCGATACCATATTACTTCCCCAGGGAATAAATTCTTGCTCAAAAGTCCATTTGGAGCTCAAGATTAGTGGTTATGAACCATAAAATACATCCATGGAGCTATATTTAGAATCTAGGTATGTAAAAATGTTCAAGAAAAGATAGAAGACACTTATAACATACAAGGGTAAATGGAGAAAAATAATGAAAACTTCTCTAGACCATAACTTTAAGCTTGGAGCTCAGATTTGAGAAAATGAATAGTTGATGGAAAGGTTTTGAGGAGGAGAAGACATGTATCTACCTACAATTTTGAATTGGGCACTAAAAATTCTCAACAAGTAACAAATAAATTTATGTAGCAGTAAGTGAGTGGAAATTGTAGCTTGTAAATGTTGTAACTTTTCTCTCAGAACTCAGAATGAGGCATGGGTACAACTGTCAGAAATATGTTTAAGAGATGAATGAATCTAAGAAATCAGATTGTGAATTGGTGCATTGTTTTCTTGATAAATTGATGATAAGGATAACCTGTATTCTAATTAATGAAATGTTTTACAGTGTACATGTGATAACAATAATTATTACATGCACATTTCTTGCAGAATTAAAGGTACACGAAAACACCTTTGGTTATTATATGAGGACTGGAGTTATGAAATATGTCCATAGATATTACATCCATGAGGAATAGGTCAAAGGTATTCATGCCAGCGTGGAAAATACTGAGATAGTCAAATGGAAGAAGAGGCATGTAGGAACTAGCTTGTAACTATGAGGAGTCTTCTTAGAGAAGTTCTGATCTATAGGGAAGATAATGAAAGGATTATGAAGGCTCAGGAAGAGATAATTTAGATTAGGAATATTTTGCATAATCAAGTTAACAAAAAATCTGGCACCAAACAAGAATTTATTGCTAGACAAGTGATAAAATCTAGATCCCAAATCAAAAGGGATGATCATGAGAATCACAGACAGTCAAGAATCAAGAGCAAGTGCCATCATTCTCCAAGACAATCCACTAGAATAACTCATGCAATAAGTTTCTGGACATGGAACAACCCAAGTGTATCTCTTGTCAGGAGGAAAATGAGAAGGCTTGAGGTAGACATATTTCAAGGTGAACTTAGGAAAATTAAGCCACCAAATTTCAATAGTGAGCACATGAAAGGAGAAGAGAGATAGGCTTGGCTATTAGAAATAAATAAATATTTCCAGTTGTATGATTACCCCTCAAGGGTAGAATCTAGAATTGCAACCTACCACTTGTAAGGAAAGACACCCATGTGGTGGGATCATCTTAAAAAAACCAAGCATCTCGATGAAAAAATGATCTCATGGAGGCAGTTCAAAATATATTTCCAAGAGAAAGAAATATGAAAGAGTTCTATGAAAGGAAGATGAAAGAGTTCTTTGAACTCAAGTTCGGAAGCGTGACAATGGATGAATATGAGAAGATATTTTAATTACTGAAGTATGTTGACTTCATAAAGGATGAGAAAGTCAAAATCGAAAGGTTTCCAAGTGGGTTACCTTCTTTCTACAATGACAAGATACAATATGATAACCCCAATACTTTGGAGGAAGCCATAAGGAGAGAAAATCATATTTATGAGTAGATTAGAGGAAGGGTAGCTTTCCAAAAAGATTTAAATGACAAGATGAAAGAGAAAAATGATCAAAGGCATAAAGGTTTTAAGCCACCCATTTTCAACAAAAATTCCCAAGAAAATCAGAAAGTTCAGTCAACCCAAAATGAGCACAAGACTGTAGATTCATTTGGGAAAAGGCCGAGGAAGTAGCCTGTACCATGTTGGGGATGTGAGGGAAATCACTTATATATGGATTTCCCACACAAAGGTGAAATGATGGAGAATGTCCACAACATTCAGGATGCTGAAATAATGGAGGACATGGGAGGAAACATGCCAAAGATTTATGCAACCTTGGACAAAAAGCAAGCATAATATCAATCCCCCATTATTGAAGTGGAAGGTAAGATTGGTAACTAACCCATAGAAATTTTAATTGATTTACTAGCTAGCCATAGTTATATAAACTCTAACATTATTGAAAGATTTCACTTGCAAATGAGTAAGGATAAGAAATATTGGTTAGTTCAATTAGCCATAGGGGCTAAGAGAAAAATCAATGAGCTAGTTAGATGTTTCCTGATAGACATGAATGGACTCAGCACAAAGGTAGATGTAAACATCATACCGTTGGGTTCATATGATTGTCTAATTGACATGGATTGGTTGGAAAAACACCATGTTGTCCTAAACTTTTACAAAAAGACAATCGTGTGTCCTGATGAAGAAGGGAAGCAAGATAATATTTAAGGCATTCAAAGAGTTATAGTTGTTAAATAGATTTAAACTATGCAGTTGAAAAAGAGTTTCAGGAAGGGATGTCATATTTTTGTAGCCCATATGGAAGAGGTAGCCTGGGATAAAGTGGAAAGGATTGAAGACCATCTGGTCTTGAGGGATTTTGAAGATGTGTTTGAAGAAATCTTGGGATTTCCACCAAAGAGAGACATTGTTTTCTCTATTGATTTGGTGCTAGGATCTGCTCTAGTGTCCAAGACACCATACTGAATGGGCACACTATAGTTGAAAGAGTTTCATATGTAGCTTGAAGAATTGTTAAAGAATGGGTATATATTACCAAGTGTGTCACTTTGGTGTGCCATAGTTAATTTTGTGAAGAAAAAATATGGAACCTTAAGGGTTTGCATTGATTTCAGATAGTGGAATAAGGTCACCATAGAGAAAAAATATTCTTTTTCAAGGGTTGATGAATTATTTGATCAACTAAAAGGTGCAAGATTATTTTCCAAGATTGACTTGAGATCATGTTATCATAAAGTAAGGATAAAAGAAGAAGACATCAACAAGACACCATTCATGACAAGATATGGACATTATGAATTCACGGTAGTGCCATTTGGAATATCAAATGCACCATCAATCTTTATGTTTTTGATGAATGGTGTGTTCAAGGAATATATGGACAAGTTTGTGATTGTGTTCCTAGATGATATACTCATCTACTCTAATTTAGAAAAGGAGCATGAACAACATTTAAGAATGGTGTTGCAAGTTTTAAGAGAACATAAATTGTATGCTAAGCTAAGTAAGCGCATCTTTTATCAAAAGAGGATTCACTACTTGGGGCATATACTTTCAACAAAATAGATAACAATGGATCCTGAAAATACAGAGGCCATTAGAGGATGAGAAATGCTAAGAAATGTGACAAAGGTCATATTATTCATCGGTCTTGCCAGTTATTATTGAATATTCATAAAAATGATTCTCAAATATTACAAGCCCAATCACTTCTTTCCAAAAGAAGAGTGAAATTTGAATGGAATCCCAAGTTGAAGAGAGATTTTAGTAACTGAAAAACATCTTGACAAGTGCACCAATACGGAAGATTGTAGATCCGTATGAGTATTTTATTGTGTGCACCGATGCATGCAAGGAAGGGATCAGTGGGCTCCTCACCCAAAAAAATAATGTGGTATTCTACGAGTCCATAAAATTAAAATAGCATGAGGGGAATTATGCTACACATGACTTGGAATTAACAACAATTGTACATGGATTAAAAATGTGGAGACATTACCTCACGGGGAACAAATTTTAACTAAGGACAAAACACTGTGGTCTGAAGCATTTTTTTGACCAACCGAAACTAAATGCCAAAAAAAACTAGATGGCTTGAATTTCTTAGTGAGTATGACTTTGAAATTAAGAAAATAAAATATAAGGAAAATCAAGTGGATGATGCACTCAGCAGGAGGGCTCACGAAAAACATATTGCAACCATCATTATGTACATCAGTGATTAGAAAGATAAAATCATCACAACAACACATTCAGATCAACATTATATAAAAATAAAGGAAACATTTCAACAAGGTAATTTTCAGTAGAAATTTAATTATTATGAGCTGAAGGAATATGAAATTCTCATGTACAAAGACAAAGTATATGTGTCAAATTCCAATGCACTAAAAAATGTAGTGGTGAAGGAAATGCACAATGTGTCATATGAGAGGTACCCAGGATATTAGAAGACAATTGCAGTTGTAAGAATCCAACACTTTTGGACATGAATGAAGAAATAAGTGGCTAATTACATATCCAGATGTTTAGAGTGCCAAAATGTGAAGGAAAAGCATAAGCATCCACATGAGTTATTGCAGCCATTTCTCATTATGGAATGGAAGTGGGAAGTAGTTACATTGGATTTCATTACAAATATTTCTATAACAATGAAACAACATGATTCCATCATGGCGATGGTGGATAAATTAACTAAGACAACACATTTTATTCTAGTAAAGATAACACACAAGAAAAAAAACATTGTAGAGATCTAGATGAAAGAAGTTGCTAGGATATATGGAGTGCAAAAAGAAATAGTTTTGGACAAATATCCCAAGTTCACATGAAATTTTTGGAAAAGTTTTTTCAAGGGATTTGGAAAAAATTTAAATCTTAGTACAACATATCACTGAGAGTTAGATGGGAAAACATAGAGGACTAACAAAATAATTGAGGACATGCTTATAATGCATGTGATGAACCAACCATCAAAGTGTGAGGATTATATCCACTTAGTATATTTTTCTTACAATAGTGGGTCTCAGGCCTCATTGAAAATGAGTCAATTCGAAGCATTGCATGGAAGGAAATGTAACACTCCAATGAGTTGGGATAATCCCGTAGACATAGCTATTGTTGTGCCAGATCTGTTGAAGGAAATAGAAGAGAAAATGACAAATATTAAACAAAATTTAAAGGCTGCCGAGGATAGTCAGAGAAGTTATGGAGACACAAATAGAGTTTTTAGATATTTCAAAGTCGATAGACATGTATTTTTAAAAGTAAAGGAAAATAGAAAATCACTGAGAATAAGAAGTTTCCCAAAGTTGGTAGCAAGATATTGTGGACCTTTTGCAATATTAGAAAAGATAGGTCCAATTGCATACATGATAGCACTGGTTACATCCATGAGAGTGCATAATGTATTTCATGTGTCATTATTAAAGAAATATGTTCCTGACCCTAACCACATAATTGATTGGACTGCAATCTATTTTGAACATGAAAGATATTTTTGGGTGGAACTAATGCACATCTTGAACGGAAATTCAAAGTGCTCAGGAAAAAATCCATATGGATAATAAATATTCAATGGACCTACTATGCTTCTGAAGATGCTACATGGGAGCATGGAGAAAAAATGCGGGAAGCATGCCCACAAATTTTTGACAATTTTGAATAAAATAGAATGCAAGACACTATTTGAGTAGCTAGAGTTCCGGAACCACATCTCAGAGTCTTATCCAACTACATTGGGGGTCCTGATAAAAGAATGGCACATTCCTTTGGTTATCTATGATAAACGGATGATACATTCATTAGACTATCCTTGATAAAAGAATGGTACATTCCTTGGTTTAGTGTTGATAAATGAATGGTGCATTCCTTGGGTCAACAGGTTGAGAGGAACATGAGGGTTTTGGTTGGAACTGTTGCTGGAGTTTTTGTCACACACCCGACCTCTAAGTACCTTTTTTAATAAATGGGGTATATTTTTTTTTCTTTTCTCATTCATCTCAAATCTTCTCTATCACGACTCCATCGTCTTCTGCTCATCAAGAGCTTTCCAATGATGGTAATTTCACTCAAAAATGAGCTATGGGACGAGGGTTATGAGCTTCCGAAGTTCTCGGGTTTACATAGGAAACACCTCTCTTATGGACATGCAACATCCTCTTCACCTCACATTTTCCACGTCAACTGATGTGGCGATACCCAGGTCTTGATGTGGCACTAGCCTAGCCTGCCATAGTGGAACTTCGATCCACACATGCCTGCATCCATCGTAACTCAAGCCTTTTCCTAGAACACTCTTCACTTACCTCCGACAAATATGGTATCGATGAATATTCCCTTTCTCTCGATGGACAATCTTGATGCATGCCGGATCTCCCAAACTATAGTTAGGATCCATTTATCACCTAAGGTTCACCAATCCTACTAGACCCCACTCAATTCGTCAACCCATTGAAGATTAACATGCACCATCACATTGATGTTCTTAGTCAGCATTAATCTGCCATGTCACTGTAGAGTGCTTAGGCTTGCTCAACTAGAGGATGACATTTGTCCTTCTCCTATAGTCTAGTTAAAATACTTAATTAATATTTCGTAAAATACTATTCTTTGGTAATTAATTACTTAAACCTCATTAAGGATAATTATTCTCCACAAACTATTTATCCAATAATTGATTTTTTCTTAGCCTAATACTCATGGCCCAGTAATTATTGAGGTTTTATTTTCTCTTTCCCACCCTTAGAAGTAGTTTAACACTAACTCAATAAATTACTCATATGATAATTATGAGTAACTATATTATAACAAAATGAGGTTAATTTCTCCATAATATACTTAGGTCGATTAACCTTAATTAAGGTATATAATTTGATCCCTCCTCGTCACGCAACTCCATACCAATTTTTCATGTAATTTCACACACACACACACACACACACACACACACATACATATACATATACATATACATATACATATACATATACATATACATATACATATACATATATATATATATATATATATATATATATATACACATTTATTTATTTACTGGGGAAAATGATTAACTATATTCAACTTGATATTTATTATTAAAAATTTGTTCTTTTATTAATTATATTTAATTATATTATAATATGATTAAATATAAATGAGCACTTAGGATTATCAATATCCATTAATACCTAAGCCTTCGGACTTCGACGAAAATTCCTCATCATGCTTTTATGAATATACCCAAATCTCCCGAATGCCGGAGTTCCGGAGAGGGTCCCACGTATATTATGTCTTTATGCAAATACAAGTAATTATACTATCATGCCATATAATTAATTTTGTTTAATAATATTGTAACCTTGGAATGTGGGGAGGTAGGTTCAGGCCTTCGACCCTTTTATCTTGTTCCTTCTATCATCTCAAACATGCAGAGTCCCAGAGTCTCGAACTCTCGGAGTTCCAAAGTCCCAAACTCCCGAAGGGTCCACACTTACACGTTATTGCGCATTAAATATTAAATTAAAAAATAAAAGGGTTGGTACTTTATCACGTACCAATACCATAATAAAATCATTTAATATATATTATATTATACCTTTTTGGAAATTGCACCCAGTTTTATAAAGTCCCCTAATATTATATTTAATAGTTTGAGAGAGAGAGAGAGAACTCTAGGTCAACTCCTTTGGCTCTCCAACACATCCTTTATACTCAAATCTCTCGGAGCCCTAGAGTCTTGAAGCCCCGAAGTGACGCCACTTGCACAGATTACCATACTATTTAATATTTAAAAGAGATAACTTCATTCACGTGTAACCAATTTAATAATTCTTAGTATAATATAATATATTATATTTTACCTCTTGAAAATTTCACCCAGGTTTAAACAATTTCTAATATTATATTTAATATTTAATATTGGAAGGGAGGAGAAGATATTCAGGTCCACACCTTCAACTCTTCCACGCAATTCTTCATTCTCATATAACTCATAATTCTGGAGTTCCAGAGGGGAACCACTTGTACTACAATGTGATATAAATACAATGAGTTATTTTGAAATATAATATAATAAATTGCAATAAAGAGTTATTATACTCAATTATACTAATTTTGTTGATTAAGGTTGGTTTTCATTGATGTCAATCCTTGAAGAAAGTCCGGTAGCGAATTTAGGTAGCACAAATGTTTGGGTAATGGACCCAAGGTTGTTTCATGTATAATGGTATGAGTTTTGATATATTTGCAGGTAATACCATTCTATATGGATAGTACATGTCATGCCATTTCTGGTGGTATGTGGAACGTCACATAACTCCTCACGGTTTGAGAGTTATGGCCTTACGAAGTTGGAGGACCCTCATATGTAGGCTTGAAGCCCCAAAAGGTCAAAGAAGTCAAAGAGCTTGCAAAGAATAAATTATTATTTAAATGGTAAATAAAAGTGACAAAGTAAAGGAGGATTATTTAAATAATAAAGTGAAGTGACAAAATCAAAGAAGATTATAAAGTGAGGTGACAAAGTCAAGGAGAAATATTTAAATGATAAAGAAATGAAGAACTTTCTAATTATGGAAAGTGGTTAACCCTAAAAATGAAGAAAATAGGTTAAGTGACCTAGAAATGGGTTAAGTGACCTAGAAATAGGTTAAGTGGGTTAAGTGACCTAGAAGATGCTTTTAAGGAAGCTACTTGGAGAGTATAAATAAGAGGCAATGCTCTCTCATTTCAGATGACACTTGAACATATTGAATATCTATAGGTGTCTGAGGTAACCAAAGGATATCTAAGCCAAATTTCAGAGGAAAGGTGAAGAAAATAAGGTCAGAATTCAAGGAAGGATAAATTCTTTTGATGAGGCTTTCTAAGGTATGTTATTTACAGGTCATCTCGCCATTTTTGCAATAATTTTTTTTATAGAATGAGTCATACCATGAATTGATAGGACATTGAGGAAAGATATACAAGTATCTGTGGTAAAAAAATCAACTTGTGGGTCATTGTATTTTTGGAGTTACACTCCGTGGAAAATATGGTTTGTTGCTAGTCCTGGAACTAGTTTAAAACAAGTGTTTTGGGTAAAAATGTCATAACTTCTTCATAACAGATCCAAATTCAGTAAGACCAAATGTGTTGGTTATAGTAAAATCTATAGTATTCTTTGTAACATGTTTAGATCCATTCAAAAAATATTCCACCTGGGGAACGCTCTACAAGGTCTCTCTTTAGAATACGCCATAATTCAGTAAGGTATGCCATTTTTTCTATAACTCATTTTCTGAGAGGTTACAAGTAGTGCCACCTGGAGGAATTGCATAAAAAAAACTGAAGAACAATGTGTACTATTTTTAGATCTTTATTCATTACAGGTACATAGTTATTATTATTTCAAGTTAGAGTTGTTGACTAATCCCAAACTAGTCATGTGAGACTAAAGAAAAGGTTGATGAAAATGCTAGTCTTTTGTTTTGAAAGTTAAGGAAGGTTTGCAGGTATGTTATCATATACACCAGGTCTATTACAGAGTTACAAATCATATTTTGATGATGAAATTGATGAGGGATTTTGGTTAAGGTACATGTTGGGTACATGGTTGAGACAAGTAGTTGATGAGTTGACACATACATGAAGTGTATAGTTGATGATGTTGGTACATTTTTATGAGCCATAGTTGATAATTTGTTGACACATGATTGGTACATACTTGGTACATGGTTGGACGCACTTGTTTATGATACAGGTTGATTACAGGTTGTTTTGGTACAGGTTGGTGCATGGTTGATGCACTTGTTTATGGTACGGGTTGATTGCAAGTTGAGGTACATGTTGATGCATGGTTCAGATTTATTGGTATAGGTTTATAGCATTATATCTCACAGTGATAGTGTGATAGTGGTTCCATCATTCTACTTCTACTTCAGGGCGGTTGGACGGGGCAAGGACAGGTGGTTGTAGCCACCTTTCGGTTGTATCTGGAGAACGTAGGGAGTTGTAGCCTCCTTCTGGTTGTATCCAAAGAATAGGGGAGTTGGATATTCCATCAAGTTGTAGTCTGAGAAACAAGGGGGTTGGATCCTCCTTCCAGTTGCAGCTTGAAAAAAAAAGAATTTGGTGCTTCCAATGAATGTAATTCTTCAAGACATATAAGAAAAAACATTCTGTGGTTTTCTCCCACTTTGGGTTTCCACATAAAACACTGGTGTACTGTGTATGTGTATATTATTCTTTATTTGTTCATTGCTTATTTACTCTTCAATTATTGGATGCTAATGCTACATTGATATAACACTTGGATTATATGGTTAAAAATGATTCAATTGTTCTATTACTGATTCACCCCCCCTCTCAATAATCTAACAATTGGTATAAGAGCATGTTCCTTTAGAAACAAGTTTAACCACTGAAAGGTAGATCATGGAGAGCAACAACTTGTATAAAAATGGAATACCATAGTTCAATGGAAAAAAGTATGCATTTTGGAGCATAAGGATGAAAACATATATACATGCACAAGGATTTGAAATTTGACAATCAATTGTAGATGGATACACAACTCCAACAATTCTGTCAAAAAATGACAAAGCAATGAAACTCGGTCAGAATAATTCCAAAGCCAAAAATGCACTTATGAATGGTCTTAGTGAAACAATATTCACCAAAGTTGCACATTGTAAATCCGCTAAAGAGATTTGGGACAAACTTCAAAATATTTATGAAGGAGATTCAAAATTCAAAGCAGCAAAGTTTCAAACTTATAGAGGTCAGATCGAACAACTTAAGATGAAGGAAGACGAGAATATTGCATCTTACTTTTTACGAGTTGATGAAACAATAAATGCAATCATAGGATTGAGAGAAGAAATCAAAGAATCTGTAATTGTTCAAAAAGTACTAATATCTCTTCCTATGAGATTTGACCCTAAGATATCAACACTAGAAGAAAGATCATATCTAAACTCAATAAGAATGGATGAATTACATGGAATATTCACAACATATGAAATGAGAACTAAACATGAAAATCCAGATATAAAAGAAGCAACCTTCAAAGCATCCAAAAATTCAAAGAAAAATGGAAGGCAAAAAGAAGAACATAGCAACATCAGTGACGTCTCGGAAGATGATGAAGAAGTGGCCAACTTTGTCAAAATACTGAACAAGGGAACCAACAATAGGTATAGAGGTAAGATTCCTTTAATTTGTTTTAATTGTGATGTTATTGGTCATTTTTCTAACAAACGTCTTTATAAGAAAAATATAAATGATGAAGGTTACTCAAAAGGAAAACAAACATATAAAGGTAAAAGAACCACAAATAAAGTTTTCAAAAAAATCTTATGCACCCAAGAATACATCTCATTATCAGATGAAGATGAATTCAGTGACAGTGAGACAAAAAGAGTTCTATTCATGGCAGTAGAAGACTATGATAAAGAAGACTCCGAAGAAGAATATGAAGAAGCCGAAGAAGAATATGAAGAATTCTAAGAAGAAATTGAAGAGGCAAAAGTTGATTACTGAGAGGAATTAATGTGTGCCATCGAAGTTATTAGAAGGGAAAAGTTGAAAAACAAGAAACTACAAAGATAACTAGACAAGAAAGAAGACACTCAAGAACTAGAACAAATGATCACAAATTTGAAGGTTAAAATAGAAGAAGATAAAAGAATTGAAGAAGCACTCAAAGAACAACTAGAAGAAAAAGACAAGATCATTGGAAACTTGGAAGCAAAGATTGTCACATTAAGAAAGGATCTTCAAAAGAAAAATATGTAGAATAACTCAAAAGTTTTAGATGACATTATCAATAGTAAAAAATCTCATCATGAAAAGTCCGGACTTGGATACAATCAGAAAGCAAAATTATCAAGCTCCAAAACAACAGAGCAATAAACATATCCAAAAAGCTTTGTAGAAACAATCAAGGGGGATAGGAAGATCTACAAGAAAGATTATAGGGACACTCCTCCATCGAGAAGATTCAAATTTCAGAATCAACAACTGACATATATGCATCAGGAAGAAGAAGAATTCATAAGAGTACCTCCTTTCGTAAGATCTTCAACTCCCAGGTATCAAACTATTTTTTTTGGTTTATGTTATGCATGTAATAATTTTGGACATAAAGCTGTGAATTGCAGAGGTAACAACAAGAACTAAAACAACTTTGAAAGTCATACACAAAGGGGTTATCCAAGAAGGCCTAGTGAAACACATAGAAGAAGTTACAATAGGTTTGAATCTTTGAGCACTGAAGTGGAATGTTACAAATGTAACAATTTTGGACACATGGCCAAAGATTGTAGAATGACAGTCCCTCCTAGAGAACTGCAACAAAATAACAACAATCATAGATAGGAACCTCAGAAAAGGACATGGATAATAAAGCAGGATCAATATAGCAATGAAGAATGCACTCTCTCTCTACAATATAAGAAAAAGATACGTGGTTGGTATGTTGACAGTGGGTTTTCAAAACACATGACAGGTGATAGAAACAAGTTTCTTACATTATGAAAGGAAAGAGATGGACCAGTCTCCTTCGGAAATGATGATTCGACCAAAATCATTGGAAAAGGCACAGTCATAATTGGGAACACGAATAAAAAGGTAGAAAATGTTCTACTAGTAGAAGATATGAAACATAATCTTCTAAGTGTGAGTCAAATGTGTGACTAAGGTCATAAAGTTACTTTCGGTTCACAAAAGTGTGAGACAAGAAAAGAAGGTTCAGGAAAATTGATTGCTACAGCTGCGAGAACTTCAAGCAACATATATGTGTTAAGTGAAATTGGAAATGAAAAGTGTTGTCTAGGAAAGGAAGATGAAAGTTAGATATGGCATAGAAGAATGGGTCACATACATTTTGATAACTTTGTTAAAGTCAACAAAAGAGAAACAGTCAGAGAAATGCCCTAGATCACGAAACCAATCAACGCTTTATGCAAGCATTGTCAACAAGGAAAGAAAATAAAGATTAGGTTCAAATCAAATGAATATTCAACGACAAGACCACTGGAAATTGTGCATACTGATCTAGTTGGACCAACTACAACAAAGGGCTTGAAAGGTGAGAAATACTTTATGTTATTAGTTGATGATTATACAAGAATGATCACAGTTTTCTTTCTCAAGGATAAGTCAAAAGCTTTTGAAAACTTCAAGATCTATAAGGAAATGGTTGAAAATGAAATGGATAAAAAAATCAAATGCTTGAGATCTGATAATGGAGGAGAGTTCACTTCAAAGGAATTTATGGACTACTGTAGCAGTCATGGAATAAAAAGACAATTCTCCGTTGCTAGGACACCTCAACAGAATAGAGTTGTTGAAAGAAAGAACATGACAGTACAAGAAATGACTCGAACAATGCTAATGGATTCAAAATTGACAGATATTTTTTGGACACAGGAAGTGGATACAACAGTTCACATTCAAAGCAAAGTAATGCTCAGAAACAACATTGACAAAACTCCTTACGAGCTATTTAAAGGAAGACCAACAAATGTAAAGCACTTAAGAGTTTTTGGAAGCAAATGCTACATCAAAAGAGAAGATGGGATAATGGGAAAGTTTGAATCTCGTGTGGACAAAGGAGTACTTGTTGGTTACTCAAGTACAAGAAAAGCATACAAGTGTTACAACCCGAGATTGACCAAAGTGGTGGAAAGCATCAACGTAACAATTGATGAAACATGTAGACAACAATTAAAGAAAGAAGAAAATGAATCAATGGAACAACTTTACGAAGAAGAAAAAAAAGATGAAAAAGAAGGGGAAGACGAAGAGGATTCGACAGAAACAAAAGAACAAGTTTAGAAAGTAACTCCAAAAACACCTAGCAGACAAGTACAGAAGAATCATCCTTCAGAAACAAAGACGCAGGAGTTGAGACTAGAAGAAGAATCCGTTCAATAGAACAAGAACACATAGCACTCACATCTACGATTGAACCAACCTATTTTGAAGAGGCAAACAATGATGAATTTTGAAACAAGGCCATGGATGAAGAATTGGATCAAATAGAGAAAAATGACAATTGAGAATTGGTTCCAAGACCAAAGGATACTAATATGATCGGCACAAAGTGGGTATACATGAATAAATTGAATGAAGATGGACATGTTACAAGGAAAAAATCCAGATTGGTATGTAAAGGATATGCACAGGTTGAAGGAATCGACTTTGAAGAGACATTTGCCCCAGTTGCTAGAATGGAAGCAATCCGATTGCTTTTAGCTTATGCATGCTCCAAAAATATTAAAGTGTATTAGATGGACGTAAAATCATATTTTTTTAATGGGGAACTTGAAGAAGAAGTCTACATTGAACAACCAGAAGGATTTAAGTTGTCAGACAACGCAGATTATGTGTGTAAATTAAAGAAGACCTTGTATGGTCTAAAACATGCTCCTAGAGCATGGTACTCTAGACTGGATAAAGATATACAACAGATAGGGTTCAGAAAAGGAAGTGCTGGCAACAACCTCTAAATCAAGGTAAGTCAATATATTATTTTATTAATTGAAGTTTATGTTGATGATATTATTTTTGGTAGTGATGATGCGAGGTTAAGGCAGAAATTTGCAAAGGATATGCAGAATAAATTTGAAATGTCATTACTTGGAGAACTATACTTCTTTTTGAGACTTCAGAGACATCAAAGAAACCAATGAATTTTTATTTCTTAAACCAATTATATTAGAGAAATGCTAAAGAGGTTAAGAATGGAAGATTGCAAACCGGTTATCACTCCCATGCAAACCAGTTGCAAGTTAAGCAAATATGACGATTCAAATTCTACATATCAGAGACAATATAGATCAGTGATTGGTAGCCTACTATATGTGACAACATCCAGACCAGATGTAATGCAGGCAGTTGGACAGGTGGCATGATTTCAAGCAGCACCAAAGGAATGACATGTGTTAGCAGTGAAGAAGATTTTCAGATATCTCAAAGGAACAAAAGAGTTTGGATTATGGTATCCAAAAGGAAAGGATCTATCTCTTATTTCCTACACAGATGTAGATTGGTCAGGTTGTATTAATGACCGATGAAGCACCAATGGAGCAACGTTATACTTGGGTGAGTGTTTATTATCATGGCTAAGCAAGAAACAATCATTATTATCTCTATCTACAACCGAGGCAGAGTATATTGCATCAACAACATGTTGTATACAGGTTCTTGGATGAAACAAACTTTGATAGATATACAAGTTGAGTATGATGAGCCCATTCCAATCTATTGCGATAATACAAGCATGATCAGTATCTCAAAGAACCCGGTGATGCACTCCAAGATGAAGCACATTCCAAAAGAGAATCACTTTCTATGGGAACAGGTTGCAGAAAAGAACATTGAAGTTGAGTATGTGGGAACAAAAGAACAAGTGAGAGACATATTTACAAAACTACATCCATGGGAAGCCTTTGAGTATCTTCGCCAGAGACTCAGAGTTATTTCTACTCTAAAATGAATTCTTTCGAATGCTTATCTTATATGTCTTAGATGTACAAGAGGAAGCACCATAAAAAGGACAATTCAGTTAGGGGGAGAAGCCCCAGATGGAAAGATACCTTTGCAATTGATGACAAAGGGGGAGAGATTTATCAGATGCAGAGGACATAGCCATGATTCTAGGGGAGCAATGGCCATAGAGATGCAGAGTACATATGCATGGTTCCAGGGGGAGCATGAGTGATATGACTTCAGTATTGCATGAAATGATTTCAGTATTGCATATGAGTGTTTCCATCAATGCAAAAGGGGGAGATTGTTGATTAAGTCTGGTTGTCATTGATGTCAATCCTTGAATAAAGTCCGGTAGCGAATTCCGGTAGCACAAAGGTTTGGGTAATGGACCCAAGGTTGTTTCATGTATAATGGTATGAGTTTTGATATATTTGCAGGTAATACCATTCTATATGGGTAGTACATGTCATGCCATTTCTGGTGGTATGTGGAACGTCACATAACTCCTCACGGTTTGAGAGTTATGGCCTTATGAAGTTGGAGGATCCTCATATGTAGGCTTGAAGCCCCAAAATGCCAAAGAAGTCAAAGAGCTTGCAAAGAAGAAATTATTATTTAAATGGTAAAGAAAAGTGACAAAGTCAAGGAGGATTCTTTAAATAATAAAGTGAAGTAACAAAATCAAAGAAGATTATAAAGTGAGGTGACAAAGTCAAGGAGGAATATTTAAATGATAAAGAAATGGAGAACTTTCTAATTATGGAAAGTGGTTAACCCTAAAAATGAGGAAAATAGGTTAAGTGACCTAGAAATGGGTTAAGTGACCTAGAAATAATTTGCGTGACCTAGAAATGGGTTAAGTGACCTAGAAATAGGTTAAGTGACCTAAAAGTGGGTTAAGTGACCTAGAAGATGCTTTTAAGGAAGCTACTTGGAGAGTATAAATAAGAGGCAAGGCTCTCTCATTTCAGATCAAACTTGAGCATATTGAATATCTATAGGTGATTGAGATAACCAAAGGATATCTAAGCCGAATTTTAGAGGGAAGGTGAAGAAAAGAAGGCCAAAATTCAAGGGAGGATAAATTCTTTTGATGATGCTTTCTAAGGTATGTTATTTATAGGTCATCTCACCATTTTTGCAATAAATTATCTTCTAGAATGATTCATACCATGAAATTGATAGGACATCGAGGATCCAAGTATCTGTGGTAAAACATTCAAATTTTGGGTCATTGTATTTTTGGAGTTACACTCCATGGAAAATAGAGTTTGTGGCTAACCTGAAACTAGTCTAAAACAAGTGTTTCAGGTAAAAACGTCATAACTTATTCATAACAGATCCAAATTAAGTAAGACAAAATGTGTTGGTTAGATTAAAATCTGTAGTATTCCATGTAACATTTTCATATCCATTGAACAAAAATTCCGTGCGGGGCACGCTCTACAAGGTCACTCTCTAGAATAAGACAAAATTCAACAATGTATGCCATTTTTTCTATAAATCCTTTTTTGAGAGGTTCCAAGTAGTGCCACCAGGAAGAATTGCATAAAAAAAACTGAAGAACATTGTGTACTATGTTTAGATATTTATTCATTACATGTACATAGTTATGATTATTTCAAGTTAAGGTTGTTGACTAATGCCAAACTAATCATGTGAGACTAAAGAATAGGTTGATGAAAATGGTAGTCTCATGTTGTGAAAGTTAATGAAGGTTTGTAGGTATGTGATCATATACACCAGGTCTATTACAGGGTTACAAATCATACTTTTATGATGAAATTGATGAGGGATTTTGGTTAAGGTATATTTTGGGTACATGGTTGAGACAAGTAGTTGATGAGTTGGAACATACATGAGGTGTATAGTTGATGTGTTGGTACATTTTGATGAGTCATAGTTGATTAGTAGTTTACACATGATTGGTACATACTTGGTATATGGTTGGATGCACTGAATTATGGTACATGTTGATTACAGGTTGTTTTTGTACAGGTTGGTGCATGGTTGATGCACTTATTTATGGTATAGGCTGATTACAGTTTGAGGTACAAGTTGATGCATGGTTCAGGTTTATTGGTACATGTTTACAACGGTATATCTCAAAGTGATAGTGTGATAGTGGTTCCATCATTCTACTTCTACTTCAGGGCGGTTGGAGGAGGCAAGGACAAGTGGTTGTAGCCGGAGAACATAGGGGGTTGTAGCCTCCTTATGGTTGTAGCCAGAGAATAGGGGAGTTGGATATCCCCTCAGGTTGTACCTTGAGAAACAAGGGGGTTGGAGCCTCCTTCCAGTTGCAGCTGGAAACTAAAGGAAGTTGGTGCTTCCGATGAATGCAATTCTCCAAGACATAAGAAAAAACATTATGTGGTTTTCTCCCGCTTTGGGTTTCCATGTGAAACACTAGTGTACTGTGTATGTGTATGATTGTTCATTTCTTATTTACTATGCAGTTATTGGATGATAATGGTACATTGATATAACACTTGGATTATATGGTTAAAAAGGATTCAATTGATCTATTACTGATTCGCCCCCCCTCTCAAAAATCCAAAAAAATTGATCACAATTAAATATAATATCACATAATTAATTATATTTATTATCTAAGCCACCTTGTACATGGAAATGTAGGGTTCGACCTTCAACGACTTTGGCTCATGGATTCCATTACCCAAACATGCTAGAGCCCCGAACTCCCATAGTTCTGAAGACCATGGGATGTTTAAGGCATTTAGTCATGGTTATTCCCTGATGTACTTTGACATTTTGAATCATATTAATTTATATTCTCTTTTGGGTCTCAAGCCTTTCACGCTCTAGGAACTTTAGCCTCCATTTTCAGACTAAAATAATAATAATATTAATAATAATGATAATGATAATATGTATATAGACATATATATACATATAATTCCATATCCTTGCATGGTTTTATTACTTCAAGATTTTAAATGAAATTATTTTCTCTTAAGGGAAATTAAGAAAATGAAAAATATAATTTAATAGAAGTTTATATTCCTAGGAAATTTATCCATTCTGAAAATTAAAAATATAATTATAATCTCTCATTTCTCGTGAGTAAATGAGTAATTTTTTTTTTCCTTATTACTGTGCTTTACTATTACTAAATTTAAGGAAATTGGTCCTAAGACAAAGCTTACCTCCAAATTAAATTTTCGTATTTATACCAGGATTTACTACCCACCAAAATTTAAGGGGTTTCTTCCCAAATTTAGGAGATTTAACACAAGTTGAACATAAATGTTTATTTATGCCCCAAATAGAATTTTGAGAACTTTTGTATTTTAATTCAATCATGAAAATTTAGTGTTTATTTCCTAATTATTTTTCCTCAATAATCATTTATAAGGACTTTTAATGTTTTTCCATATTTGAAATTATTTCCTAAAGTCCACACAAATCTGATATCCTCTAAGCTTTCTAGCATAGGATTTGAGGACATACTAAAATAAAACACTATTACACATAAACATCACTCTCTCTTCTTTCAGATGTTTTATAGAGATTTTTAACTGTTCAATCATCATTTCTCAAACATGCATTAAACTGTACAACACATTCAACCACAACATCCACTACCAGAAATATTATTTTAACACACAGATAGTCAAGAGATAAGGAATTAAATAAAATGATATTCAACTAAGACATTCTCTTTATTTTACTTAAATTTCTCAAGTCACTTTTGTCAGAAATTAAACTTACACAGTTCTAAAACATAGTATAAAATTCTCTCTGATCTAAGCACTACATATATTTAACCAAATATACTTATCTAGAAACCCGATAGTGATGCAACTGTTGAAAGGGACACCCTTTTCCACCCAACTGTAGGCACAACAACTCCTGGACGGATTTATCGTTGGTCACCCACTAACTAGATCATGATGCTCTGAGAGAATCTTCCTTTTGTTCAACAACAACCAAGGACATAGATCACTCTCCTCTTCCCACAACAATTTAACATATCATTTCTCTCTCCACCAAGCAAGGGGGTCTACAACAAGTGCTTCCTCATTCACTCATCCTCTGCAACCCTGTTTATTAGCTTGGTTAGAAACACTACCCAACAATTCCCATACCTAAAACAAAGTCATTTTGTTTTCCAGTTCTATTTAGAAACAAAGAGTTTCACATGCTCTCCCTCCTTAGAAAATGGTCACTAGACCCATTCCTTTTGCATCCTCTCCCACTGCCCACAAATTTTCTGCCTTTTCTTGCCTTCCTCAGCAAGATTTCGTGGGTCCAAATCCCATTTTCATGGGTCAGGTCAGGAATTTTTCCAGATGGGTACTCTGCCCATCTTCTCATTAACTCTTGAGGAGGACTTCCCAACTACCAGTTTGACTAGTAATTTACTTTTCTGGTTCAGAGGACTATTCTGGCTCTGAATAATTTAAATCCAACAGAGTACTGGTCTAGTATGGGTCATCTCAACCATTGATGGTTACCCTCATCATCTCTCTCATACATCATGATCTACCTTCTAAACCCCTTCAACAGTTATGCAACACTTTCCATTTTATTTAGTAACATAAATATATACATTACCTTTTTTAACAAAAAGGTTCATCAATTCCAACATCCACACATATTTAGTCAGCCCATATTCTTTTAGCAGGTTATAATTATATTTACAAGATGGGGGAAACAAGGGTATTACAATCCCCTCCCCCTTAAAGGAAAATCATCCTATGTTTTACCTATCGATGTGATATGTATGTACAACAATAAACAAAAATGGGTATACTTGTTTCATGGCATCCTCCATTTCCCATGTAGCTTCATCTGGACCAAAGTGTTTCCACTACACCTTGACCTGTGAAATGGTTTTGTTCCTAAGTGGAATCTCTTTCCTGTCTGATATGCATTATGGATCTGGCAGGAATTCTCCCTATGGTTCAACCTAGATCACAGATCAATCAATTATATGATTAGAATCATGTACATATTTCTTCAACAACAAAACATGGAAAACATTATGTGCCTTGACTTTGGGAGGAAGTGCTAGTCTATATGCTATAGGTCCCACTCTGTACAAAATTTCAAAGGGTCCACAATACCGAGGTGCTAGCTTGGCACAATATCCCATTCTCAAGGAACATTTTCTGGGCACAACTCGAAGATACACATGATCCCCTGCTTTGAACTCTCTAGGAGTCTTTTTTTCTGTCTACATAGATTTTCCATTTATCCTGAGCTATTTTTAGATTCTGTTTTATTTGAACTACTAGTTGTTCCATTTATTTTAGCATATATAGACCGAGTGTAATTCTGTCCACTGGGTTATTCCAACTGATTGGAATATTTTATTTTCTACCCTGGGTGAAATCATGAAGATGGGTTACACTTTTGCTTGTTTTATGAGAAAAAAAACTGTATTTTCACAAGTTATTCAACTTCCGACATACAAAAGTATTTTTTTTATTTAGAATTTCACTTTACAGTAAAAACAAAACTTGTGAAGAATTGTGTTAGCTTTCCAATGACTATTTTTCAATTTTTTTTAATCACGATTTGATATGTCAATTTGACAATTGTTTAACAGTGTGTTCCTTAAACATGAAATGAATGATAATGAGTTACTTATTTCTACAACAATGTATCTATTATTAAACTTATGTTTTTAAGAAAAAAAATATACTGCAACAATCTATAGAGACTCTATTTTATTATGACTATAATTTTGAATCTAACAAATGAAAATTATAATTTCTAGAATTTTTTGAAGTTGACCAAGATGAAAACGTTTCATATTTTAAACACATGTTTTTCTACACGTTGTATCTATCTTAATTTCTACTTAAAACTAAAATCTAAATATACCCTTTTGAAAAGAACAGTTTAAGGATTATGAATATATTTTTTTCCAATTTTTTCACTGTATATTATTAGAGATACAGATATTTCATTTCATCGAATCATAATGTCTGCTGAAAATATTATGTAGTGATTTTTTTTAAAAATTAAATAAAATTAGATAAAAATAAAGAAAATGAAAATAAATTATAGGAATTGAAAGTAGATTCAATTTTGGAAATGCTGGTGTCATTTTTGAAACCAAATTCTCAGTATTTGTAGGATTCCACAACCTCTGAAGTTCAGTTAAGCTTGGGGATATTCTCTGGTTTTAGTTTTTAGTCCCAATTTCCTTTTTTCGGCCGAAAGACTAAAATCTAACAGAAACAGTCAAAACTGAACGGTTTCCAAGTTTTTCGGCCGAAATACTATCGAATGAATTTCGTCCGTCGGAAAAAATGAAATGACACATCGTATCGTTTTCTTTCGTGCCAAATTGTATAAATAGGCTTTTGGCCGAACACATTTAACACAATTCATCAAATGGACAGAGAGATAAAAGCTTGAGGATATGGATTTCAAAGCATTTCTATTACTGATTGCAGCTGTATTCTTTTCTTTCTTTATTTCTTTCCTCTGTTCCATAGGATTAATCAAAGGACCGATATCGATACACGGTGGTTTTCTAGAGCACTTAAACAAAGTTTCAAATCATCTTTTTGGTTTTTGTTGAATAAGGTAAATGATGTTTGTTCAAGTTTTTATTGGAATAACAATTTATATGTTGAAAGATAAATGTTGAGCATTTTTTCAAGGTGA
>ML784798.1:661087-738653 GCA_009831015.1 Picea engelmannii
ACTACTATAACAAGTCTGATTTTGACATGAATATTGTTAGATATTCGAGTGATACGGCTCTGTGTAATTCCTTACAGTAATATCCGTATGAAAATATAATTATGCCCCTGTGGACAAGCCGTGGGCACACCCATGGCTTGGCCACAGGTGCCAAGAAATTATGTCTTAATTATAAATTGAAAATGTAAATTAAAAATTAACAATGCATTTTAAAAATTAAAACTAAAATTATATACTCAAGATTAGAAAAATACTTGGAGTTCGACACGCCCACGCTCACAAACGCCAACACAATCTCTGCGCTCACAGACGAGCCCACCTACACGACCTCTACACTCATAGTCGCTAAGAAACGACAACAAAGTTCGTAAAATGTTTCAGGATCGATGTGTGGTTGATATATACATAATATTTCGGTCGAAAGATAGTTCGACCGAACAATCGTTCGGCCGAAAGAGTATTGCGGCTGAACAATCTTTCGACCGAAAGAGTATTTCCGGAAAGAAAATATCTGGCTGACTAAATTTTTACATGCAAATCGATGGTGCAGTCAATGCACCGTTCGATTTGACGTTTCATGTTTCGTCCAAAAAAAGAGTTCAGCTGAAAACAATATCTTTCGGCTGAAAAATAATATTAGTTCGGCCAAAAAAAGGTTTTTTGGAATTTTGGAGACCCGATTGTCATGAAAGTGTAACCCACCTCCGTGATTTCACCCCCCTAGAGAGCCTCAAAATGGCTCATCTTCAATGACTCTTGATAGCCATTATTATAAGCGAATTCTACCATTGGTAGGTAGTCTTCCCACTTCTTGGGTTGATTCATAACATGCATCCTTAACATGTCCTCTAACACTTGGTTTACCCTCTATGTCTTCCCATCAATTTGAGGGTGATAGGATGTACTGAATACCAATTTAGTTTCAATACCAGTAAACAGAGATTTCCAAAAATTTGAAGTAAATTTGGTATCTCTGTCTGATATGATTTCCTTAGGCATGCCATGCAGTCTACATATTTCTTTCATGAAAATATTGGCAATATCTATTGCTTTGCAATTTGACTTGATGAGAATAAAGTGAGCAACCTTTCTTAGTTTTTCCACAACTACCATAATAACATCATTATGCTTGGTTGTTTTGGGAAATTCTGTGATGAAATCCATAGAGATGGTTTCCCATTTCCACTCAAGAATTGGTAGGGGCTACAACAAACCTGCTGGATGTCAGTGCTTTGCCTTAACCTGCTGAAATTATAAACATTTAGCTAAGTAATAAACTATATCCTTTTCCAGTCCAGGCCAATAGAAAAGTTTCTTAGTGGTTGTGATCATTTTTTGATAACCCAGATGACCAATATATGGTCTTTTATGTAGTTCATCCATTATGAACCTATTCAAGTAGTCATAATTTGGAATATACAACCTACCTTTGTAGGTTAGCAGGCCATCATTCAACAATTGATATCCCTCATACTTCATCCATGTGGGATCTTGCTCTAAGTATGATTTCACAGTCTTGAAAAATGCATATGTTTCTTGCGCACTTTTGACTCTCTCCTTGATGTCTGGTTCATCAGTGCTTATAACTGTCAAGTGAATCAATTTCATACTTCTACTAAGGGCATCAACCACTCTATTTTCTTTTCCTTTAATATGTTTGATTTCAAAATCAAACTCACTGAGAAGAGCCATCCACCTATCTTGTCTAGCATTGGGTTTTGGTTCATCAAACAAATATCTCAACCGACTATGGTCTGTCATAAGTAATAATCTTCTTCCTAGGAGGCAATGCCTCCACATTTTTAAAGCATGTACTATGGTAGCCAATTCCAAATCGAGGGACACATAATTTATTTCATTCTCATTCAATTTTATGGATTCGTATAAAATCACATGCCCTTCCTACATAAGGAATCCTCCGGTCCATTCCTTGCAGACATCTATACACACAAGGAAGTCCTTGTTTGGGTCTGCAATCTTCAACATGAGTGCATTTGTTAGAAGGAATTTCAGCTGCTGGAATCTCTCTTCACATTATGATGTCCAAATGAATTTAACTCCCTTTTTCTGAAGGGAGGTGATTGAGAAACCCATCTTGGAAAATCCCTTTATGAACCTTCTATAGTATCCTGCTAGGACCATAAATGATTTGATATCAGATACATCTTTTGGGGTAGGCCAATCCATAATGGATTTGATCTTCTTAGGATCAACTGGCACTCCTTCTTCAAAGATACCATGGCCTAAATAATGGACTTGTTTTTAGAAAAAATCACACTTACTAAACTTTGCAGAGATTTAATGTTCCCTTATCACTTGAAGCACTAACTTGAGATGTTATTCGTGTTCTTCCCTACTCTTAGAATAGATTAGGATATCATCATTGAAAACCAACACAAATCTGTCCAAGAACTTACTGAGTACACTATTCATTAAGCACATAAAAGTGGTTGGTGCATTGGTAAGCCCAAATGACACCACCACAAATTCATAGTGCCCATATATTTTTCTAAAGGTTGTTTTGTGGATGTATTCATCCTTAATTCAGACTTGATGGTATCCAGACCTCATGTCAATCTTGGAGGAAATTGTAGAACCCCTAATTGGTCAAACAAGTCATCGATTCTTGGCAAGGGATACTATTTCTTAATGGTCATCTTATTGAGTTGTTGATAGTCTATGCACAACGTGAGTGTGCCATCCTTATTCTTCACAAACAAAGTTGGTGCTCCTTTTTCCAATGTAACCTTTTTCCAACAAACAAACAAACAGACACACTAGGCCAAATGTAACCTTTTTCTAACAACTCCTTTAGCTGTAGTTTTATCTCAACTAGCTTTGGCATACTCATTCTATAGGGTGCTCTAGACATTGACACCACTTCGGGTACAAGTTCTATTGAAAAGTCAATATATCTTCTTGGAGGTAGACCTGGTACCTCTTCCGAAAACACATATTTATACTCTCTCAATGTAGGATGGTCTTCTAGGATTGGTTTATTGTCCTCAACAGAGTTCAACACTTGTATTGCATACAAAGGAAATCCTTTTCTGCAATACTTCTTCACTTGAAGGGATGATATTTGTCTCATTGAGACAATATTTTGAATTCCTTGTAGGGTTATTTTCCTCCCTTATTCTTCTTCACACTCCAAAGTTTTATTATAATAGTCCAACTTGGATTTATGGGAAGCCAACCAATCCATGCCAATCAACAGGTCATAAGATCCTAAAGGGATCATGTTTAGGGCCGCTTGGGTGGACAATCCATTCAAAACGAATTGACATGATGGTATGACCTCTATCACCTTTGTTTTTGTTCAAGTGGCTAGTTGTACCAGCCATGATTTAACATTTTACTTGTTGCAATTTACATTTCTTAACAATTTGAGGGGAAACATAACTCAGATTAGAACCAGGGTCAATTAAAATGGAAACTACATGGTTGGCAATCATTCCTTCCATCTCCATCACTGAAGCTTGGTGGTCAGCTTGTCTATTATCCAAAGCTGCATAAATTTGTGGCATGCTCTTAGCGACATCATTGACTGTGGTAGCCTCCTGGATGTTGTAGACTCTTTGATTGTCTTGTTGCATATGTGGGAAGTCCCTTAGTATATGTTATTCTCCAAAACCTCAACATTTCAAAGGTTCTCTCTTTGTATTATCGGTCTTTCCTAGGGATGATCCAAAGGGTTTATTACCACTTTGAGATGGAAAATTCTACTGATACACATTTTTAGTAGGAAGGCTCATCTTAGAAATTTTCCCATGATTACTAAATCTTTAGGATTTAAACCCCTTCTTCTTGAATCCCAACTTACTTTTCTTCTTCCAGTTTTTATGAGGTTCTGCCTTGTTCTTGAATTGCTCATAGAAAGATCTTTCCTTTCGAATAGTGTATTATAAAGTCTTAGGTTCATCAAACTCAATTCTTTCCTAGAAGGATTGAGGAAGTCCACTAATAAACCGTTGCATCTTTACCTTTTCATCCTTTATGTAGGGAAAATATATCATAAACTCAAGAAATTTGTTGATATATTCATGTATTGTGAGTTGTCCTAGCTTGAGTTCATAGAAATCCTTGGTCTTCCCATCATAGTATTTTTCAAATAGATACTTCTTCTTAAAGTATTTCTCAAATTGTTTCCATGAAAAGTCCTTCTCATGGATTCCTTTCACATTCCTAAGGTCTTCCCAATAAATGGAGGCCTTTCCATTCAAGTTGAAAATGGCTATTCAAGCCTTTAAGTTTTCAGAATAGTCTTGGACTTTGAAGTACTTCTTCAATCCAAGTAGCCAAACTTCTGCTTCTTCCCCCTTTTTAATTTCTCCATCGAAAGTGGGTGGTTTGGCTTTCTAAAACTCTTTAGGTTCATGGCTCTTGGAATGTTTCCTCTTCTTTCTTCACCTTTGGGAATGTGAACTAGTCTCACTACTAGAAAATTCCTTGGATTTGTCAATTTCCTCACTAGAGGATTATTCCGTTTAATTTCTCTTGGGTCCATGTTGGGCCTTCTTTGAGGTGTTCCTCAATGTGTGGCTAGTTTAAGGACCATCCTTTTGTATCCTGGTTGTTGGCCCATGTTGTAGCTGCCTTTGTATATCTAATAGGATTTTCATTAGGACTACATTACTTTTTTTTTTCCTGTTCCTTTATCGGCCTTTCATTGTCATCCTTATAAGTCTATAATTCTTCCATGAGGCTTCTTATAGTTTCAACCAAATCCGGAAGGATTTCCACTGCCCTCCTCTCACCAGATTCCTCTTCTCTATTGTGGGCCCTTTCCCCCAACTCATAGTGTGTTACCATTCCTTATAGTGTAGTTTTCCTTTCTATCCACTAACTATTTGAGTGTTGATAAAACATTTTCTATTAGTTAATTATCTACTAGTTTATGAACAACACATGCAATTTGTAAGGTGAAGTCAACATCATTATTTGGAACACTAGCAACACATAGTTCAAATTTGTTTTAGAGCATATAACAGCAACAACAAGTTTTGTTCCTCTCTTCAGTACTGGTCTAAATAAGATTCTTATGAATGGGGTAAGATAGAGTGTTATCCCTTAAAAGTTATGTAATACAATTTTATTCAACTCGTTCATGAGCCCAAGTAGGCCAAGTTTTGTTTCCCGCTCTGATACCACTATGTCACACACTCGAGCCCTAAGTACCTTTTTTAAGGGATGGGGTATAAATTTTTTGATTTTCTCAATCATCTCAAATCTTCTCTATCATAACCATCATCTTCTTCTCATCAAGATATTTCCAACAACAGTAAGTTCAATCAGAATTGAGCTTTGGGACGAGGTTTATGACCTTTTGAAATTCCCAAGTTTACATAGACAACATCTCTCTTACTGCCACGTGACATCTTCGTCACCTCACATTTTCCAGGTCAATTGATGTGGAAACACCCTAGTCTTGATGTGGCATTAGCCTCACCCACCGTAGTGAAAATTTGATCCACGCAAGCCTGCATCCATCGTAATTCGGGCCTTCTCCCAACACACTCTTCACTTACCTTTGACGAATATGGTATCGCTGAATATTTCCTTTCTCTCGATGGACAATATTGATGCATGCTAGATCTCCCAAACTATGGTTAGGATCCATTTGACACCTAAGGTTCACCAATCCTACTTGACCCCACTCAACTCATCAACCCATTGAATATTAACATGCGCCATCACATTGATTTTCTTAGTCAACATCAATCCACCATGTCACTGTAGGGCCCTTAGGCTTGCTCGACTAGAGGATGAAATTTGTTCCTTTACTATAGTACAATTAAAATACTTAATTAATATTTTGTAGAATCCCATTCTTTAGTTATTAATTACTTAAACCTCATTAAGGATAATTATTCTCCACAAACTAATTATCCAGTAATTAATTTTTTCTTATCCTAATACTCATGGACCAGTAATTACTGAGGTTTTACTTTCTCTTCCCCCCCCTTAGAAGTAGTTTAACACTAACTCAATAAATTACTCATATGATAATTATGAATAACTATATTATAACACAATGAGGTTAATTTCTCCATAATATACTTAATTTGATTAACCTTAATTAAGGTATATAATTCGATCCCTCCCCGACACTCAACTCCATGACGATTTTTCACGTAATTTCACACACACACACATAAATATATATGCATATTTATTTATTTACAAGGGAAAATGATTAAGTATATTCAACTTGATATTTATTATTACAAATTTGTTCTTTTATTAATTATATTATAATATAATTCTATTTAATTATATTATAATATGATTAAATATATCAAAGGAACAATTAGGATTATCAATATCCATTAATACCTAAGCCTCCGAACTTCAGAAAAAATTCCTCATCATGCTTTTATGAATATATCTAAATCTCCCGAATGTTGGAGTTCTCGAGAGGGTCCCACGTATATTATGTCTTTATGCAAATACACGTAATTATACTATCATTCCATATAATTAATTTTATTTAATAATATTGTAAGCTTGGAATTCATGGAGGTAGGTTCGAACCTTCAACCCTTTTAGCTTGTTTCTTCTATCATCCCAAACATTCATAGTCTTGGAGTCCTGAAGTCCCCAAGGTTCCACACTTACACGTTATTGCGTATTAAATATTAAATTAAAAAGGAAAATGGTTGGTACTTTATCATGTACCAATACCATAATAAAATCATTTAATATATATTATATTACACCATTTTGGAAATTGCGCCCAAGTTTATAAAGTCCCATAATATTATATTTAATATTTGAAATGAGAGAGAGAGAGAGAGAGAGAGAGAGAGAGAGAGAGAGAGAGAGAGAGAGAGAGCTCTCCGGGTCAACTCCTCCGGCTCCCCAACACATCCTTTATACTCAAATATCCTAGAGCCCCAGAGTCCCAAAGACCCGAAGTGACCCCACTTGCACACATTACCACACTATTTACTATTTAAAACAACTGGCTTCATTCACGTGTAACCAATTTAATAATTCTTAGTATAATATAATATATTATATTATACCTCTCGAAAATTTCACCCAGGTTTATATAATTTCTAATATTATATTTACTATTTAATATTGGAAGAGAGGAGAAGATATTCGGGTCCACACCTTTGTCTCTTCCACCCAATTCTTCATTCTCATATAACCCGGAGTTCCGAAGTCCCGAAGGGGACCCACTTGTATTACAACGTGATATAAATACAATGAGTTATTTTGAAATATCATATAATAAATTGCAATAAAGAGTTATTATACTCAATTATGCTAATTTGATCATAATTAAATATAATATCACATAATTAATTATATTTTATTTTATCTAAGCCACCTTGTACAGGGAAATGTAGGGTTCGACCTTCAGTGATTTTGGCTCATGGATTCCATCACCCAAACATCCCGAAGCCCCGAACTCCCATAGTTCCGAAGACCATGAGATGTTTAAGGCATTTAGTCATAGTTATTCCATGGTATACTTTGGCATTTGAAATTGTATTAATTTATATTTTCTTTTGGGTCTCAGGCCTTTCATGCTCCAAGAACTTTAGCCTCCATTTTTAGAATTATGTATATATATATATATATATATCCCTGCACGGTTTTATTACCTAGAGATTTTAAATGAAATTATTTTCTATTACAGGAAAATAAGAAAAGGAAAAATATAAATTTTCAGTCTTTATAAAGGGATTTAATAAAAGTTTATATTCCAAGGAAATTTATCCATTCTGGAAATTAAAAATATAATTATAATCTCTCCCTTCTCATGAGTAAATGAGTAAATTTTATTTCCTTATTAATGTTCTTTACTACTCTTACTAAATTTCAGGAAATTGGTCTCAAGACAAAGATTTACCTCCACAGTAAATTTCAGTATTTCTAATAGGACTAACTACCCACCAAAATTTAAGGGGATTCTTCCCAAATTTAGGAGATTTAACACAAGTTTAACATACATGTTTATTCATGCCCAAATAGAATTTTGAGAACTTTTGTATTTTAATTCAATTAGGAAAATTTCATGTTTATTTCCTAATTATGTTTCCTCAATAGTCATTTATAAGGACTTTTAATGTTTTTCCATATTTGGGATTATTTCCTAAAGTCCACACAGATATGATATCCTCTAAGATTTCTAGCATAGGATTTGAGGACATACTAAAATAGAACACTATTATGCAGAAAAATCACTCTCTCTTCTTTCATATGTTTTAAAGATATTTTTAACTGTTCAGTCATCATTTCCCAAGCATGCATTAAACTGTACAACACAATTAACCACATCATCCACTTCCATAAATAATATTTTAACACACAGGTAGTCTAGAGATAAAGAATTAAATCAAATGAGCTTCAACTAAGACATTCTCTTTATTTTACTTGAATTTCTCAAGTCACTTTTGTCAGAAAGTAAACTTACACAGTTCTAAAACATAATATAAAATTTTCTCTCATCTAAACACTACAAAGATTTAACCAAATATACTTATCTAGAAACCAGATAGTGATGCAATTGCTGAAAGGGGTTCCCTTTTCCACCCAACCTTAGGCATAGCAACTCCTGGAAGGATTTACCACTGGTCATCCCCTAGCTAGATCATGATGCTTTGAGAGAGACTCTTCCTTTTGTTTAGCAACAATTAGGGACAAAGATCACTCTACTCTTCCCATAGGAATTTAGTAGATCATTTCTCTCTCAACCAAGTAAGGAGTTCTGCAACAAGTGCTTCCTTAGTCACTCATCCTCTGCAACTCCGTTTATTAGCTTGGTTAGAAACATTGCCCAAAAATTCCCATACCCAAAACACATTCATTTTTTTTTCAATTCTCTTTACAACTAGAGAGTTGCACATTCTCTCCCTCCTCAGAAAATGGTCAGCAGACCCATTCCTCTTACATCCTCTCCCTCTGCCCACAAATTTTCTACCTTTTCATGCCTTCCTCAATAATATTTCGTGGGTCCAAATGCCAATTTCGTGGGTCAGGTCAGGAAGTTTTCCAAATGGATACTCTTCTCATCTCCTCATTGACTCTTGAGGAGGACTTCCCAACTACCAGCCTAATTGGTAATTTACTTTTCTGGGTTTGAATAATTTAAATCCAACAGAGTACTGGTCTGGTAGAGGTCATCTCAACCATTTCTTATTCCCATCACCAACTCTCTCATACATCATGATCTACCTTGGAAACCCTTTAGCAGTTATGCAATACTTTCCATTTTATTTAGTACCAAAAAAATATACATTACCTTTTTTAACAAAAAGGTTCATCAATTACAACATCCACACATATTCAATTTTCCCATAGTCTTTTAGCAGGTTATAGTTGTATTTACAATATGGGGGAAACATGGGTATTATAGTTGTGAAATTGCATAATTTTATTTCTTAAAGTATTGTGATGTAAATTTTCATATATATATATATATATAGTGTACATCGAGGACGATGCACAATTTTAGGGGAGGGGGAATGTAATGTCCCCACTATAATCCCTAACTTAATTAATGCTTAATGTAGATATAATGTCTGACTACGGTCAAACGATGTATATGCAAAGTGTATTTATGATTTTTAATAATAAAATGTGATGTCATTTTCTAAGGGGACATGGACAAATATGGGGGATGAATTAATCCACAAGAGAGGGGAGGGTCTAAGAGAATTCCTAAGAGGGGTCCAAGGGGGAATTATCCATGTTTATTAATTCCACCCACATTTCTGAATTTTATTATCATTATGTATCAAACTTAGTTTTTTGATTGAGTGTCTCCAAAGACAGTCAATGAATGCATGTAAGATGGTGGGTATGAGAAGTCACATCCCATAGTTATTAGGACCATGAAGGTTGAGTACAATCATATTGGGGAAGTGTGTGAGTTAAGCAGGTAAGTGAAATGGAGGAAATTCTTATGGGAAGCTATAACAGTTTTAGGAAGTTAATGTTTTTGCATGAACAACAAGTAGAGAGAAAACAAGAGAGCTTGGATCTGGAAAAACCATGGAGGGAGAATTATAGATCATGTTGGAGTCTTTTTGGATAATTTTTGAGCATTTTGGAGTTGAGGACTGAAGATCTAGGTTGTCAGTCCTGAAGAGTGAACTCCTATTTGAGTTGCACTATAAAAACAAGTGTTGTTTTTCTTGTTGGTAGTTTTCATGGTAGTGAGTTCCCTTGAGTTTTCTAGCTAAGATATTCTTGGTTACTTGTGCTAGAGAGATCTTGATAAATGAATGGGACTCCTGAGGGTCTGATATTAATGAAGGGGTACATTCCTTGGGTTGGTCAGGTTGAGAAGAAGAGATATGGTGGAAAATCAGGATAGATGCAGGAGAATACCAATGGGTTGTGGGATTTCTGAGCCGAGAGTGGACAGTGTAAGACCACCCTCTTTTGTGGATTGCTAGACCCAACTTGAAGGTGACTTGCTATTGAGATTTGGAACAAAAAGTATATGGTTGGGTGGAATGTCCATCCCAAGCATCTAGTTGCACACCTGTTTATAAAAGATAATTGTTTTATCTTGTTTTTGTTTGCATTATCGGTTTATTTGTTGTGCATTAACTCATTAATTGAGAATGATTTATATGTTGTTGTAATAAGATATTTACTGTATTCATGGTATTATTTTAGAATGATGTAGATGTATCTAATTAATGGTAGAAGACAATAGTTAAATTTGGTTGTAATTTGTAGTTGGAAGATACAAGAAAATTAATTAGTTAGCAAAACTTTTAATTTAATATTTTTTCCACACTTAATAGTCCCTAGCTAGGTGGGGGGCATGTTACATCACACAATGGCCATTAATATGAGCAAGCATTTTTCAGTCGACGAAGATCATATCATCAATGAGAATCTAATGAACATGTCTAATCTCTTCTTAGAGTGTTGCTAAATGTTAGCCTTCTAAATGATGCATTTCCTTTATAAGTATTCATAGGCCAACATGTATTGTGAGTGCATTTATATTGTTGTGATGTTAGTTGTAAGTAGAAAGGGTTTGGTTTTCTTGATAGCGGCTAACATGAGTGCATGTTTAAGGCATCCAACTAAATATGAATTTCCTATCTATGTAGTTTCCTAGATAATCATTTTGAGTGGAGAGGTGTTTTTATTTTTTGAAAAGTGAGATAGTAGAATGTTGAAAGTGATGGTTTTGGTGGAGGACAAGGAACTAGGGGTGGAGGGAATGGAAGAGGGAACATGCTGAATTTGAATGGTTAATCAATCGTGGTCGATGAATTGAATGGATGGCTCTTGCAAATGTACAGGGACAAGATTGTGGCTCCAATTGTGGTTGGTGTCAAAGTATCGATGGACAAGCATGTTGAGGTCATTGAGATGGATGTTGTTCATAGGTTTCAGTTGGGATAGGACTTTCCATTCATCAAATTCCACGGGGAAACATACATTTATCACATCAATAGAAATATGTTTTGGATCAATATTTTGTGGATATTCCACTATACAATCAACCTGCCATGCGACATATGAGTTTCTTACATGCATCCAGGGTGCCATGAGATATATTATCCATTGGAGGAGCCAACATCTTCAGTGATTTTTTAGAAATTTTTGTAGAGGAGGATCTCATTCCAACATAAAACAATGTATCAATATGGATCCATATAAGGAATGGAAAAGTACCAAGGCAAAAAATGGATAATAATGGAAGGGGTTTTTCTCCACTATTCATGTGTGCAACAAGAAGAGAAGGAACAAGATCATGCATCTTGAACAAGTGATAATGCCTCCAAATCAAGAGGTATTTTCATGTATGCCTCGATGAAGATTTTTGTTAAAATAAATTCACCCATAGCGTGTGCAACACATTTGAAAATCCTTACATTGACATTCAATGAAAAAAATGATGGGTTACACACCGTGAGGGGAAGCTTTTGTAGTGTATGGCATGTTTCCTATGTGCCTATGTCCATTTCAACAAGAGTTTGTGTCAATAAATTTCGAACCATAATTAAAGAAGGATCCCATGGAGGTAAAGATAGTGAAATTATGGATATCATATGGTGATAGCTTTCTGATTTTTCCTCTTCCTTCGATGTATACTTTGAAATGTACTTATGGACAATGTGTCGGGAGTGGAAATTTTCTCTCAAAATTGTAAGCATGTCATAGTTATGTATGTTTAACCTATCATCATTTCTACTAGGGGTGTATGTTTTATGCCCATGGTTATCAATGAATAATAATATGAAGCATGAAATTTGCATGGAACTCCATAGCAACAAGAAAGGGTGGATTCTTTCTTTCATAATAATGAAGATTCATGGAATTTTGTGTTCCTTTGAACATAATTAACAAGCTCCTCATAGTCATGAAGTGGATTATATGTAAGTATTTCTACTATTCATAGGAGGCATAGATTGTGTAGGCTAGAGTTCTGGATTGTAGGATTTATTTGGTTGATTTCTTGTACTGGGTTCTAATCAGTGACATATCTATCAAATAAGGTTTTGGTATCAATGACCTCATATAGGTTTTCCTTGTCGATTTTGTCCATACAGGGATCATTTTCTAGCCATATAAAACCATGCACATGGGAAAAACCTATGTGTTTCCATTCGTGCCTACAATAGATAAGATTTATAAGAACACATGGGTAAGTGAATGAGTTTTTTTTGTGCATGAGAGAGATAAAAAAGGTTAGATGCTATACTTGAACCAATAGTCTATTGCATGGAGTCTTTTTTGAAGGAATTATTCAAGGAATATTGTGAGTCTGTCATGCATGCATTGAGATAAAAGGTGTTTGTTTGCAATAATGTTTTGAACTATCCAACAATGTTGTTCGATTTCATTGGATAGAGGCTCATCATGAATGGCCTTATGAAAACCATTCCATTTGGTGTCAACATCACTTAGCATAAATAGAAAGTTTGGGCAGTTGAATTGTGTGATCAAATCAATGAGCTCACCTCTATATTTGTTCCAGAATGATCTTGTTCCATGGAGAGCCAATCCAAATCACATAACTTTCTCTATAACATTGACATCGGGTAAGTGTTGAAGGCAAGCTCTCAGGTTCTCAACAATGGTTGGCAAGTTGTATTCAATGTTTTTCTTTACGAAGACAATAGCCATTTCTTGGTTGTGATGGCACATCATAAGGTTGTACAAGTAATATAAAAATTTGGGGTGTAAATCAAATCCCTTGTTATCATACCACATAAGGTGTAAAGCATATTTTTGCATGTCAAATTCTTTAAGGCATGGTTGTTTGAGCATGGAAACCCCTATGGGGAAGAGGGTGGAGAAGGACATAGAAAAAATCCCCATGTGTTGTATTAATTGATAGATGATAGACCAATAGATGGCCATTCAATGGAATTTGTGGATCTAGAATTTGTATATTTCAAGTAGCTCTTTATTTCATGAACCTCTCTATAGGAATTTGGGAGTGCGATTATGAAAGATGATGGTCATTGGTCTTATGGATTGAAAGAGGTAGTGTAATCCTCCTATAATTCGACATGCATTTTTCGTAGGTTAGGAGTAGTGTTGGTGACAATGAAAAGAAAGGGATATATGTTTGTAGGATGAAAAGGAAAAACATGAATTGTATATATGGTTAGTTGGATGTCCTGGTAGTAAGGATCATTAGAATTTTTTTCCTCCAACGGTGCCATAAAACATGTCCTACTAATGAATAATTTGTAAGGTTTGTTTTTGGAGTTGGGTATTTTGACAACTAGGATGTCCAAGTCCCCCACAAGGTGGGGCAATTAGTTGACCACTACACTGATGTCCTGTGGGAAACTTCTAGTTTGGCCACTGTATTTGTATCGACCACCATGTGTGTGGGTTACATGTAGAATTGGGTTCACATGAGCAATGATCATTTCTTCAAATTGCATTAGGATAGAAAGGACAAGTGGTTGTGTGCCAGGATCCATGCTTTTTTAGAGGAAGAGGCAATGGAAAATTTTCTCTGGGATGCATAATAAACAAGTGAAATTCCCATGAGAGTTGTGTTTCATTGTTGGATATTGTTCCTTGCATATGGAGCATATATGCATGGATGAGACTTTATCTATCTTTTCATGAAATCAATTGTGTGATTTTCTAATAGCAAGCACAACATGTAGAACAAGTAGAAAAGGAGAAAAGTCTTTGTGTAGATGATCAATGGAATCTTTGTAGTCTTTGTAAAGAAAGCACATGCATGAATTTATCTCATCTTTATTATTTGTGTAGTATGCAAAAGATTATGATTGTTCTCATGACTAGTTGGCATTTGGGGTTGAATACTGCAAGGACATTGTCTTCCTATAAGTGCCATACATGAGAGGGATAATGTTATATAATACACATGTAAAATAAGACATAGTGAGGGAACATGTTATATAATACACATAAAATATAACAAGGGGGAAAAATGCTAGTAGAAGCAAAAACCTAGAAGTTACATATGATATATGCAAGATAAAAACATTAGTATGTACATAACCAAAGTGAGAGGAACATGTTATTCATTCAATATGATGTGTAAACAAAGAGTCTTATGGCTTTGAAGAGCAAGCAAAGTAAAAAAAAAACACTTTTTTTTCCAAACAGGTAAGTAATGTACAAAAGGGAAACAAAATATGAGTATATACGTGAAAATCATTGTTGAATAGAAAAACACGTTCCCCCCCTCCCCCCAAAATAGGTAATCAATGTACAAAAGGGAATCAAAATATGAGTGTATACATGAAAAACATTAGTATGGGCATCTGTAAATGATGTGCCATAAGGTGTACAAAAACCATTTGAATAGAAAAGGGAAAATGCTTCTTAATAGAAAATAGATATGAGTATGTACATAAAAAAAACAAAGTAGTTTGGATCAAAGAGCGAATGCCATAGTTGTCTTGTAATCCTTTTCTTGGGGTGTATGTGTTTGGTTATTTATTCAAGGATAAGCTTGCACATAGAGTCACGTGGAAGTTCATTTCACTTGATGACAATTGCTTTTAGTCAGTCCACAGCATTGAAATTATCTGTCTTGACTACCAATGCAAAAAGGAATTGGTGGAATGAATTTTTGGAAATGATTTATTTGATGTTATTTTGTTGAGAGGAAAATAAGCACAAGTATTTCACCGCAATCCCCATGAGTTAATTCGCAACATCATCAAAAGATGTGAGGGAAATTAACTAGTCGATGTGGTCCTGCACCTCAAGTTTAAATGGATACCTATAGTCACATTTTGTAAAGGAACTATTTCATTTTGTGCAATGCCACATTCCAACAACATTTTCCACAACTCTTTTCATGCATTTGATGTTGTTGAATTTCAAAGGGTATGCATGGTAATGAAAATCATCTATGTCAATATTTGTGATAGTAGCATGAACCAAAATCCAGTTTCTTTGGAACACGTGTGCATGCTATTAACCTCAAAAATTGATCTGGTTTTGTTTACTCAATTGGAAATACCAATGTATTTTCTACTTAATGATGAGGAACCAAAAGTACAACTTGTTACACCTCAAATTCACTTCAGTGTATCCTATATATTTTTTTCCAGATGTGGACCATCATATGAACATATTATGTGCCTTGTTGTATCATGATGCACCAAAAGAGTTGTTGTGTTTGCACTCATGTATTGTATTGGACCATGCATATACGTTCTATGTATTAGTGGGGGGACAATGTAGTATCTACAAATCCCATTTTGTCGATCATGGTCTATTAGTGATCCATGAGGATCTCCACAAGGAAAATTCCTACTTTGCACACCATGAGATAAATCATTAAAAGGTTTGATAATAGGTGGAAAATAATAATTAATTCTCATGAATGAATTAATTAAATTGTAAAAATGATTAATACTTAAAACAAGTATGATAAAATCATGTATTAGTCATGCACATTGGAAAAATGATTAATTCTTGAAGTGAGTTTGAGAATATCATGTATTATTCATTTAATTGTAAAAAGAGAAATTAGCTTTATGTGAGATTCCAACTCACAAATTAGTTTCCTAATTTTAAGGGGAATTTAGTTTCCTAGTCTTAAGGAGGAAGTTAAGGGTCTCATGAGTTGGTTTGGAATCTTCCTCACTTTATTACAAGTGGTTTCCTAGTCTCAAGGAGGAAGTTAAGGGTCTTATGAGTTGGTTGAGATGATTTCTCATTTTTGTCCTTGAGTGGTTATCAAATCCTAAATTTGTGGATCTTGTATCCTTGAATTATGGAGCTAAGGAAACTATATAAACTCCTTATGTAATCTTTGGGGGGGAACCCCCTTTGGGGGAATAATCCTTTATGGAGTTGATGAAAGATTCCATTTGATGCTACATGCTTGTGAGAGACCAACCTTTGTTAGAGGAGATCATCTCTTTGTAGGAGAGACATTGCCACATGATTGTGAGAGATCTAGCCTTGTACTGTCAAAGGAGATCGTCTCTTTGTAGGAGAGACATGGCCAAATTATTGTGAGAATATTTCTATTTGAATTGTGCATGAGAGAATCTCTTCATACTGCCACCTATTATGGGAATTCTACTGCCACTCGTTTATGTGGGAATTCAACCATTTTCATTATAAAGGAGAGTATATTTGAATAAGAGAATGAAGTGGTTCATGGATTTTATGAGGCCAGAGACGTAGCCAGAAGGTTCTAGTGAATTCCGTTAACAACTCGGTGATATATTGTTTCATGTTTTCTTATGCATGTTTTTATTTATGCAATTATGATTATTAAATGCATTAAGTAATGTATTATGAGACTAACACCACATTCACCAAGTTTATTCAATTTGGATTCAAGCCTTCATAAGCACATCTATTCACCTATGATGTAATAAATTTCAATAGATCCATAATTGTAAATATTACCTTAAATAAGTGGCCTAGAACTAAATCAAGATTGGTATCAATGTCACCCTAGTCCCAGATCAATTAGTCCCGATTTCAAGATAGCCTTTGTTTTTATGGCTACGGTTGACTACCCCTTAATGTTGGTAACTATTCAACATGTCAATCATTTATGATCTGAGTTGATATGAAACCATCTTGGGGTAGATCTACTAGGACACATGATCTAGGGGAGGTAGTAGTCTCTATTACCCCTTTGTATATGATGCAACAATGTTTCTCTTTGTAAATGTTTTCACACCTATGTATAGAACACTTATTTTATGCGTAAGCATGGATCATTGTCTTATGTATTTATAACACTTTTGTCATCTACTATCAGAGATAAGTATGCATATTCTCACTCAGTTTCACATTTCCCAAGGAAGTCTCATAGTTCTGAAGGAAATGCACATATCCCTAGACACTAGTTGTTAATTTTCTAATACCGACACCTAGATAAATTGTTTCCTGGTGATTTCCTTGTTGTAGAACAACTTTCTATCACACAAAAAACAACACACTGACTTGATTAATTACCAGAAATAATTAGCAGAATAAAAAAAACCAATTCCAAACACAAATATTTATGCCCTTCAAATCAACTTATCATTACAATAATATCAAAGCTTACAAGGGATCCCTAATAGGGAAAATGGTCCACTGAGAAATAACTAAAAATTACAGACAACACCTGCAAACCCTAGAAACTCCACCACCACTGTACGACCATGTACATTCAATATTCTCATATTTGTATGCACCCTGTTTCATTGTAGCCAGCGTAAGTAGGTGCCTTTCTTCACTGCGACCTTCTTATATATGCACCTTGAGTGAACTATGATTCATCTCTTCTGTTATGGATCTGATCTTCCAGATCATCCTATAGTTGTCCCTATTCTCTTTTCTCCTTTGACTCGAGTTTATCTCTATATGGAAGTCCTTATTCACCTATCCGAGATCTCCTAGAATCACATTTTCTCGTGACTCAAGCACTTGAGAAAAATTACTTCTTTTCGCTCTCTCTCTCTCTATGATATGATCATATGAATTATATCTCTCCTTCACCTAGCCTTGCTTTTATAATTTTGAGTTATGACCTAACCCTAATATCCAAAGTGATTGACAATTGAGATTAATTATCACCTCACTTGAGATCAATGGATAAGATTTAATTTACTAATGCTAATAACTTTATCATTACATTAAATTAAAATCAATTAATTAATAAAAGAACTTTACTTTAATAATTTCTTTAATTAAAGTAAATTACTAAGGTAGAAGGCTTTGGAAGACTTCCACACATTTAAATATTTAGACCTATGTGAAAGTACCTTTTTGATGCTACAAACATCAACACTCCCTCTTAGTGAGGAAGTTACTTTAGGAGCCACCTGGAACTCACTATCCCTTCAATATTGGCACAAAGTCCTATTGTTCCCCCACAACATCCCACTAAAATTCTCTTATTTAAGAGGATTTCAGTGGGTCACCCCTATTAAAATTTTTGCAAGGTACTATATCACTACATATTTGACTTGATACTAAAATGGGAAACTACTATTTTTCTAATACAATCTAAATCCTAACTCTGCGAGAAATGATAAACATCTAAGGTTTTGAGTTTTTCTACTTGTATGTTGATTCACCCTTATCTGAAAAGTTCAAACTCAAATTCGTACATGATAGTAAGATAAATTATCACTAGTCTGATATTTCTTGAAATCCATAGGATTTATTTCTCACCAAGAAAACACTCTTCAAAATGAAATATAACACTACTCTAATTTATATTATGACATAACCTTCCTGAAAGTAATATTAGAATGATATTTGTCAGAATCATTTCTGTTGGTATAATTTATGTCGGAATATTGTTTCACACTGATAAAAGTAGACCCCGAAAAAGTTCCTTCCGACAACCTTTTCCTTCTGATGCATACATTCACGAAAAATATCAAAATGGTTATTTTTCCTACGTATCAACTAGTCATTGGCTTATAAAACTTGTCTGAATAATAAAAGGTTAACACCTAAGTGGGTTCCCTACAGAACTAATACAAACACATGGAAAGCGTTAATTGGTTCATTAATCCCTTCACCCTCAGTTTCAAGCCTCCCCACGAACATAACATTATGAGAAAACAAAACCCTCAAGGAAAGAATATCCTTCGATACCCTTTGGGTCAAATTTGTAAAAAAATGTGATATTTCCTCTTCGATGACAAAGCACCCTGATCAAACAATCAAATATCCTATCATTGGAGTCATTTTTTGTGTTAACTTTAATCTCTAATATAATCCTTCCGATAGTTCACAAAGAAACAATATCAATCAACCTGTAATGCATGGTCCTCGACACATAGATCAACACAGATAAGGGAATATTCCACAATACTCTCTTGATAGAGCTAAAGAGTGATGTGAATTTTCCCTCTTTGATGGAAGTTCCTTCCAACTTCATGTTATTAATGAAATCTTAATGCAATCTATAACACCTTATCCTCGACACACATCCTAATTCCAAGAGGAATATTCTTCAATACCCTTCCATCGAAATGAAGGATGATTGAGAAATTCTGTCATTTCAATGACAACTCCTTTCGATAACACTCTTGGATTTCCTCGAGTCTGACTGTCGACATTTACGCCTTTGATACATGAATATGAGATATTTTTACGTCTGAATTCATTAATGGCGAAGTGATTTTATGCCTGCAAATAAGTTGTCACACACTCAACATTAATTTCATAAGTTAGGGTTATTCGTATATACATTGTAACTTCAAAACCCTACTCAGACTCATTATTTAACTCTGTGAACTTTTTATAAGAATCTACTCTGCATACACGATCGTGATCTAGCTTTAAGCCTTGACCCCATTTCAAGAGTAATAGGTATGCAACTATTTTAATTTCTGTATTACTGTACTGATTTATGTTTTCGATAGAATTATATTTTTTTCACTAGTCGCATGAAAACACATCTACACCATGAAGTGCCCAAACACTTGAAAGGAAAAAAAATCTTATATCACCTGCTCCAACTCTTGCACCTGCACCTGTAGAAAATCTAAGTGGCATCTTGGTGATAGATACAAGTTATCACAACAAGGAAGACTATTGCCCCCGATATTATGAGATATACAAAACATTCAACATTGATGGTTTTTTGTCATAAGACAAGTATTTGGAAGTATATCAGAATATCCAAAAAAGTGTTATTCACCAAGTGGTTTCCCATCTGATGTTGTTCCCCTATAAAGATGCAAATAAATGGGTTTTCAAGAAATTTCACCCAAACATACCCATAATCATGAGAAAGATGGGAATGCAAATAACATCTTTGAGGCCTGAAGACATTAGCATCCAATATCAACTTCCATAGCTTGTAATTTCCCTCAATGAACCATTTCTAAAGTAATTCACCAAAACAACAAGGATTTTGTCGAATTAATGGAGGACTGGTGGTTAGACGAAGAAAGGAAATTCAAGCAAGGGAAAAGATCAATTCTCACCCATGAGTTCAAAATACCATACAAGATGTTTATTTCCATGTTGAGAAGGATATACGAGGAAGAAAATAGAACACAATTTCAAATGGAATGGATTCCCATGGCATAAACAACCGTGAAGACATGGAAATTCTTCAATTGGGAAAAAATATTAACCTTCAATATATGCTAGAACGTAAAAAATGTCTCATGTATGAAGAAACCTCGTTTTTACATGTTCACGTATCTAGTTGACGCCATATGATCTTCCATGCAATTTCCTTCTTTTGAATGGATTTGGGATCAAGACAAACCTACAATACTTGTTTATTGTTCAAAAATCCGGGACATAAACTACAAAAAATACATCTATGATATATGTGACTTTTTCCTCGTGCCCCTGCATACCATAATCTTCATATTCTCAACATATATACTATCAAGGGAATCCATAGCTGGAATGAAAGATATAGCATATTGATATTTAGGAAAATACTATACCTAAATAAGGGTATATGGAAATTATGGGGCCCCACACCTCCTTCCCTATTATGTCCCTGATAGGCTGCTGATTAGAGAAATTGCATACCAAACCCTGGGAACTAGTATAACCTATCTCCTTTTGGGTAGTAGTAAAATTCTCTGGCTCACATTCCCTGTCAGTATTGTAAGTTACTGTTTATTGAATGGTCCTCATGCCATAAAAGAGGTAGAATCTCTATAATAAATATATTTTTGCCTAGGAGAGGCTAGAAGGAAAAACTCACAAAATATGGCATTGAACCATATCAAGCCTGTAGGTCTCACTCACTCTATGATACATGAAGTTAATTTTATAGAGGAGGTATTCAAAGGAGTCCAATTCTTTGAAGATGTATTGCAAAGGCTAGAAGATTATGTGGCTAGAGGAATAATTCAAATGGAAGAAGATGCGGAGAGAAAGATCACCCTGAAAGAATTCCAATTGCTTCTTGAGGAAGACTAGAAAAAATTGTAGTCTAAGGAAGAAGAAGAGAAAAGGAAGGTTGATGAGAGACATCAAAATGCAATGATAGCAGAGGAAGAATATCAAAGAAGACAAGTGTTGGTGCTGTGCATAGTTTATAAGACCCTAGGTTCGATTTATTTTTGACCAACAAAACCCACCAGACACAAGCCCTTTCAGCATCACCTGCTTGCACAAATGAAGTATCACCCAAGTTGTCTATTGGGACTGCAAGAACCGGGCTTCTGCAGTAGTAAGGGAATGGGAGGAAAACATTAAGTTAATTCTTCCTTATTAATTATGTGCACGTAACTCTGTCCTTATTCTGTATTAACTTACTTAATGACTCAGATTCATATTATCAATATATTCCATATTACTACATAAAATCATTACTATCACAGTCATGATCATCGCGCAAAGATTCAACATAAGATAAAACTAATCTACTATGCAACCATACATAATTCATAAGCAATCACATGAAAGAAACATGACATAGGATTAAACGTGGTTCAACCAACTCTGGGATACGTCCACAATGGTTGGCTTCTTTATTATGCTTTTGTTCAATGATTTAGGCTTGCACACTGTGCTTACATAGATGTATTATGTAAATCTTTCTCTTCTTCTATCCTATCTTCTCTGCAGTGCAAGCCTCTCTATCTCTGCATCATCCCTTAGATTCAGAAACATATTCCTTTTTGTTATAGACTCATAACAGGAACTGAATAGACCTCAACATAAAATAACATGACAAAAACCTCAATATTGAACCCCTATTCTCCGTTACATATTTATACATCAAATCCAGGGCTAAAAAGCTTGGATGATTTTAGGGGCTAAATTTCTCTCATGGGCTAATTTTCCAAGGTTTTTCCCCAAAAAATTTCGCTATTCTAAAAATGATTCGCCCAAATTCTATAGGATACAATCATTTTACCTTAAAAATCACCAAAATTGTATACAAACTATATAAAATCCTTAGAATTTTGAATATTTTTACAAAAATATCGCCAAACATTTCATAGTTGGAATATGAAGGATTGGTAAGATTCGTCAAGGTTTCTACATTTTAAAATAAATTTCCATCCTTAAAATCANTTGTATACAAACTATATAAAATCCTTAGAATTTTGAATATTTTTACAAAAATATCGCCAAACATTTCATAGTTGGAATATGAAGGATTGGTAAGATTCGTCAAGGTTTCTACATTTTAAAATAAATTTCCATCCTTAAAATCATCCCTGCTTAAAATCCTACTTGGTTCATCCCAAAAACCCATTACATTTCATGTCTAGCTCAATTAATTGGCTGCTCGCCTGCTTTCTTCTGCTTTTCCATCTGCATTTTTCTTTTGCACATCCTTCTATATTTAGAATGTTGAGTTGCCATCCTTCCTTTTTATTTTCTTTCTTCTTCTGCTTTCTTCTTATTTATTCTTCTCTTTAATTAATTCTCTATTTTATTATGCTTACTAAACGTTTTCCTTCTTGACGCATCTCAGCTACGCACTTCCTCATCCTTCTTCTTCTCTCCTATGCACCTCTTCTGCACACTTCTTTTGTACTTAGGATTTTTCTGAAAATTGTATTCCAAAACTGGCTATCCAACATGCCCCCAACACTCACATGTGGCTCATCCTGAGCCACTAAGGCCTGTTTCTTTCTCTTCCATTCCATAATTTGTTTTTGGGAGGATTTATTACTGCCTCCACTTCTTTGATGATCTCTGCCTCTTTTTGTGTGATCTCCTTTCCCCCCTGCGTAGTCAAACCTGTGAGTTTTTTCTCTGCTTTGTACGCTTCATGTTTGACCTTTCCCCACACAATGGCCAACTCACTTATTATTCTCACTGCTTCTTCCTATTGTGGTCCCAGTTACTATTGAAGGATCTTTTGTTGATCCCTTGTCTTCTCAACTTCTACATATGCCTTCCTTTAAGCTGAAATGGCTATCATATGCTCCACTTGTGGAAGTGTAGAAACCCTTTCTATTGCTTGGTGTGCTTGTTCTTGCGGTTCTCTTAACTTGGCCTTTATGGCCTTCATATCATAGTATTCTACTGGATTTTTCCACACTGGTGTGATCTCCTCATAGAGTTTTGTGCATTCTCCTTCCATTCTCTGAATGTTAGCAACTGTTGTTTTCTCCATTCTTTCTCTGCCTTCGCGCACTTACGATGGTGTTCCTAGAATGCTCCACAATTGTAAGTCATGAATATTCTCTCTGAATCCCTTAATGACTTCACCAATCTTTAACACTTGTTCCTCCATAGTAGCTTCAACTACTATGGGGGCTTCTGGAATTTATTTGCATAGATACTGAACTGCTGCTTGGGTTTTTTGCACTATGGATTGAACTTCGTTCTTCTCCTTAAGGGATTTTTTGACCCTTTCCTCAACTTCAGTTTTTTCCTTTAGCACCTCGTTGACTTAGCCTTCAACCTCCTTCGTTTGTTGCAATGCAACGCCATATTTTTGTTGCAACTGGACCCTTTCATCCATTATTCTAGTGATCTCCTACTACACTCTATTCTAAATTTCTTGTAATAGGACTACTTGAAGGTATTGTAGTTATCATGTCAAAAACCTTTATACAACTAGGTTCAAATGTCCTAGTGTATTTACATGTTCTTGCAATTCGGTCGTCGAGATTTCTAGTTCAACTATTTCAAGCTGTAGTATCCTATGCCCAACTGCTAATTGGGTCACGTCTGGCTACACACTTTCAGATTCCTTTCTTGGAATTGTGGATTGTCCATCCTCAGCCCTGCGATCCTTTGTGATGCTCGTTGTTTCCAACATCTGCTACTACCAAATGATCCTGCACTTTCTTTTGTTGCTCTTCTTTCTTCCTTGTTGCTTCCTCCAATATTTCTTCTCTGGAATCCCGCACCTGGTAGCCTATTCTGTCTATATCATCATTAGTTAATGTATAGATTGGGGTCTCTTTTTGATCTTTGGTATTTTTTCACGCCCTCCTACTGTTTATTTTCCCTTGTCCTTCCACTTGACTTCTGTTTATTGATCTTCTTTTTTGGATGGGCCAGGAATATCACCTGGGCCATTCATCTGATCCTTGCCTTGCTCATCATATTTTTCCTCGTCACTTTTCTTGTTCTTCTTCCTTGTTTGACTATCCTGTCTTCTCTGTTGGGCTCTTCCAGCCTTCTTCCCAGTCATTGAATATCAAGCTCACATCCTTCATTGTCAACCTGTAACTAGTTGGAAACCATTGGCACACTGGATCTTTCTTGGCCTGCAGATACATATGGTGCATGCCAGCTCTAAACCGCGCGATATCCTTGTATGCTGCTACCATTTCTACTGATATGCGTGGTGTGTGCGTAACTAAATAGGTGATATTTTGAAAGTGGAAAAAAATGTGGCATTACTGTCTCTTTTTCTTATCTTAATTATTGTGTGTCGTAAATTGCCATACCTCGTAGCCAAATTACTGCTACCTAATATGCACATGTGCTGGTAATACCTTGTTTATTGCCACCCAACAAATGAAATCAATATTAGCAACCATGTGTAATGGAATTCCATGCCTTTTTTCCTGGGCCTAAGTGCAATCCTGTAAAAACAGGTTCACTAGGAAGGTGGCCTAGTTCATCTGTACCCCTTCCACACACTTCTCTGCGGCTGCAGTGAATGCAACTGGTACTTCATCTTTGTAACATTTTTGCAGCGGCTTGTAGGTCAATACCTACATCGAAAACCTCACATTTTTATCATTTATGTTCTTCGCATCCAACCCCCTCTTTCCTCTATGTGTTTGGAATTTTTCTTTCATCGACTCAGAGAGGGCTCCCTCTCTCGCCTTGTTGAACAACACGCCTAGATCCTTGCCATCTTTTGACAGTCCTTTAATGCACACAATTAACGTAGTATTTACTGATACTTGGGGATCAATTCATAGTGTCCCCCCATGAACACATCTTAGCAATACTTTCACACATGCATTAATTTTCATACTCCGCCCGAAATGTGGAATCTCTAATAAGTTCATTACACCTACCTTCTCCAACCCTGACTCCCACTCATGTGGCTCTTGCAGGATTTATCCCGTTCTCCTAGTGTGAAAATACTGTTCCCTGTCCAAATAAGGGAATTTATGTGCATCAATGATGTGATGGTCCATAAACTTTAAGATGAAAATATTCCCAAGCATTTCTCCTTCACTGCTTAGACCGACCAAAACTAGTGCTACTAGCAGCGATTACTTGATCCCATTGGATGGTACATATATCGGTGGTGCGTCATCCATCCTTGGTGGTAGGTAGTCTCTATGGAAACTCGCCTGTGACACCAAAGTCGAAGCTCCATCTACTTACTCTACCTATGGTATTTTTTCTGGTTGTGTTTCATGTTTTCACACTGCAGCAGATCGTTCTCCAACTTTTGGGTGTGCCATTCAACTTTTATGATGGATTCTTGGACTAACTCTACTTCTTTTCGTGGGTAGTTGTAGATCGACTCTGGTTCTCTCCAATTCTCTCAGGTTCACTTTATTTTTCTCCTATTGTTTTTGTACCTTTGTGCCAAATGGACATGTCTCATCCAACCTTAACTACCTTTTCCAATCCGCCATCGTGGTTGATGAGTTTTTAAATAAATTCCCCTTTATTACCAAATCCGTCGTGTGTTTTTCCCTCTTACTACCAATTTGTCATGATTTCTAGTAGATTTTACCATTTAGGATTATACGATGCTTTTATGACCTTCCACTCCCACTTCATAGCTTTCGTTTCCATTATTTAATTCTTTTAATGATATTGTCATTTATAAACTATGCAACTGTTCTTGTTGTTGCATCGTGTGCTTTGCAATTTTTCTTTTCTGAGTATTGTCCTCAAAATTGGCGCAATTGCATTTTGATGTGTGCTAACCATTCGTTATGTGCAATTTCTCATGCCTTAGTACTTTTTATCGCACAATTTGTACTTTTCCAAAATCCCAAGGCAAGTGGATACAAAATTGGCGTAACTGGAAATAACCTATCACTGTCACCTTGATAGGAGATCCCCTTCTATTTAGGAGTATGCCAAGACTACCCCAGGGGAGACATCCCTGGTGACCTAGGGGGTTTGAGAAGGCTAAGGCAAGTAATGACAAGAAAATCCTTCCCCTCTCACAGATGACTCAAATCAAGGTTTCCTTATGTCTGGTAAAGATGAAGCAAATAGATAATATTGTGTACCTACCCATAACAAGACAACAAGGCAAAAAGGGGAACTTTCCAAGTACCAAAATGATTGTTAGTGCTTCATAAGACAATAAACCTGTAAAAAGTAAGCTAGCTAATATGAATTTGCAGCAATGCAAAAATTTATAACAACAATTAATATTTTATAACAATCACAAGAATTATGCCTTGAAATTGCTTGAAAAAGACAAGAAAACGTAACTTTGACTAGGAAAATTGATAATAAATTGTCTCAAGCAAAGTTGGCAATTTTTAGCTAGCTTTTACTATCGCTTTTGCAGAGAATTTGTTGCAGTAGATGGCTGTAGCAATATTTTTCAACAACAAAAAATTCTAATGGTCAAAAGTGCAAGAAAACACCATACAAAGTTAGCACTTACCTAACAGATTGACTAGCAATTATCACAATTGAGTTTTGAATGAGTTAAGTGCACGTTATGTAGGAAAATGTATCAAATCAATGTGTGTTTGTATGGCTGTAGCAATGTTTTTCTACAAAAAGAAGTTAGATTGGGAGTTAGTCTAATTTAGGGTTAGCAAATGTTAGTAAAAGCTTCAAGGATAAAAGTGTGAGTGTTTGTTTGATCAATCAATGCTTGTAGATGGTAGTCTAGTGCCTTTTTAGGGAAAATGGAGTCACTAATGGATGCAACAAATATTTAGAGGAAAAATATCAATGATAATGATATGTCAAAGGGATGGAAAGGATAAGAAAGGTGTTGGTATCCCAAGGCCTCTTAAAATCCACCTCCAAGAGATAATTTTCAAAAAGTAACAAGGGTTAGGCCCTAACGATTTCTCCTTTCCTTGAACAAATTGTAATAAAATATGCAATTGGGCATGGAAGTAGGTTTACTAGAGTGCTACAATGGTAGGGCTCTAGTATCTACTTCAAGATAGGTGCCTTTTAAGAAATTTTAGCACATGGAAGACTATAGGGAAAAAAATAATAGCATATGTCTTTCCCCTAGGGTTTCAAGCAAGCAATTTAATAATCTTAGACATGAAATAAGTAAAATTAACCATAATCATTCATTCACAATAAATAAATGCACATCTTCCACTTAATTCACCAAGAATAATCAAGAAAAAACCCTAGTTCAAGATCCTTCACATGAAAATTGCCAAAGTACACCAATAAATGCCTCCTTCAAGAAGTGTGCACCACTAATTTCAGCCAAGAAACCTTAAAGAAGGCCGAATTTTAGACCACGACTTATGTGATGAGTGAATGATGAAAAAAATACAAGTTTTTCATCTCTTATTTATACAATATCAATGACCTTTAATTATCTTTTAGGTCATAAAAGGTAGACATGGTCAGTTTACATCAAAAATCTAATTTTTACATAGAATCAATAATTAAAACCCTAATTTCATTTCAGGGATGATGTCATGCCCCTCTAGGGTGATGTTAGACCCCTAGCTTGGAAAAATAGGCCTCAAATGAAAAATGTTGGGCCTCTAGAGGCCTTAAATGCTGCCACACGTGCCAACTAGCACCGAATTGTCCTCATAAATGCCAAACCCTAATTGGATGACGTCAATGGTCAACATGGTGACATCATGGGCCTTCAAGCGCCAATGTCTTGATGGAAGGGAAAGACCCCCTGGGTCTAGGACTGCCAGAGTGTCTCAGGGAAAACATTCTTCTTTCTTCTTGGTGCCATCCTCTGGTGTGTCTTTGCCCCTGGTTGGGGTCACAACATCCATATGGGGCGATTTTAGCCCCATCGAGGTCCGAGCTAATCATATCCCCATATGTACCTTTCCATCGGGCATGGTCCTGCAACAACAACAAGTATTCCTTCCATGGGCTTATAAGTCACTAGGATCATAACAATGTCAATCATATCCAATAATCAAATTACCCAAACATGTGCATCAAACCCCCCTTTACCTAGACAAATGCTCAAAGATGTTATGAAGTTAACAAGTAAGGTTTGGAGAGGATCTCAGGATGTCCTATTGGGATAATTCTCCTCAAGTTTGGGGTGTTTCCCAGGTGAATACCAATCTAGGTCACGTAAGTGTGTGAAATGGTGTATGGGGAATGTTTGGGCAAATGGTTAAGTGATAAAAGGGAAATGTAGGTCTTGCATGTGGGTGCCTCTATAGAGGGCGAGTTGCAACTTGTCATGGATGCCAATGTTTCTTATCCCATTCAATGCATTTTATTCTTTGTCTTATTTATTTTTCTTTTCAAGTGAATAGCTGGGGGACATTGTCTTGGTGTGGTTATCTGTGGTGAGAACGTTACCCATCAGCACTTCATGGAAATGAGAAGGCTGGCTCATGATGAGACTCCATTTATTTTAGCTATGTAACCAAGATCCACTACCCTAGTTTGGTGACCAGATATATGGTAGTGTCATACTGCTACATGCCCATGGACCTAATAGGTCGACTCATGATGAGACCTCCCATCCACCAACTAGACCTTGAGTTTTATTTTATCCTACGGGTCCCCTTTTCTTACTGAGAACCTTTTAATGCTTTCTCGAGAATCCCTTGGCGAAGCACCTAAAAGGTTTTATTTTGGATTTTAACTCTTGCCAGCTAATTTTACCCTCTGGGCCTTTAGCCCCTTCTTCCCACAAGGCAAGGTACAACCCTTCCTAGTGTGGAAAACCTAATGCCCGAACAAAGGTAGGGGAAGATGAGAGGGATAATGATGAAAAATGGTAATTATTTAAGGGATGGACGATGACCTTTCATAGACCCACCTAGTGGAAACTCATCCTAAAGGGAACCAACTTACTAGGGAATTATGTCAGCCCACCAGGTATGAACAAGTTAAAGAGAATAATTTTCAAGAAAACGTTATGCAATAAAGGAGTGTTCAATGCAACAAATTCAAATTCTTTGAAAATCAGAGTGACATATACCATGCTACCCAAACTCATTACCTCATGGAGCAAGACCCATTGCTACTTCAGGACTAGGCTGGTGGGAAGGATGTTGCTGCTGCTAATAGATGGGATGAACTAAAGAAAATATGGGCCCTCCGGGGCCAATCTCAAGTCTTATGGCTCTCGGTACTCCATTTCTATGACCTGTGGGCCTCGAGACATAATATCCTTAGTTATCCCTAGGATAGGGGATAACATCTTGATCTAGCCTAGGGACATGTGCTCAATGTAGAGTGCATGAGAACCTCAACATCTCTAGCATGACCTGTATTTGCTAGATCTCAACAAAATGAATTAGTAATCATTAGGGTGTTGATATCACCCTTTTCTCATATATGATACAATGGAATAAAATTAAGCAAGCATATATGTACAATTTAAAAATACAATGTGGAAATGAAACTATACTAGCATGATATGCAGATGGTATATACAATGGATGCAAATGCCTACCTACCTTAACTATACTTACATGTTGGTTGAATGCTAGGTGTAGTCAAATAGCTAGTGAAACCATCCTAGCAATGTCTCATAATACCTTCCTATGTGCTTCATCATAAGCTAAAACAATGATAAGTGAAGCACAGAATTAACATGAGTTAGAAAATGTATTGTATCATCGGAAATCGTAAAGTCTAGCTCATGGAGGAAGGAGGGAGGGACAAAATTATGTCAATTCACACTCTTAGGAAAGTGCTCAATCCATCTCAAAAAGGGATCATGAAAAATAAAAGGTTCAAAATACTGACTCAAAGAGTCTGAAAGTTGGCTACCTTGAACGTCATCATATCCCGAGGTCTGGGAAAGGACTAGTAAGAACCTAGAGGATGATTGACAATTTCTTAAGGGAAGGATGAAATACTGAGATAATAAACTTCCTTTTAATGTATTCAACCTACCCTCAGATTCTAAAAGAAGGCTTTACCTCGAATAAAAATGAATACAAGGGACATGTTTCCCAACTACACCCTTAATGACATAGCGAGGCAAAGTAATCGAAGGGGGCTGGAGAACCTTGTCACAAGTACCATTCTTTGGGAAGCAATGTCCTCACCTCTATCAGGATTTGAGCACAATGGTGGTTGATAATATTCTTCATAAAATAATTCCAAGTTCTCAAAGGTGTAGTCATCAAAATCTTCAAGGTATGACCAAAAATCATTAAGAGAAAATAGAACTAGGTCACCCTTGGAGATGTCTGTAACTATATCATTTCCTTATTGCCATATGTCAGAATCATTAGTAAACTCATATGATAGTTGTAAAGGAAACATTTGGAAATATCCTTCCATATGATAAATGATATCCTCATTAGAACCAATCACATCCCACTTACGTCTTCCAACATGTATGAAATCATCAATATTATCAACAATGTCACTACTTTTATTATAAAATGAATGATTTAATGCATCCAAGGGATCCTCTAGTACTTCTTCACTTTCCAAATCATAAAACAAAGCATAATCAAAATCTTGGAAAGGTAAATAACTTATTGTGTTCACTTATTATTATGCAGGAGCATCAATGGCTTGGATGACTTCGTCAAATGGAAGAGGGTTGAGTACATCATCCCCAAGACTCATCTCTTCATCTTCATCACAAAATGAAGGAACTATCTCTTCCAAGGGTTCCTTTACTTCTTCACCTTCTGAATCATAGAAAAAAGTGTCATCAAAAAACTGGAAAGGAAAATGACTCACCTCATTCTCTTCATCTTGTGCAGGAGAGGTAAGATCTTGGAGAGATTCATCGGGTAGAGGAGCGGTTACTAGTGCTTCATCCTCAAAATTCACTTCACTAGTTAAATATTTACAACATTATATCGAATCATGGGAAAAGTATTGCTCCTCTTCAAGGGGTTGAGAATTTTCTTCATAAATATCTCCTTCTATATCATAGGGTTCTTGGTATTGAGTATGGTACACATCCCTTAGATCTTCCACAATCTCAGTGGTGAATCCTTCGTCCTCTAGGGCTACTATGAGATTTTGAAGGGCATCTTCATATGTCTTCCATCATGGTTTGGAAAATTCAATAAACCTACTGATGAGGTCTACGAAAGATGATATACCCCTATCTTCGCAACAACCCTTAAACAAATCTTGCAAAAAATATGGCAGATAAAGTATGAACAATTTTACCAGAACATCCTCCCCTTCTCATTGTATCTCGCTTATATACTTCAAGAACTCTACAATGTGAGTAATTGGGAGGCCTCAAAAACTTGGAGAGTTGTTCAACCATTTTGACTCAAAATAATGCGGGTATCCTTGAAATTTTTTGAAATCAATAGTCCGATACACTTGTTCCCACGGCACCATGATCCCATATCTTGGAAAAATCACAAAGTTGAGAGTAAGGTGGTAGCTTGGAGAAGGTTAGTGGAGCCACTAGATATCCTCTTAAGTATTATCAAAGGTATGAGGGGATCACCCTCAATGGAGTCACTAGGTAAGCTTTGCAAGATAAAGGATTTTGAGAAAAGTCTTACCGAAAAAATGTTGTCTTGAGGAATATTGACTTAGTTTTCCTCGACAACAGTGCCAAAATGTTATCAGACATTTTGTACTTTCCCAAAATCCTAAGGTAAGTGGATACAAAATTGGCTTAATTGGGAATAACCTATCACTATCACCTTAATAGGAGATCCATTTCTATTTAGGACTATGCCAAGACTACACTAGAGGAGACTTCCCCGGTGACCTAGGTGGTTTGATAAGGCTAAGGAAAGTAATCACAAGAAAATCCTTCCCCTCTCACAGATCACTCAAATCAAGGTTTCTTTATGTCTTGTAAATATGAAGCAAATAGATAATATTGTGTACCTTCCTAGAACAAGAAAACAACTCAAAAAGGGGCACTTTCCAAGTACCAAAATGATTGTTAGTGCTTCATAAGACAATAAACCTTTAAAAAGTAATTTATTTGATATGAATTTGCAGCAATGCAACATTTTATAACATCAATTAATATTGTATAACAACCACAAGAATTATTCATTGAAATTGCTTGAAAAAGAAAGAAAAAGTAACATTGACTAGGAAAATTGATAATAAATTGTCACAAGCAAAGTTGGAAATGTTTAGCTAGATTTTAATATCACTTTTGTAGAGAATTTGGTGCAGTTATATGGCTGTAGAAATCATTTTCAACAACAACAAATTCTAATTGTCAAAAGTGAAAGAAAACACGATACCAGTTAGCACTTACCTACTAGATTGACTAGCAATTATCACAATTGAGTTTTGAATGAGTTAAGTGCAAATTATGTAGGAAAAGGTATCAAATCAATGTGTGTTTTTTATGGATGTAGCAATGTTTTGCTACAACAACAAGTTATCTTGGGAGTTAGTCTAATTTAGGGTTAGCAAATTGATCCGAAAAGATCTTTTAAACGACAATGGTTGAGTTATTATGCATGTGTTAAATTACCATTTAGGAAACTAATGAAAGAGGAAGAATGAAAGAGGAAAAATATCAACCATAAATCAATGTAAAGATCTGAACATAAGGATGAAGACAAAAAACCATAAACACCAATGCGATAATAGAGTTCGACAATCTCACCTACATCTCCGAGCCTATGTCTCAATGGGATTTATTATTTCTCTTCAAAGATTTTCAAGTACATCATGAAAGCGCCAATGGATTACAACAATGAGCTGGTTGTGTTCTACCATATCTCAAGAACCCATCAAAATGGATGACACCCAAATTGGATGAACAAAACTCCCAGAAATGGTCCGCAAAGGTGTGCTCCTCAATAGCTTCCCTACATGACAATGGCTTTGGTCAAGTTTTCTGTAGCATAAACCTTCTCTGAACCTCCTCTCCCATGGCTTCAAGAAGCCTTGATTTATATAGGCCTGAAGTTGGTAACCATATTCCAACTTGCCCCCAAGATATGGCCTAAAAAATGGCCAAAATCTCCCAATATCAGGCCATAAATCAATAAAAATCACATTACATAGTATAAAAACCCACTATATGAAAATAGATTGGATGCAACCCCCTTTCTTAAGGATCCTGGTCACTTGGGAGCCTCCATGTGGCCATGTTCCATCTTCTGGCCCCTAGCTCTCGACCCTTGGTCACAGGTTGTGGCATATGTCCACACCTTATACCTCCACGCCCCTGAACTGTTTAACACCTGGTCGTTAAGCTCCTGGACTAGCGCCTTGGTTGGCAGGCTAGCCCAACCGATCAAGCGCTATCCACATATCTCCGTGCCCGGTCACATGGAAGTTATACCATAACTGTGGGATAAGGCATATTTAATATCGACGCTAACCGAATACAGGTCAGGTCACATGCAAATATACCACACGATCGGGGGATAACACTATTCCACAACCAACATGCCAAAATGGAAATAATGTGGTTACATGGTAGTCGACGCAAATGGAGGGAACCAATAGATATTCCACCAAGTAATGAACGCACCATCATTTTAGGAGTATGGACATGGGTATAGGTCACATGGGTGTGCGCCAGGGGCTGGGGCCTAGCACTGACCCTAATTTATGTCGTTTTCACATTACATACACTTTAAATAAAAGTGGAACCAATATATGGTTAAGTAACATTTGTAGGCGGGCTGGTATCCCAGCCTATGCAAAGTCTTAGTGCCCAAGGAGGTCCACGTTTCGAACCCAGTGGAATCCAAAACAACTTTTGCAATAAACGTTAACCAACCAATGGGTGCCACGTGGAAGCCTAGGTCTAGGCCATGTGGCACCTTCCCATTCATCCAATTCGATGCCATGCATTAATCACCCATTGGTCCAATGTTTTGCTCAGTTTTTAGTCCATTCACTTGCCACTGCACCTGCCACGTGTCGTATGAGCCTTCCACTGTACCTGCCATGTGTCATATGATCCTCCCACGTCTATTGTATGAATCTTCCATGTGTCACCCTTGTAGTGGTGACACATGTCACACTCTTATTGGTCCACTTGTACTTGTCCATTTTAGAATCTACGTACCTTTCCATGTCAACTGTATGGACTGTATTGACTATACAATCATCATCATTTTTGCGTGTTTGGCCAAATGAACAGATCACGATATCTAGAGCATATGACATTCGTTTGATCTCATTCAAGTTGCGTTGGGTTCATAACATTGAGGTTTACACACACATCTGTTTTGAAGAGATTCAAAGCACTTTGAGTTTTAGGCCTATCTGAGCCCTATCTGGCTCCTAGATCCAATTATGGATCACACCTCCCCACTAAAGACCTTTTGTTCCTCCAAAAGGTTACAAAAATGGACCTTACTGATTACATACTCATAAGGAAAAAAAAAAAAAACACTATGTTGTACAAAAATGATGTTATAACAGGTCATCATTTTAACATGAGTGATTACATTAATGGAAGCAAAATACAATGAATATGTGACATCCACTTTTGGAAAAATGAAGTGACTGTTTTATTTCCTTCATGGTGTTCCTCTTGCTTCACTGGTAATGTATCTTCCTTTGTGAGTACATACGCAATCATTTTTTCCTTCTTTGGACGAAGCTCTAGATTAAGCTTCCAACATTTAGCCTTTTGATTTCCACCCCTTTTGCAATAAGTGCAGTGAGTTTTTGGCATCCAGAATTGTTTTCCCTTCTCTTTCTTTCATTGTGGAGTTGAGTCTTTATGTCGTATCTCCTTCCTGGTCGACATAGATTTCTTGTACAAAGTTTGTCTCGTCCAACACTTGGAAAGACAATGCTTGGGTGAATGACAAAAAGTACAAGGATACACATTCCACAAGTTTCAGATTACATGATTATGCTTTTTATAATAAAAAAGAGATTTGGAAAAATCATGACCATTATACCTTTCTTGCTGATCTTCACTTTGTTTGGGAGATGATTTGCATTCACTATCACAATCAAGGAGTGATACACAATCACCTTTCGTGAAGTGTTCCTGTAATGAATTAAGCTGGCCATTTGAAGGATTACTTTCTTCCGATGTTTCGTAGAATGTTCCAATCTCCTCTTCGCCATATTCCAATCCTAAATAACGAGGTATTTCCACAACCTTAATGAGATTAACGATACCTTGAACTTTATTTCCAAGGCCCTTTCCTTCATATCCCATCTTGGTCAGCAATGTCAAACCTATACCTCTGATATATTTTTCAAATTCTCCAAAAGAACCATCTTGATGGGAACTATGTGAAATTGATGAATGACCTTCACTGCATACCTCAGATATGTTTTCTGAAAAAGATGTAGAAGGAAATTCCTTTAATCCTTTTTTTCCTTTGTTGTTCTTTGAAGCTTTCTCTTGAACCGATCTCTTTTGTTCCAAGTAGTATTCATACAACAATTTCACCATCTCGGCCATGGAAAAGAGAGTTTTTTTCATATCCTTCTCATCTTGAGAAAGTCCCCCTGTAGATTCCATTTTCTCACTTGATATATCCTTTTCCCTGGTAAACATGCAAACTCAAATTCCAACCATCAACTAGTTTTGATACCACTTGATCTGAAAATATCTTTTAAACGACAATGGTTGAGTTATTATGCATGTGTTAAATTACCATTTAGGAAACTAATGAAAGAGGAAGAATGAAAGAGGAAACATATCAGCCATAAAGCAATGTATAGATCTGAACATAAGCATGAAGACATCAAACCATAAACACCAATGTGATAACGGAGTTTGACAATCTCGCCTATGTCTCTGGGCCTATGTCTCAATGGGATTTATTATTTCTCTTCAAAGATTTTCAAGTACATCATGAAAGTGCCAATGGATTACAACAATGAGCTGGTCATGTTATACCAGATCTCAAGAACCCATCAAAACTGATGACACCCAAATCGGATAAGAGAAGCTCCCATAAATGGCCCGCAAAGGTGCCCTCCTCAATAGCTTCCCTACATGGCAATGGATTTGGCTCAAGATTTATGTAGCATAAACCTTCTCAAAATCTCCTCTCCCATGGCTTCAAGAAGCCCTGGTTTATATAGTCCTGTAGTTGGTAACCATATCCCAACTTCCCCCTAAGATCTGGCCTAAAAAAGGGCCCAAGATCCTGCAAAAATTGCCAAAATATCCCAATATTAGGCCATAAATCAATAAAAAACACATTACATAGTATCAAAAACCACTATATGAAAATAGAATGGGAACAACCCCCTTTAATTAGGGATCCTGGTCACCTGGGTGCCTCCATTTGTCCATGTGCCATGCGCTGGCCCCTAGCTCTTGACCCTTGGTCACAGGTCGTGGCATATGTCGACACCTTATACCTCCACGCGCCCGAACTATTTAACACCTAGTTGTTAATCTCTTGGACTAGCGCCTTGGTCAACGGGCTAGCCCGGTCGACCGGGCACTATCCAGATATCTTCGCACCCACCGTAATACCCAAGGGTCACATGGAAGTTATATCGTAATCGAGGACTAATGCATATTTAATATTCGTGCTAACCGAATACAGGTCGGGTCACATGCGAATATACCACGCGGTCAGGGGCTAACACTATTCCACAACCCATGTGCCAAAATGGAAAGAGCATGGTTACATGGTAGTCGAGGAAAATGGAGGGAACCGAGAGCTAGTTCACCAAGTAATGCACGCACCATCAGTTTAGGAGTATGGACACGGGTATAGGTCACATGGGTGTGCGCCAGGGGCTGGGGCCTAGCCCCGGCCCTAATTTCCATCGTTTTCACATTCCATACACTTTAAATAAAATTGGCACCAATATATGGTTAAGTAACACCTGTAGGCGGGCTGGTAGCCCGACCTATGCGAAGTCTAAGCACCCAAGGAGGTCCACGGTTCGAACCCGGTGGACTCGAAAACAACTTTTGCAAGAAACTTTAACCAACCAATGGGTGCCATGTGGAATCCAATGTCTGGGCCACATGGAACCTTCCCATTCACCCAATCCTATGCCACACGTCAATCACCCATTGGTCCAACTGTCTTCCCAGTTGTCAGTCCAGTCACCTAGCACTGTACCTGCCACGTGTTGTACAGTCCTGCCACATCCGTCGTACGAAAGTGCCATGTGTCACCCTTGTAGTGGTGACATGTGTCACACTCTGATTGGTCCACCTATACATTTGCACGTCAGCATCCACGTACCAAGAGCCACATCCTTGGTTTTGTGACCAGATAGATGGTAGTGTCATATTGCTACATTCCCATGTACCTAATAGGCTGACTCATGATGAGACCTCCCATCCACCAACTAGACCTTGATTTTTATTTTATCTTATAGGTCCCCTTTTCTTACCAAGAATCATTTTATTACTTTCTTGAGAATCCCTGGGCGAAGCACCTCAAAGGTTTTATTTTGGCTTTTAACTCTTGCCAACTACTTTTACCCTCTAGGCCTTTAGCCCCTTCTTCCCACAAGGCAAGGTACAACCCTTCCTAGTGTGGAAAACCCAATGCTTGAAAAAAGGTAGGGGAAGATGAGAGGGATAATGATGAAAAATGGTAAGTATGAAAGGAATGGATAATGAAATTTCATAGACCCACCTAGTGGCAACTCATCCTAAAGGGAACCAAATTACTAGGGCATTCTATCACCACCCCCCAGGTATGAACAAGTTAATGATCATAATTTCCAAGCAAACATTATGAAATAAAAGAGAGTTCAATGCAACATATTCAAATTCTTTGAAAATAAGAGTGACACATACCATGATACCCGAACTCATTACCTCATGGACCAAGACCCACTTCTACTTCAATACCATACTGGTGGGATGGATGCTGCTACTGCTAATAGATGGGATGCATTAAAGAAAATATGGGCCCTCCTGGGCCAAGCTCAAGTCTTCTGGCTCTCGGTACTCCATGTCTAGGACATGTGGGCCTCGAGACATAATATCCTTAGTTATCCCTAGGATAGGGGATAACAATACTAGAGGAATTTTTTTCTTTTCACTATATCTATTTTTTTATTAGATTTTCTTCCTTTTTATACTTTTTATTTGTTTTTATTTAATTTCCTTGCTACTATGGTACAATTATTATAATACATGTTTTTAGGCATAGCTCAATCTACTGCACAGACTGTCGAGTGTCTCTATATATTTTCAGTCGACTTCCATTCACCTTTCCTCCAAAGACTTCTCCATTCAGGGTTTCCAACCACCCAACACATGTCTCTGTTACCCGTTGAATCACCTAGGGTCCTAACCAATGCATTCTGAATTTTCTTGAATGATACATAAACTTGTTGTCATAGAGTAATACGTAATATCCTACTTGAAACTTCTTCTCTTTGATGTGTTGATCATGCCAATCCTTCTCTCTTGCTTTCTGCACCTGCTAATGGAAACCTGTGACAAATCGATCTTCTTCAAGATGACCAATTGTGATAATATCTCCTCTACTGCTCTAGAGTCTGATAGATCATTGATCATTGAAATGCGCATGATAGGTAGAATAAACTCCATAGGTATTACAACTTCTTTTCATAGACCAACCTGAAAGGTGTCTACCCTATCAGTTTCTTACTTGTAGTCATGTAAGCCCATACTAATGCAGGAACTCTTAAGTTCCAATCATCTCTCCCTACATTACAAATTTTTGTTAAGGCATTCTCCAAGATATTATTAAAATATTCCATTGTTCTATTGGCCTGAGGATGATATGGAGTACTCTTCTGAAGATGAATTTGGAATTATTCACTCAATGCTGCAATTTTCTTGTTTAAAAAGTTTATACCTTGATTATAGAGAAATATGTACAGAAATCCAAACCTTGTGACTGCATTCTTAAACAAAAACTTCGCAGCAGTCTTTGCAGTGCAATTTGTAACCAATGCTACTTTTTTCCACCTTGTCAAATACTTTGTCGTAGTGATTATGTATCTGGCCCCTGATCTTATTTCTTATGGGTTGATTGGCTCCACAAACTCTATGGCCCATTTCTCAAATGCTTGCAATGTAACCTATTGATTCAAATGAATTTCATCCCTCCTATATGGATGTCCCACTCGTTGGCATACATCACATGACTGACATTACTCCTTCACATATTTGTGAATTGTGGGTAACCAAATCCATACACACAAAATATTCTGTGCATTTTCTCTCCCTGCACAATGTCCTCCTACAATCCCATCATGCACTTATTCAAGTATCATTGGTCTTTCTTGTTCCAACACAAAACACCTCAATATTTCATCTACACCTAACTTGTATAGATTCCCTACAATCAACTGATAATTTGTTTCTTTCACTAACAGTTTCTTCTTCTGTGCAACCATCATATCTGATGGAGCCATATCTGTACTTATAAATTTCTCAATGTCCGAGAAGTAATCATCCACCATATTTACTACAAACAACTGTGCATTTGGGAAGCTATTGTCTAAATTTCCTGCATCTTCACCTGAAAATATGCACGATAGATGATCTGGTCCTGCATTCAGCTTCCCTTGTTTCACTACAAACTCAAAGTCATATTCCTGAAATAATAGTAGCCATATGCATATTCTCCCCCCCAAGACTATCTTTTTGACTAAGTATTTTAATGCATAATGGTCTGTATACATCTTAAAGTGCGATCCCGATAAATAATGATTGAATTTCTATAGTGCATATATGATTTCCAATCATTCTCGTTCTGTAGTCATATAGTTCTTCTCCGCTATGAACAAATTACTTATTTCCAAATCAATTAGGTGATCTATGTTTCCCTCCCCTGGTTGTGATAGTATTGTTCCCAACGCTATGGAAGATGCATCTACATGTACATTGAAATCCTTGTTCCAATCTGGAAAAATTAAATTCGATGTAGTCACAAGTTTTTGATTTAAGGTGTCCAACCCTTTCTGTCAGTCCTCGTTCCATTGAAACTTTACCTCCTTCTTCAATAACTTTTCCATCGGTGCTGTGATCTGCGTATATCCTTTGATAAATTTCCTGTAATAACCTATATGACCCAGAGTTTCCCTCTGCTATCTGACTGATGTAGGAGGTTCTAACTCTAGAATTACTGCAATATTTGTTGGATATACTAATAATCCTTGTTTTCAAACTACATGTCCCAACATAATCCAAAACAATGTGCAAAACATACACTTCTTCAAGTTATGTGAAATATGACACTATCTACACCAATCCAACATTAGCCCAAGGACTTCTATATGATCCTTCAGTAGAATGAACACAGTCCAATCATCTAGGTATACTTTGAGGAACTTATGGATGAATTCCTTGAACGCTCCAACCAGTACTATGAAAAGACATTGTAGGGGAATTCTTCAATCCAAATGGCGTCACTGTATATTGATAACTCCCCCACTCAGTCGCAAAAGTGATATTGTGTCAATCCTGGTGCATAATTCTTATCTAATGATACCTCGAGAATCCATCTATGAAAGAATAAGTTTCTTGGCCTCCTACGTTCTCCAGTACCTCATCCATGAATGGTGTTGGGAATGGGTCATGTAAGCATGATTCATTCATCTTCCTTAGATCCATGTAGATCATGATTCCTCATGTATTCTTTTCCTAAAATATCATTGGACTAATCCACTTAGATTATTCTATCGGTTTGATGATTCCTGCATCCAACATACTATCTATTTCAACCTTCACCTTCTCCTTGTACCTCAAATTTAACTGGTAAGACCTCTATCACACTGGCTTAGCTCCTGGTTTCATTTGTATCTTCATCTCGCCTAAGTCTTCTGCTATTTCCTTCATCTATGAAATTTTTGTTGGGGATAGGTCCTAATATTCTCACAGTAAGTCTACAATCTTATCAACTGTCTCATCACTCCAATAATCCCATGTTTTTGCAAACTTTGTATTCTTTATCATCCCAATGTTTACCTTCCACGTCTTTATAGACTGTGTATGTGAAAGAGTCAAGCTCTGGCCCTTATACTGCTTGTTTTCCTTCTATCGCAGGTACTTGTACATTTATAGGAACCTCTTCATCATGTTCTTCCTTAGCCACATTGTAACATTCAAATAACTTGTGGATAATAATCTTGGCTATGTGCGCATTGCATATTGGCACCAACTCCATCATGCCTTCTTCTAAGAAAATATTCGTTTGATTAGATTGTAGAGATACATCTATTGATGGAGATTCACATTCAAATATTAATGTGATTTTGAACCTCTTGACCGACTCTTCCCATATTGTTATCTCTTTGCACTTTTCCAATTCCAAATACCAGTTCTTCGGACTTGCGTCCAATGTGTGTATAAATATGTGCATCCATTATGTTTCCGGTATTGAACTCCATAAACCCTTGCATTGTTCAACATGATATACTAGATCTCTCTCTCCTGTATACTTCTACGCAATAGTTTCTTCCTTGGTGCCAAAATTTATTTGCATTAGTCTATTGCACGGTGGCCAGTTTGTTATTCCCTCTCTGTGTGTAACCCATCATCTGGATGGAGTCACTTTCAGGACAACATCTAGTGATAACAACGTTTGTTTTTTAGGTACCTGCAACTCATATTACTTTAAGAACATGCTTATATCAATTAATCCATCATACCTGGGTGGATCACATAGCTTCGTTGCAATCCAACACAAGAATCAGGTTATACGTGCACATCATCTAGTTGAGACTTCATGTATTCTTTGCTTCCAATGCTCTATACCTTTTTCTGATTCTGATGCACACAAATTAATACTTCGCCAACATAGCACACCATCTGTTGTAGGGTTGATATAATCATCCATCTATGTTTTCATGTTGTACAAGTCATTAATGTCATTTCCTCTAGCCGACTCTATGTATATCTTTCCTTCTTATGGGTCCAAGGGTGCAGTAACTTTCAAGTCTTCAACTTCAAATATCATCTCTCTCCTATTCAACTTGATGATCACATGGTTATCAAAATCCCATTCTAGATCCATCCGTGTTGGATATGGTTGACTGTCATCCATGATCTCAATTACCTCAAAGTCTGCGATGCTACACACCCCATCTATGTTCACAGGTATTCTTGTCAAACAACCAATTGGTACTATTTTGTGTTGATTTGTGAGCCTTAGCTGAACAAGAGACCATACTAAATTGGGTTTTCCCATCAAATCCCATGTCTTCTTAGGTAACACATTCACGTCAGACCCAAAACCCAAGATAACATTATCCACATCATACTCCCCAATGTGTGCACTGAATCTAAATTCTCCATTGGTCCTCTTCCTACGTAGTACTTGGTTTACCATCCTTTGTGCAATGTGAGTTTCCCTTCCTCACGTGCAATGAGAAATCATGTCATATAGTGTACTCAACACAATTTCATCCTTCATTAGCTCTACACGAATTTTCAGGAATTATGTTAGCATGCTTACCTTTCCAGTCATTTTCTCTATCATAGCATGATATTCTATATGAGGTGCAAATGACGTTGATGCTCCACAATCCAATCCAAGTAATTCCTTTATTTCTCTCTAATATGTCTCATTTTCTTACAAATCAGGCTCAAATGATGGCATAGGCCTTGTAAAATTCCTTACTCAATGTTCAGTTTTCTTCCCTTCATTCGTCATATCAACCCCTGTTCTAGCTCCTCCACATGTAACAACTACTATTATTGGTCCTTCTTTGCATCTTTCGATTGATATTTTATGTACATTTTGGTTTGGATTCTAGTTCTGGTTTCCTTTGTCCTGCCATTTCACAATGACTTGGGGACATGCTTCTTTCACATGGTCGAGTGCTCTGCAAACATGCACGTTGTACATAGATTCAAACAGTCGTGGGCCAAGTGTCCAGGTTGATTATAGTTATAACATATAGTTGTTCCTTTTCCTCCTCTACCGAAACTACCTCTACCTCGGCCTCTGCCAAAGTTTCCTCTATTCCTCGAATTGAATCCTCTTTGAGTATTATATGGTGGACCCCTTGGATCTGCTGCAACATTCTCTTCCTAGATATTGTACATATATAATGTGTGCTCCCTCATTAAGTACAACATGTGAAAATACATCTCTTCATGATCCACTGATTTGAAAAATTTGTAGAACAAGTTCCTTGGGGTACTCTGATATTTTTGTAGTAATGGACACTCAGTTGGTTGATGGCCCCATTTTTTACATATCTCACAATATGCTCCTCCTGGTAATCGATTTGGCACTCCTGTTTCCAAGTACCGCGTGAATGCTGGGAATTTCATCCTTGTGATGGCCTTTAGTCCTACACTTGGTACACCATGATTTCTCACATTTTTCCTTTATATTTGTCAGTTCTTCTAGTTGAATCGTCAATGCAACCAACTTCCTCTGAACTTGCGCCATCCCTTGACTATCTCCTACATGAGATGATTCCAATTTTATTGCAATATCTAGTGCCTTGGGCTACGACGCAATTTTCTGTTGAAGCAATGACCTACGAATGTGTGGTAGAATCCCTGAAATGAACCATTCTTGATTTTTTTTATTGGGGATATGGAAAGTAATTCTACCCACCAGATCCTTGAAACTTTGATCGAAGTCCCATACTGACTTTGTTTGTACCTATTTAATCTCCTTAAGTTGTGTGATGTATTACGAATTTGACTTTGGCTTCTTGAACTCCTTCAACAATGCTTGCCTTATATATGCCAAAGTTATGGCCTACCCTATAGGTATGGTACTCTGTAGCTTCATTTTCCAGACTAGCACACAACCTCTAAATTTTGTTTCCAGTTGTGCAATCTTCACAACCTCATCTTATACATTCTTTGCGACCAAAATTGTCTTGCAAACAAACAAGTGTTGTTCTAGGTCCTCTGACCCAACTCCATGGAACTTAGGTAGTCTAAGGGTTTTTTATACCCATTCCATGTTCCTTTGTGTATTCCTTCCACTCGGTGATGCTAGTTGACTTTGATTTTGACTCTAACTCTACACACTACTCTAGTTTCTCTAACTTCTACTACGCGATCCTCCCTGACTAACTATAATTGATTTTGACAAGTCCTCAACTATTATTTATGATTGTGGTGATGCACATGGGGTCGTCGATTCAACACATGATCCTATATGAGTAGGAATTACCAGTTATTCTATTACTGGAGTGGACTAAAACTCCTCTTCTTCTCCTCCTATATATGGCATTTCCACTATTCAAGCTAGTGAACAAGTTTCTCTCCCCTTTGGCTCACTACATGACTCTCCTTTCTCATCCTCGGTATTTTTCCTCTTGTACCTCCTCCCTCTACGGAACTCCCCAAACTCGTGTTCTTCCTCTGGTATACCCTCTTCTTGCATCCTTAGTCCCTCCTTTCCTTTTTCATCGCTTCCTTTGTTCTCTTAGACGATCCTCTTGTCATCCCCCAATCCCCTATGCGCGCAATCCTCTTAGAAGTTAGATTCCATTATGATCACATGCTTGTCACAAAATAGAATATGTATCCACGTACCAAATGATTTCAAGAACCTCCCATGCAAACCTTTGAAAAAGTACCCTTCTATGAAATTGTATGATTGGATGCAATCTACTGCAAACTCTGTAACATATCCTCCTAGTATGCTATCCAACCAAAAATCGACTGCATGAGTAGTTGGGTTACTTATAGAATTCAACTATCTTACCAATTTAGGGGTCCAATTCCTCAGTGTTGTAGCCTTGTACCTTCTAGTTTTCTCCACTAATATTTCTAGCCACTCAGTCAGAATAATTGGAAATTTTCCAAAGAAAATTTCATGCAGATCTATATACACATACGTTTGCATCCATTTCTTGTCACTCATATGAGGGTTTCTTTTCTCCTATCGAGAAAACTCTCGCTCCTTCCTTTCCAACCATTATGATATCTCCTTCTTAGTCGACCTCCAAAACATCCCCTTAATCACAAATTCCTAGTCTCGACAACAGAACCATTTATTTATGCTACACGTTGTTTATAAGACCCTAGGTTTAATTTATCTATGACCAAAAAGACCCACTAGACACCTGCCATTTTGGAATCACCTGCTTGTGTGGATGAAATCTCACCCGAGGTATCTATTGGGACTGCGAGAACCAAGATTCTATAGTAGTAAGGGAATGAGAGGCAAACGTTCAGTTAATTCTTCCTTATTAATTTTGTGTGCATAACTTTGTCCTTATTCTGTATTAACTCACTTAATGAATCATATTCATATGATCAATATATTCCCTATTACTACATAAAGTTGTTACTTTCACAGTCATGATCATTGCACAAAGATTCAACATAAGATAAAACTAATCTACTATGAAACCATACATAATTCATAAGAAATCACATGAAAGAAATATGACATAGGATTTAATGTGGTTCACCCAACTCTGGGATACATCCCCAACGATTAGCTTCTTTATTATTCTTTCGTTCAATGCTTTAGGCTTGTGCACTATGATTACATAGATGTATTATGGACATATTTCTCTTCTCCTAGCCTAACCACTCTGTAGTGCAAGCCTCTTTCTCTCTGCATCATCCCTTACATTCAGATACAAATTCCTCTCTATTATAGACTCATAATAGGAACTAAAAAAACCTCAACAAAACATAACACGACAAAACCCTCAATATTGAATCCATATTCTCCCAACCCATTACATATTTATACATCAAATCTAGGGATTAAAACCCTACTTGGTTCATCCCCAAAACCCATTTTATTTCATGGTTAACTCATTTAACTGGTTGTTCAATTTCTTTCTTATGCTTTTCCATTAGCATGCTGCTTTTTTGCATCCTTCCATATTTAGAATGTTGAGATGTCATCCTTCCTTTTTATCCACTTTATTCTCCTTCTTTATTCTTCTATTTTCTTTATTCTCTGTTTTATTCTTCTTACTGCACGTTGTCCTTCTCGATGCGTCTCAACTGTGCTCTTCCTCGTACTTCTTCTTCTTCTCTTTTGTGCACCTCTTATGTACACTTCTTCTGTACTTAGTATTTTTCTCAAAAATGTATTCCAAAAATGGTTGTCCAACAACAAACAAAAAAGAAAAAGAGCTAGGAAGACACCAAAGGAAAAGTGAAAATTTAACCCAAGAAGACCCCCAAAGATGATGAGAAGAAGGAAAATGAAGAATCACTTAAGAGGCTTGCTGATGAAAAGAAGAAAAGGAAGGAAGAAGAGATAACATCCCCAAAATATGAACTTCAACAAATAAATATCGAGGAGGAGAAAAAGTGGCTAGCAGTAGAAGCAAAATCACAAAAGAAGGTTGAAGAAGAAAATCAAAGACTAGCAGAAGAGGAAAAATTAAAAAGGAAGAAAGAGGAGGAAGATTTTTTTTTTTTGTTGAAGATGAAGCCAAAAGGGAAGCTGATGAGGAAGTAGAACAAGAAAGAAAAAAAATTAAATGAAACTCAAAAACAACCCAACTACTCCAAGAGTTGGCATAGTAAACATTCCTCCCCAAGAATGTAGCCCTCTTATGGCTATTCCAAGTAATTTCACCTTCTCCTCACAAGTGTTAAACATATCTTATACTATAGTATCAGTAGGTGAGTACTACTAAAGTAACAAAACTAAATGGATTGAGAAGAGGTCAAACAAGAGGAAAAGAGAAGATAAAATTGTCTTCCAATCATCAACCAAGAGATTCATTGAGTAGGATGTAGTGACGCAGACCCCCGACCCTCAAGCCGAGATCCACGTAGGAACGATCTCCACAACTGTGCTAAGCTGGAACAACTCAGTGGGTTCTTGCTGTAACCCAAACGATCCACAGGTCCTTTGTAAACCCCACCTGTGCGAACAAGAACAAGGTGCGAGCTTCACCTCCTCCAAGCGATCTCGTTGCTATGACCTCGAGCCAAGCCAAATAGACACCTTTCACATTTCGCAACTTCGGGGTTTTCAACACAAAGTGCCCCGGCTCCTTTTCCTCAGAATTTCTGAAATGATGAACCCCGAAAGGGTCTAATGCTCCTTGGCTCCTCCCTTAAATCTTCTCCATGTGACCTGATCCTATGACCTTATGCTATTCCTTCGAATGCTTTCGGGGTTTCGCGATGTCGTGAGTCGGGACTCCCTGTCTCACGACTCCTTCACTCTTGAACTCCCGGTTGCCGAAATCTCGAAAAGGGCTTAACGGATCTAGCTCCTCCCTTAGCCTCCATCCACTAAATGCCGAAATCTATCTAATGAGAGATCAATGGCCTAGGTCCTTCTAGAACCGATGACCATGATCTAACTGGATCGATGGCTCGAAATCTTTCGGGCCTTTTCCCGAAACCTTGACCGCTTGCCATGTGTCCTCCTATGGACAGTCACGATGCTTTCAGGATTTTGTCAAGTCCTCTCCTTTGCTTCTATGAGAGTTAAACCTCGTTCTCCTCTTTCCGAATCTGATGGCTATCGGTCCTTTACGGGAGATCTGACGGTCATGATCTGATCTTATGTACACCTCCTAGGGACTAAATCTCGTGGATGTATCCTTGATCCAACGGCTCTCGAGGCACTGCGCTCCAGATCCAATGGTTGGTGTGATTTCTCTATTTTAGGATTGCAAGTATGGGGTACAGCCTCCTCTGCTCTTCCAAACCTTGATTCCCGAATGTGTGGATATCCAAGGGTTTTAAACCCCCTGCGCCTTCGCCTGATCCAATGGTTGTCGGGTATTGGTGTTAGATCTGATGGTTCAGATCTATCCTCCTTACGCTCTCTCCTCCTGTGTGCCTGTACATAGATTCAATGGTCCGGATCTTTCATCCTAGTGAAGATCCAACGAAATATGTGCTCCTTCTCCTGAGCTTGCGCCTCTTCCCTTCCCTTGGAAGAAATTCAACACTTGAAGGTCTCAGCCTTCGATGCTTCCCTTGTGAACCTGGTTCCTTTGGGTCTTTTCTGCATTATAGAAACACTTCCCCTCCTGAGCTTAGTCAACTCAGAAACCTCGAAAGGTTTCTCGACCTTCTGCTCCTTTCTTCTGTTGTTCTATGCTTAAAGGCACTGTTCCTCCTGAGATTTGGGACTTAGAATAACTCCACCCTCGCACACTCCTTATGATGCTAAGATTTCCTCAATCTCAAATCCAAAGTATTTCTTGAAAATAAATGCTTCATGCCCTCTTAGCATTCCTTTGCTCAATGCACACCTTGCAGAGCCCACAAAGTGTTTAGTAACTCTGGTTGTCTTCAAATTTGATACTTCCCTTTCCTCCAAACTTGAAATAGAGTTCCCTAGTGAACTCTATGCAGTCACTCGATGCCCTCTTGGCAGAGCTCTACAAAACCTTCAGTAGTTCTGTCTCCCCTCTCTGTGCTCTCCTCTGCACAGTCTTTCCTTCAGGATGTTCAACGATCCTGGGAGTTTTCCTTTAAGTCTAATATTTCCTCTGGTGCGCCCTCCTGGAACGTCTCTGCCTAAATTCCACAGAATTCAGAAGTGCACTCTATGCACTAGCTTACAAAACCCACAGTGTTCTGTCATGCAACCTCTTGCATGAAGCCACAAAGAACCAGACGTGAAATCAAAGAACTTAGAGACAATAAATTTTGTATATCCATACAAATGCAAATCTACTCATACATCTATAGCATATAATAACACACACAGATGACATTCCTGAAACACACATAAACACATAGAAACACATATATGCAGGAAAAAATGTTTTGTATTAACATCAAAGTTTGATTACAATGTGTTCGAGCTCAGACCATAAGATAGTTTCATCTCTCTCTCTCTCTCTCTATGAATTCTCTACTTCTATGCCTTCTCTTACGACTAAAAATGCTTACAGATACAAAGGATATTTTTACAAAAGGGGGCTCCTCGAGCACTTCCCTCCATCCTCACCAACTCTCATTAATTACAATGAATTACATTGAATGGGCCATCTAATCTGAATTGGATCTAGATCCCCATAAACCTGTCAGCCATTAAGGTGACACCAACTAAAGCATGCTCAAAGGCATGGCTTCGAATCTACCGACGTTACCAACATTTAATACATTAAATTCAAATTTGAAATTTGAAAGTGAGAGGGTTGCACCTCTCCTCTCCATTGAACGCGTGATGGGTGTGCTGGTTGGCTGGAACTTGATGACGTTGGAGCGATGCTCCTGCATCATGTAGGGACAAATCCTAAAGATAATGACATTCAGACTACCTTTGCACTTCATTCATTTGCAAGAGAAAATACAATGTCTGTATTTGAAGTGGATACAACATTGGATACTGCACATGCAAAAAATTTTGAGTTATAAGGGAAACTAAGAACACAACATGATGAAATATATGTTGAGTTTCACAAAGTAGCTGATGTTGTAGAGAAAATCTATAAGGAAGAAATGGAAAGGGCCTTGCAGTCTCAAAATTACGAAATCACTTCTGATTTTTAAAGGGAAACCATAAATGATGAAAACCTCCACAAAGAAAAATTTCACAAGTCCTTAAAAACTCAAAAGGACAAAATCAACAGAGATTTTGAAAGGAAAGCACACACAGATCAAAATTTGCACATAGAAGAGTTGTGATGTAAAAAACCACTAGGTTGGGTCACACGACCACAAAACTCTCTGCAAGAACAATCTAAACTAGTTTGTAACATACCCGGTATAGCCAATACCAAAACTATCTATCTAGATACTGATATGAAATGTACCCATTTCTCAAGTACTTCCAGAGTCACCCTCTTAGACTGATTACAAAATTTGATCCATTCTTTCAAATAAAGAAACAAGGATTCAAGACATGCAATTACAAAGAACATGCTAAACCATCCATGAAAGGAACAACATGCCATGCACAACCAATAACTAGCAAGAATGCACACATAAATACATCTCAGAGATAAATAAATACACAACGGAATAGACATTAAACAAAAAATGTAGAGAGAACTTATCTTTTCAATAAAACATCAAGTAAACATTCACCAACTGGCTGCAAACCAAAATGTTCCTCCCAACCATAGACATTGTTGTTCATTCACTCTTAACAACAATGTCATCCCTGAGCTAGGGATATGAATCCACAAGGACGGGTCCTAGGCAAAATATAAAACCACACTAGTTAGCTAATAGGCTCTCAATATTTTCTGACCAGAAAACAATCCTAATTGCCAGCTCCATTCCCCTTCAGCTTGCACAACCCAAAGAAATGAACCCCTTTCTATCCCATGTAGTCCCTTAGGCTGTTCCATTTCTCTCCAGGTCTCCAGTGCTATTTGTAAGGAAAAAACAATGCTATAAACTCCAAGGATTCTCAACTGTGGATAGTTCTTTCAGAACTTCCATCCATCTCATGCACATATGCATCCATTCCCTCTTGGAATGATCAATGATTTCGTACATCCATATAAAAATGGATATCCTCCTCCATCCATTCAATTCCATGCTGTTACACATTATTTTAGTCACCTTGGTGATGTGTCTACAAGCATGTATTTAGCCTCTCAAAGGGATCTTTCCCATGAGAAAAGTAATTGGTTTCCTGCTCTGCAAGGCTTGTTTTTAGAAGGATGTCACAGGGTAGTAGTATTATACAGTGCGGAAATGCCGATTTCCGCAGGCTGCTCTAAACCTAGCTTGTGGGGTTTCCATAGGCTGCTATATAGACAGGATGTGACAACGTTCTAAAAATGAGAAAAAGGAAGAAATTCATGAAAGTTCTAGAAGTAATCTTCTAGAATATGAGGTGGCATCCATGTGGTTGAGATCCTACCCACCTCTCTTATTTGGTGGGATCATCTTGATCTCTTTAACCATCTCTCTTTCTCCTATATAATGATGGATTTCTCATGGAAAAGGTTAAGCATTAAGTGAACAAAAGTATTAAGCAAGAGAAAGTAAGAAATGATTAAGGTTGAATAGGCTGTGAATTGTGTGAGGTACTCTACATTAGATTCTTGAAGGCTTCATCTCATCTTATCAAGTTATTGTGGATCATCTTCATGCAAGATTGGAGCAAGTGTGTGTGTCAAGAGAAAGGGCCACCGAAAGGGAACTTAGCGACATCAAGGTTGTTTGGTTGTATCTTCCACTTTCTCTTTATATTATATAGTGGCATGTTTCTTTCCCATAAAATCACTCTCATTTTATTACATGATTCCTTGATCACATGTATAGGTCTTCATTGAATATATTATTATTGATTTCACTCTAGTTGGCTTGTGTTCCATTGTAGGATCAATAGCTCAAGAGAACCGAAGCGAAGCAGGGACAACAAAGACATAAGGAAGAAATATTCGAAGGTATGTTACTCATCCTTTCTTTGACCATAGATTCAATGATTAGAGCTTAGGGAAAGCACCATGTCTTGTCTTGTTTTGTTCTAGATCTAGGTGGATCTAGGGAGATCAGTTTATGTTCGCATTTACCGATATATCCAATAACAAAATTGGTGACTCCACTGGGGATATGATTATTTTTTTATTTTTTGATATCCATTTTCCCTTAGCCTATATTTTTTCATTTTGTTTTAGTCTCAGATTCTGTAAGGGATCAATCCAGACTCTTTGGCCCTGAAAGTTTCCTAAATTTCTTTACCCTTTTTCCAATTTTCTTATGTTTACAGACATTTCCGCACTGTACTCTATATGTCACCTGCGAAAACTTTAGATTGTCGCACCCTAACTGTTTAGGCCATTGCGGGACTTTCCACACCCTACCCATTGCTAGCTGATGAAAACTGGTGATTTCCGCACTGTAATCTACTGTTGGCTTGCAACGGTGTTTGTAATTTTTTTGGATTGGGTCTTAATTGTCTTTTGATGCCCATTTTTTCCTTGATCACCTAGGGAGAACTTTTGAGGTCCATAATTGATTGATTGTTGAATTTAAAACTTGATTTTTGATTGGTTTTCAAAGATTGAAAACCCTTCATTATCATTTTGTAAGTTTTTTGCTTCTTGATTTTTATCAACAAGGATATAATCTATGATCTTAGATATGGGTTCTTGATTGATTAAAAGTCTTTCGTCTGAGGGAAGTTTTGGATTATTTTACATTTTGTGGATTGCTTGTTGATTTGAAAGTTATATATTGTTTTCAATTGATAAACACTTTCTTTTCATCTTTGTTTTTATCTTCATTGAAAGTTTGATTTGGGTTTCTGTTGAGTGTATCTATTTTCTTTGATTACATTTCCTTTCTTCAGTATACCTTAGATATGGTTCTGGAAAGGAAAATTGAAGTCATTTATTCTTTTTAAGTAATCATTCATAAAAAAATCTTTGCATTCAAAACTGAAAGAGAACAAATTGAGAAATTGCATTGCTTATGTTTGTTTGAAATTGTAGTTCATTCGAGAAAAGAAATTATATTTCGTATCTTTCATGTTTCTGGAAAGATATCTTCTCCCTATTGTAAATAGAATTCATTGAACGAAAGATTGCATCATTCATATCTATTTGCATATTATTGGGACGAGGTCTCTCACAACGTTGGTTTCATATTCAACTCCCTCTTGAGTAAACAAAAGCCTCTAAAAACCATTGCGTAATTTAAAAATTTAATATGTAACTTTTATTTTCTAGGGATCGTTTACACCAACATTAGTTAGGATAGCGCTTTGGGATAGGCTATGAGACACACTCTCCAAAGCAAAAAACACACAATATCATCTTTTGATAGGGAGTGTTCAAATCCATTTGCAACATTTTGTCTTGGGAAGCCCTTCTCACACAAGGGTCAAACCTGAGGTCGCATTGAGACTGGCAGAGTTACTCACCCTGCTTTGTTGGTCTTGGTGTAGATATTGCGTGTATTATGGGGGTCACTTGAAGGTATACCCACAATGATGAGTGGAAGCCTCTCAAGTTGATTTTGGGCTAGATACCCTGCCTTTGAGCGTGGATCAGAGTGTCGACTGTTTCCCCATGCATCATTGTTGTTCTTGGTAGCCTTAGTTGCCTATCGTTTTAGGGTCTTACATGAGGTGACTGTGGAGGGGAAAGTCTTCATGGTACTTGGAATCGACGTTGGCCAGACTCACTCGGGCTCCTTGGAGGGTATACCCACATTTATTTGTGGGAGCTTGCACTAGGGTGTAAGTCTATTAAGAAGGTCATCAACATAACTTTTCCACCCGCTCTATCCTAGCCCCTTCTTGTCTTGACTTCACGATGTTGGATTTCATCACCAACTAGTGACTTCGAAATAAGAAGGTTTGTTTGCTTGGTTTGATTCCTAGATTTTATGAGCGAGTGCTATTTTTTTCGTAGTTGGCCATACTGTTTTTGCTTAAAATATTTGGCTCGACCAACATCGACCCTCCACATCATTCACGTAGGGTCCAGGGACTTCCTCTCAAAAATATGGAAGATTACCTCCCTCTACCCCCTTAGTCACCAGAGGGCTCTCCTCAATAGAGCAAGGTCTAGGATACTGTAACCTCACAAGAGGAAGGTTTCGCCTCTTTATAAAGTTTCCAAATTGTTTCTGATTCTCTAGAGGCTTTTTGCATTCCTCCTAGATATGAGAGACGTATTCTCCGGCTGAATTCATCCGGAGAACTTATTGTTGACACTTCTAGAATACCGACCAGACCCCATTCAGGCCCTAGAGTCGGGGATCCTCTTTGGACTACCGACATATTTAGAAGCCCACCTCGCATGGTGCGGGGCCTTTACGGATCAGGGGCAGGTGTTGATATGCCTATCGTATCACAAATAATGATAGTGTCTGGTACTTACACGGTGCCACCAAACCACTTTTCTGGTGCCACCATCCATATCACCATCGTTTCAGACACACAGACCATTGGTCCTAGCTTTGATTTTTCTCTCCAAATGGCCCATTCTACTATGGTCCTACACATTACAACTATTCCTACCAAGAATGTGGTGGTTGGCTAAGATCCCATTGGTACACCACTCTTGTCCACACCTATCGCGCCACTTCCTCTTGGGTATTGCGCTTTGAATCCTTCCACTACTATCCCTACCCAGGTCTTATCCAGAGTTTCTGGACTTTTTGTTCCACCTGGGTACAATGATGCTACTAGTTTTGTTCCTACACCTTCCCAAGTCCTCTCTGGAGGGTCTTATCCACCTCTTCCTAGGGGATCTGGCCCTAATGGATCCAATCCAATTGGAAGCAGTAATCATCCACTCACTTCTGGTTACCAGATTCCCATTGGAGGGAAATCTAACATTGGGGGGTATCCTCCACTTGGAGGACAACCTTAGGTTGGACTCTATAACCCACTGTATGGAAATAACACATCCGAATCACTAGCCCACCTTTTGAATCTCCTTACCCAAGAAAATCCACAATCATCCGGGGTGGAAACAACCTCAAGGCAACCTTTTTATACCCCCTCACTCGGGCTAGCCATATCCGGGTTCTTTGTGTTCCACTAATTGGGGTACACATGTTAAGTCTAGTGTCCCTTTTCAAGGGAAAATTTCCAACCAACCCAACGCTATGGGATACATGCCTCCACATCCTCAGCTGAATCTGTCAGGACACTCCACATACATGCAGACTACTTACAGTCCTACTGGTATACTGATGAGACTTTGTCCCCAAAGTCACCAGTACCCTCAAGTGAATAGACAACTTCCTTTTCTAGCCACTTTGGATCTACACAATTTGTTTAGGATCTTGAATGATCCTATCTTACATTCTCCCCATTAGCTTGTCATACCAGCCAAGCTACCGTCCAACATTCCCAAATTTGATGGTAAACCGGGAGAAGACCCAAACAACCATGTCATGAATTTTCACCTTTGGTGCTCGTCCAACTCTTTGACGGACAACTCCATTCAGTTACGTCTCTTTCAATGAACTCTCACGGGTTCAGTTGCAAAGTGGTATATAGAATTACCACGAGGTTTCTTTAATGACTTCAACACCCTTTCCATGGAGTTTCTTACAAATTAACAATTGCCTATCGGCTACGAGATAGGAACCGATATTTTGAGTTCTTTTAAGCAATCTTCGGCCACTCATATTTCCAATCACATCCATGAGTGGAGACGAAGACGACGTTTGATAAAACTTGACCTTCCTGATCAGTTATTGGCTAAATGGTTCACAAAATCATTCGTGAATGAAATCTCCCATGATATTTCCATGGGTGGCGTTGTCACTGAAGAGTAGACGATTAGTCGCGCTCAATACCTAGATCTCGTTTATTCACAAACGAGCACTCTCTATGACTTTCTCCCTGATTCTCCTTGCCCTTCTACCACCACTACCTCAACAACCCCAACATCTTCTCATACTGTTGATGGTGTGATTGGAACCTTCCATGCTGATGCTAAATCCATGTCGACCACTCAAACCAATCCCAAATATCCTGCTTCTAATGTTCAAAGTGATCTAACTCCTACTCCTTCCACCGAAAAAACTTTTGAGGTTAACTCTGTTCAATCCACCCATGGGAGGAAAAACATGTCTAAAAAAGGAAAGGGTAAGAATGAGGAGGATATAAATAATAATCCACAATCCGATAAACCCAAGACCCAGTCTAATGATGATAAGGTTAAGCGTAAACCTCAATATCCTTGCCTTATATGTGGTGATGATCACTACATGAAAGACTATCCAAGATGCGTTGAGTTCACTAAGTTCCTTCAAGGGATCATAAAACCTCCTACACCTGCCATTTTGTCACAACCTTTCCCTTCTCAATAGAAGGCTCAATTGGTCATTCATGACCAACCTTCTCCTTCCACCACTTCATACGTCCTTATGTGTACTGGTAATTCTACCAAGAACGACGTTGCCATCACCACTCGAGCCAAAGAATCTTCTCCTTCCAAGGAGAAAGTTGTCAATTTACCACCTTCGTTGGTTCAACGACCTCCTTCAACTTCACCTCCCAATGGTCCTCTTCATCTCGAATGATTGGGTCCCGATACAGTTCTCCGCCCTCCTCCAAAGGGAGTTGATCGAAAATGTGCCTTCAATCCTCATGCACGTGCTACTCAAAACTACATTATTGAAGAAGATCTTGCGCAAGCACCCTCTGCAATGCTAGCTCTCGAAGTCCTTCAAAGTTGTCCCTCTCAACGGAAGGCACTTTTAAATTCCATCGGTGGAATTGATCCCATAGATACGAATTTAATAATCTTTGACTTGGAAGATCACATTCCAAGGCTACCTCCTTAGTTACCATTTCAGATTCAAGTTGTTGTCGAGAACAAGAACATCTGTAGAAACTTTATTGATGAGGGTGCCTCCATGTGCATCATGTTTGTTTCTTGTTGGAAATCCATTGGCTCTCCCCCCCTCACAAAATCACACAATACACTTAAGACTTTCAATGGTTATGGTTTTAAGCCCTACAATGTTCTTCCCTCATTGTCTATTACGTTGGAAGGAAAATCGGTCAACGTAGAGGTCAAGGTCTTTGATGCACCTCTTGAATATAACCTCTTACTTGGCCATAGATGGATTGATTCCATGCATGCCATCGTGTCAACCCTCTTCCGTGTATTACATTTACCACATCAAGGAAAATTCGTTATGGTTAACCAACTAGCCTTTTTCAACTCCGATTCCCATGCTAGCAACGTGCCATTTATCTCTAAGACACCTCCTGGGTACGAGAAAGTCGGTGTGGTCTCCTAAAAGATTCCACTCTAATGGGTACCTTGCCAATACCACCACCCGATTTTCCACCTCCCTTTGTCGCCTTGATCAACATGATTTCCACCTCCGTCCATGAAACCCCCACGTCTTATGACCCATGGATAGTACCCGATCCTAGAGATCATCTTTGGTATGGTGAGAAAATGCCTTTAATTCTAGTTGAATCTTCTTATCAAGACATTCAATCAACAACCCCTTCTACTCCCTCTCTTGGTGATTCATCTCCTGATCCGTTTCATGTCATATTTCCTATGAATGAGATTATCATGTTAGTTATGTCTATGGAAGACACCTCATGGGACAATGGACATCATCATTCCATTCTCTTCTTGGAGAAACACACCATAGAGAGTTACCAATGGATTTCAACTTTGTCAACCATTGTTGTCATTTCCTCTGTTCTCGAGTCAACACACGATGTGATTTATGAAGGGAACCTGAGTAATATTTCACCAACCATTCCTCTTGACATATCCATTAAACCTGGAGTTGTTGAAAATGTTCACATTGGAGCCACATGTTTTGATGATGAAGTTGTCACTTATAAAGCTATTTTTCAAGAATTCCTTGACGTTTTCACTTGGATTTACGAAGAGATGCCGGGTATTGACCCCGATATCATTGTGCATGAAATTAAGACCTACCCGGACGCTAAACCCATTCGAAAAAGACTTCACCCGGTCCATGCTCGTAAAGCCACCACCTTCAAGCTTGAAGTTGAATTTTTTTTTAAAGTCGGCTTTATCTATCCTATGACTTTAACCGATTGGGTATCCAATCTAGTTCCAGTCAATAAAAAACAAGGCATGATCTGTGTATGTGTCGATTATAGGGATATTAATAAATCTTGTCCTAAGGACAATTATCCAAACCCCTTCATTGACTAGATCGTCAACGATTGCGCTGGGAGTGAAATATTCTCTTTAATGGACGGTTTCTCTGGCTATAATTAGATTAATATTTTTCCCGCAGATCAACACAAGACCGCTTTCATCTCTCCTTGGGGTACCTTTCCCTACCGGAATCTGCCTTTCGGTTTAAAGAACACTGGAGAGACTTTTCAATGCATTTTGTCTTATTCTTTTCACGATATCAAGCACATCGTACAACCATATCTCAATGATCTACTGGCCCATTCCATGCTCCGCCAAGATCACCTGGCCCATATCCGAGCCATTTTCATTCGTTTTTGTTACTATCGTATACGTTTAAGAATAGACTCTGAAGGTTGAGGCTATTCTTAATCTACCTCCTCTTTCTACACTTCGCCAGCTCCAAATTTTGCAAGGGAGGGAAAACGTTTTGTGTCGATTCATCCCCAATTACACTAAGTTAATGTTAGGATTTACTCGACTATTGAATAAGGGTTACGATTTCATATCAGATGAAACTTCGAACAAAGCCTTCAAAGCTTTGAAACCATCCCTAACCCATACACCACTGCTTTTCCCACCCGATTATAGTCGAGACTATTTCCTCTACCTCGCCGCTGCAGACTCTACCATTGCCATACTTTAAATCCAAGAAGATGATTCGCATGATTCTCATGTAATTTATTATTTGAGTCGAAGTCTTACGACTACCGAAGACAAATACCTACATGTGGAAAAATTGGCCTTGGCAGTTGTTCAAGCTATCCAACGTTTCCGTCACTATATCCTATTACGTAGAACCACTGTCATTTCCGATTGCAACCCTATGTAACATATACTTACACGCCAATATCTAGGGGGAAAGTACTCCAAATGGATTGTGATTCTCCATGAATTAGACTTAGAGTTTGAACACACTAAGTCTAAGAAATCATTGGTTTTCACTAAACTGATATGTGACCTTCCCTCCACTGAGACAAAAAATGTGGCAGAGGATTCCTTGCCTGATGCATCCCTTTTTTTGATTAGTTTTGATGACGCTTGGTATGAAGATATTATCATCTATCTCCAGACTCAAAATTTCCAGCTCGACCTTTCTAGCACAGACAGTAGTTGTATACGGTATCAAGCCTGCCAATACATAATTCTTGGTGACACTCTTTATCGCCATGGTGTTGACTCTATTTTCCTACGTTGTCTCACCTATGATGAGGCTGAGAAAGATTTGAATGGATGCCACTCTGGAGCATGTGGTGGTCATATGTCTGGGTATGCCACTTCCCAAAAGATCTTACGAGAAGGGTACTTCTAGCCTTCTTTGTTTAAAGACAGTATTACTGCTGTCCAAAAGTGTCATGCTTGTCAAACGTACAATAATAAGATACACTCTCATCCCGTTCCTTTACAGCCTATAGTTTCCGTTGTTCCTTTCGCAAAATGGGGCATTAAATTCATGACATGTAACCCTCACTTGATCAAGGGGCATGGATACATCATCATAGCCATGGATTATTTCACTAAATGGGTCGAGGCGATGCCTACATTCGATAACACCAGAAAAACTGCAACAATTTTCATATTCAATCATATCATCACTCAATTTGGAATCCCACAATTTATCGTTACTGATCATAGTAGCCATTTTTGAAACTTCATGATGGTTGAGCTTACTGAAAAATTGGGTCTTCAACATGAAAAATCAACCCCCTATTACCCACAGGTCAATGGTCAGGTTGAAGCGATAAACAAAGTTCTTATCACTATGCTTCGACGGATAATAGGAATTCACAAGACAAGTTGGCACACGATGTTGTTTTTAGCATTATGGGCCTATCGAACATCCATAAAGTCTGCCACAGGGGCTTACACCTTTCCAATTAGTGTATGGTATCAAAGCTATCCTACCGATTGAATGTGAGATACCATATTTGAAGCTAGCCATTGAACTTATCCCCAACACATTTTCCAAAGAGGAACATCTATTGTACTTGATGCAATTAAATGAAACCCGTCATGATGCCACCTTGGTTATGGAAGCTCAGAAAAAGTGCGTCAAAGCCCAATAAGAAAAGCATGTCAAGCCACGTGTTTTATCTGAAGGTGATCTAGTTTTCCTATATGAATAAGATCGTGATTTACTAGGGGCCGAAAAAATTGAGGCTATGTGGTGAGGTCCTTATATTGTCAAACGGGTGTTGGAGAAGGGAGCTTATGAGTTAGTGGATTATGATGGAATTCCTTTGAGTGAGCCTAGGAATGGAATTTACTTAAAGAATTACTATTCTTAGGCCATATTTGCATGAGTTCTTGTATTTTTATTGTGTCATACTATTGTGTGCTACTTTTGTGTGCTTTTTCTTTATTTGGTTTCGACCCCCAGCGTCTTACCTTGCATTGTGCTTGGTTTCCAGAGGTTGGTGCCTTCGATACCATACATTGGCTTTGCTGATGGCGCTAGTCGTAGTACTCAGAACTTAGCATCCGCTTCTTGGGAAATCTATGCACCTACGAATGAGTTAATTAGTCTACACGGTGTCTGCCTCGATCGTGAAACTAACAATATCGCGGAATATAGTGCAGTCGTCGAATTGTTGATCGACACTATTTCACTTGGAATCTGTCACCTTGTTGTACAACTTGATTCACAGTTAGTGGTACTATAGTTAAGTAATGTCTATGCTATTCGAAGTCCTACTTTGTTACGAGTGTATCTACAAATTCGCCTCTTGGAATGTTACTATGATTACATTGAATATCATCATATTCCTAGATGTCTAAATACATTAACAAATGAATTAGCTAATTATGTGTTAGAAAAACATTTGAGACACATGTAAATCCAACCATAATTAACATTAAAGCAAGTAATCCGGTAGAAGCCTCATGTATATATAACGATAAAAGTGTTTTACAAAAAGGTGTTTTCTTCCAAAGACCAAAAATATCAAAATGAGAAGCACTTGGCTTCATATACAAAATAACATCAAGGATGCTGCTCACGGTAGAACACTACTACCCATGCTACCCTACGAAGTAGTCGACTAAGTGAACTAGATACACCCATAGTATGGTGCTGATAACACCTGAGAATCTCATCGATGGATATGTCTGGGATATCTGTTGTCAATCCCTCTAGGTTCTGCTCGATCGTATCATAGTCATCAACATCCCATCCTGCTACCAAGGCTGATTCCCCTCATCTCTGAATAAGGGATGTACCCGGAGGTTGGTGTGGCCCTACATATTTATTGTCAATTTTTTTTTATTAGTCATTGGATTGAAAGCATAAAAAACATTTTACATTTCAAAATTCACAAAAACATCATAAAAACAAAATGTATTTATTACCTAGATCTCCCCACTGAAATCCTTCAGGTAGAACCAAGTCGTGGTCACCTCTAAAATCCAACCCGACATATGCATAATCGTCCACCATCAGAAGTTGAGGCCTCAAACAGTAAAAAAATACATCATTATACTTCACAATGGGGCTGGCCACATGCCGGGCATGAGGTTGAACCACCTCTTCATCCTTGGATCTTGTGGAGCCGGTATGCCCCACTATACCTATAAACATAAATGGGGGACCCTATTTTGGAAGAAGTACACTAACATAGACCCGTATTCAAATTGTTTCAGGTCCCCTCTCTTGCATTTTTTCAGTTGTGTCTTCATGCTACGAAGAACTCCATCGCTCCAGTTAACAACGCAAGGCTCCATGCACTCTACTGCATATTGAAAAAAGATTTGGAGGGCCATGTGAGGAGATGAACTCCCCGCTATATGTGCAATGGTAAAAATAATATTCTAGATGGGTAAATCCGAAACACCCTTGATGGAAACTTTTCCCTTGTGTCTCTCTGCCTCAGGATCACAGTATCGACGGAGATACTCACTCATTGGTAGACCACCACCTTTTCCTCCTCTCAAGGTCACATGAGATCGGTGACGAGATAATCCCGTCAAGAAATAGATATCCTCAATATCTAAGGATAGTATGTGGGCACCCACATGAAACACCTGCTGGTCCACAACCCACATCTGGACTAGATACTCCAGTAACCTCAGTTGGGCCCTCATGCCCTGTATTTTAAAGAATTACAGTAACCCACACTGTTGAACGGAATTTACAGTGCTCGGGTCATTTAAAGCAATGAAATCATCATCTTCCTGTTCCCTCTCCCTCCACTCTAGCATTTTGATGATCAAAAACCTGTATTGGGACAATGAAAGGGAGTTAACATCCTCATTTATTTCTTTGAAAAGTTTTTATTGCCTAAATGCGTAGGAAGAAAATTTGATTTCAGCTTCTGAAGGTGGAGTATTACACATAGTGTAGGGTCTCTGCAGGTGAACCATGGGCCACCTGCAGAAACCTATGGTTTCTTCTTGCGGCGGCCCTAGTGCGCACCTATCGACCTAAAAATCAACTTAAAAATCAATTTTACACCAATAAAAAAGAAATTTAATGCATTGAAAAGCAAGAGGACAAGGAGATTACCGTTTTGGCGGAAGTCGTTCATTGAATGGTTGCCTGTACCTCACGCAATCGACAACCAAAGTCTGAGGTAAAAATAGGGTTTCTAGGCAAGTTTTGGGCAAAATGCAAATGAAATAGTAAAAATGAGATTTTACCTATATTTATTTCATTTTTTACTTTTTCTATTAATATTTCACATTATTTTATGCATTTTCTCCAAAACCTATAAAGTTCTAATGGTCTCATGAGTGTTTTGTTTTTCTCGCAGATGAAAGAACTAGGATGCTGAACAATGAAATACAAATATTTTTCTTGATTTGTTTTTCTGTTTGGCACATGTACAAGTAATTTTTAATGTTTTTAAGAAAAACTTTGAGCCTAGTCTTTGTTCGTTCTCATGCTCAAAAATTGATGAGAACACAATCGTGTATACTTTTGTCATCTTTTCGTACTCATCATGGTAACACGGAAAAAAATGAAGCTCATGGAGTATCCTTTAATCTCTTTTCACGCTCCATAAAAATGAAAAAAAATTCGAGTGACCTTGTTCTTTTCATGCTCGTAAAATTATTTGAAGAAAACGTTTGATGGGCGATAGTTTATTACTTTTTCGGTCTCATCAAACTACTTTACGAAAAATGAACTGAGAGAGTTCTCTTTAAGTGTTTTTCAGACTCTCTAAACATGAAAAACCCCGAGTTTTCTATATTTGGACTAGTTAAACAAGCATCAAAAGACCCATATGGGACCGAACCACTCCTTCTTAGGGTTCGTTAAACATACTCCGAGGGACTCGTCCGAAGAATGAGCTTACATCAACAAGCATATGTTATCCTCTTCAAGCTTGGGTAAAAATAAAGAGGTACTCGCCAGAAATGGTGGGGGAAAATTTGGGACATAAATGTTTCTCAGTATTTGTGTTAGTGGCAGTAATAGTCGCTATTGAACATGACACCCCATTCGTCATTGAACCTGGGTTGAGAAATTCATTTGTCTCTCGTCTGACCTTCTGCAAGTTCATATCTTGGGTTGTCTTTGAGTCAATGTTTCCAAGACCATTGTCGTGTCGTTCATATGTTCAAGAGAAGTCCAACCTTGCACAAGCCTTCTATCGAGTCGAACATATGTAGTTATCAATTCTTACCATGTCGGGCTTCCCTATTTCAGTTTCAAATCATTTTCATATTTTGATCTGCCCTAAATCTGTTACTTATTTCGCGTCATTGATGGGGGATACATCAAGGCCCTCCTGTGACGAGTATTTTCCTGTCAAATTCAACTCATCATCCAAGAATAAGAATTAGAAATCATTTAGTACCTTAGAGCCAGTATGCCTCAATGATAGGTTTCTTCTCTTTTGGCAATGGATTCACATCATTGGTCCTTGATCGAGAGATTCTATCAAGTGTTTGACTTCAACTCATTTATTCGCATTCTATGGATTAGACTGAGGTACCTTGGGAGTCATTGACATCAATGGTGATTTCCCTTGCACTTTTTAATAGTTTTCATCAATGACCGGTAATCAAGTGGTTTCTACCATGTTTGACTTCAACACCTGTAATCACATGGCTAGATTCGTACTTACAGATGAAGGGATTGAAGACCCTGGATCTCATCATTTTGGTCTAGGTTGCGATGTAATATTTATGATTTGTATTAACACATAGATCCAATTTGTATGTCTCGTGGCGATAGTTTATCACTTTTTCGGTCTCATCAAACTACTTTACGAAAAAGGAACTGAGAGAGTTCTTTTTAAGTGTTTTTCAGACTCTCTATACATGAAAAACCCCGAGTTTTCTATCTTTGGACTTGTTAAACAAGCATTCAAAGACCCATGTGGGACCGAACCACTCCTTCTTAGGGTTCGTTAATGATGCAGGAGCATCGCAAATATCAAGCGAGCGTGGAGCAAGAGCAATGTATTTTTGAGCACATGATAAATTGCTTGAAAATCTTTTTGAAGTTGATGTGCCAAATCTTTAATGAAGCCATTTTCGAAGGAGCGCCTTTGTATATTATATTGGACCTTGAGGGATTCGCTCTCATCCTTAGTAGATAGGAGGCATTTAAACTATTTAATGCAGGTAGATAGACTTGCATTCATAGATTACACAGTTTTATAAAGAAGGAGGGAAAACAGATATAGACACCCTCATTGTACATTTTAGCATTTGCATGATTATTGAAGCACGAAGAGCATAGGAGAATAGCAGAGAGCTGTAGAAGAAAATCCATGTATAGATGTTGAATTAATAGAAGAAGTTGATTCAAATCCATGGTTTTGTGTCTGTTCTCTGTGTGTTGATGTTAAATGATGTGCTCATGAGTTTTTGTTTCCCTGTTATGCATTTGCTTTATTGCTGTGTATGTGATTTCATGTGTGAGTTTGAAATTTGAGGGGAAGAATAAATGAGTTTCAATTGTTTCTCTATCTGAGTGAGGATTCATGCAAGGAGTGCAGTCAAAAACATCCGCAAGGTGTGCGTTGACAGAGGCTCAGGTAGTTTAACTCTTGTTCTCGTTCACCCAGAAGTGAAATTGGGTTACTGGAGCCATGCCAGGGGTGCGCAGGCTAAGGAAGAGTCTCAGTTGTGAATCTGAGCAGAAGCTTTGAAGGACTGTTGCTGCAGGTGTGCATAGGGTCGGAGAAACCCAAACACTTGAAGTGTTTGCAGGTTGCCACAGGGAAGGCATGCAAAGGGTTCTCTTTTTCTAAGAGACTGAGAAGTTGGAGGAAGCTCAAGAGGGATAAAACCTTCAGAACCTAAGGAAGGATTGCACAGGGAGTTCGTGCCATGGAGAATCTAAAAAAACTAGTGTTGTAGGGTTGCACATAGGAGGATGAGTGAGCACAGAGGAACACTTGGTTATTTACAAGAAATCCTCAAGGAGGAAGAAATTGATGGTCAGGATCTCGTGGAGGGGATTCGTGAAAAATCCGCCAGCCGTCAGATCCACCAGAGTAACGAGGAGGTTACGGCCACAGCAAGAGGTTAAGCTCGAGAGGATCGTGAGCCATAGGATCGTTATTGGGTTTCCATCAACCATTCGATCAGGAAGAAGTTGCACTGGGGTTAATTCCTAGTGAGCAGAGGAAACTCCCGGAGAGGCATCGGGTTTCAGAAGTCAAGAGACTCGAGACCTTTCACGTCTCGAAACACCGGGGAAGTCCTAGCCATGGATCTCAAGGTGGACACGCGTCAAAAGATCCAAGAGGAGTCGGGGTTCGACACTTTTGGATTCCCGGGGACAAAGAAAACGTTTCATCGGGAATCGCGATCTCGCGATGTCTGAAAATGCGACGAGGGGATAGTGACATGGAAAATTCAACCCTCATGTGCATCGGGAATCAGTGTTTCGTGATTCTTGGGAACCATAGAAGTGGGAATCATGAAACTCCGAAATGCAATATCCTAACAGGCCAAAGGAACAGTGTGGGGCCACAGTGGAATTAGTGGAGGACAGGTGGTGTATCGTATCGGGGTTCGGGAAAGGGTAAGTCCTGAAAACATTGGTATTAGGATTCGTGATCCCGTGAAGTCCAAAGTCCCGACAAGGAAGTCGTCTATCGGTGTTTGGGTCATCGGGATATCGGGGATCCTGGTGACAAGGTGTTTATGCATTTTGGAATCGCGAACCGTGAAACCTCGATGAGGAATATGACTGCGGTCATATAAGGAGCAGTTGCGTAGACAAAAGGCTTAGCCTGGGAGGCTAAGGCAGCAGGGGAGTGTATCGGGGATCGAGGATCGGTGAAACAAGTTGTTTGGACATCGCAAATGCCAAAATCCCGATAGGAGGAACCCTTATAGAGAAGTAAAAGGTCAGCGTTGATTCACATCGGATTTCGGAGATTTGCTAGACACAAACCACGCGACCACAGGACTCGCGAAACTGCGAAGTCCGATTTCCTGATCGTTAAGGGAGATATTTTGGAGAACTGCTGTGGGTGTGGAAAATTCCCGATAGGGAATTAGAAGATATTTTCAGTTCTTCGGGCCGAGGAAGGAAGAGGTCCTATGAGCAGACGTGCATGAGGGCGTGCCTGCGTCAAGTGGTATTAGAGCAAGAAAATTTCTTTGCTTTCTGTAGCAGAGAAGAAGGAAATTCACCATGCCACCAAGGAGACGGGATAGACAGTCACCCGACCTAGAGGAAAGAGAAAACCCGAGGAGAAGGGGTAGGCAAGCGCAGAATCCATAAATGGAAAGAGAGATATGTGATCTACGAGCTAAACTCAAAGATATGGAGACAATGCAAAGACACACAGCCAGTGCGGGGGATCTTAGCGATTCAGAGGGTGAAGTTGAAGCTAAACATGGGGAAGAAGTTGTAGCTGAGGATGCAACCAATGAACGTCTAATCAAAGCTATTGCACGGATGGGTGCAAAAATGAAGATGGACATTCCAGTTTATGAGGGGAATCTGGATGCGGAAGAGCTTCTAGATTGGATTAGAGCTTTGGATACATACTTAGATTATGAAGATGTCGAAGAGGATAAGAAAGTCAGGCATGCTATCACGAGATTGAAGGGACACGTAGCATTGTGGTGGGACGAGCTACAAGCAGATAGACGCTGCAAGGGAAAGAAAACAATTAAAAGTTGGGATCGAATGATTGCAAAGATGAAGGCTAAGTTCATCCCCAGAGATTATCAAATCACTCTGTTCAGGAGGATGCAGAACCTGAGACAGAAGCTGATGACAGTAAAAGAATACATGGAGGAATTCTATTGATTGAACATCAGGGCAGGTCATCGAGAGAGCGATGATGAGAAAGTTTCCAGGTATATGAATGGCCTGAGATACGATATCCAGGAAGAGATGAGTATGGAAACCATCTGAACGGTGGAGGATGCCTATCAGATGGCTTTGAAAGATGAAGAGAAGCTAAGCCGTAAGCAAGGTCAGCGAGGCTGAGGTAGGAGTCAACCCAAAGGAAAATCGATTGCCCAAGATAAATACCAGAAGCCCAAGGACGACTGGAAAAAGCCTCAGACTAGAACTGAGAGAGGTGGAAGTTCACAGCGAGGCCAGCATGCTGGACAAAGAGGGTAGCATACAGAGCAGAGCGGAGGATACACTGATAATAACATATTTCCTCATACCAAAGGTAGAGGAAGAGGAAGAGGTGGAGTAAACACATGCTTCACATGTGGAAAAAATGGGCACAAGTCATTCGAATGTCCAGATAAAAAGAAAGATGGAGGAGAAGCTCACATCGCCGAGGCACAGAGGCAAGATGTTCAAGCGGAAGATGCATAAGGCAGAAGGTCATTGATGATGCGTAAGGTTCTCTTAACACCCGAGAAGGAGGTGGAGGACTCAACTCAAAGAAACATACTTTTCATAACTGCTTGGAAAACCAAGGACATGGTATGCAAGGTTATCGTGGATAGCGGTAGCACAGATAATATCGTTTCAACCGATATGGTAGAGAAGATGGAGCTGGAAACAACTGATCACCCGAGTCCATACAAAGTTTCATGCCTACAGAAGGGACATCAGGTAAATGTCACTAAACAATGTTTAGTTGAATTCAAAATAGGAGGGTATAATGATAAAATACTCTGTGATGTTATTCCTATGGATGTCTGTCATTTATTGTTGGGTAGACCATGGAAATATGACAGGAACGTAATTCATGATGGGAAGATGAATACGTATACTCTAGAGAAGAATGGGAGAACACACATGTTGCTTCCAATAAAAGATAAGGAGGTAAAACCAGAAGGGAGAAATACTGTACTCCTCATGAGTGGGAAGGATCTTCTTACGAAGGTGAAGAAGAAAGAATATCCACAATTATTTGTGGTCAGGAAACCAAGAATCGTTTTGACTAGCACGAGAGTAGATGATTTTCCAGGAGAAATTCAGGAACTATTGGAAGAGTTCGCTGACATCGTGGTGGACGAATTACCTCGTTCGTTGCCATCGATGACGAGTGTGAGTCATCATATAGACCTCATACCAAGAGCTAGTTTTCCAAATAAAGCTACATACAGGTTGATGCCACAAGAAAATGAAGAGGTCAAGAAGCAGGTCGAGGAGCTGCTAGACAAAGGATTGGTCAGGGAAAGTTTGAGCCCGTGTGACGTTCCAACGGTACTCAGTCCAAAAAAAGATGGAGGTTGGAGAATGTGTACCGAATCAAGAGCCATCAACAAGATAACCATCAGGTACATGTTTCCATTGCCGCAGATGGACGATTTAATGGATTGCTTGAGCGAAGAAAAATACTTTTCAAAGATTGATATGGAAAGCGAATATCACCAGATTCGCATGAGGGAAGGCGGTGAGTGGAAGACGACCTTCAAAACCAATGAAGGACTGTATGAATGGATTGTCATTCCGTTTGGCTTGACAAATGCGCCGAGTACCTTTATGAGGTTAATGAATGAAGTCCTGAGGGAATTCATCAGGAAGTTTGTCATTGTGCATCTGGATGACATATTAATTTTCAGCAAAACAAGGGCAGAACATCTGAAGCATTTAGCTACAGTAATGAAGAAGCTACAACAGGAGAAGTTGTTGATTAACATGAGGAAATATTCATTTATGAAGAAAGAACTCATTTACTTGGGATTTATTATATCTGCGAATGAATTGAAGATGGATCCAGATAAGGTGGAGGTAATAAAAAATTGGCCATCACCGATAAATATTTTTGAGGTGAGGAGTTTTCATGGATTGGCTAGTTTCTACCGGAAATTCATCAGGAATTTCAGTGGGATTAGCACAGCAATGATGGATGCGGTGAAGAAAAGACATAAATATTTTCACTGGACTGAAGAGGCTGAGAAGAGTTTCAATTTATTGAAACGGAAGATTACAGAACAACCAATTCTGGTGTTGCCGGATTTTCAAAAGACATTTCAGGTAAAATGTGATGCAAGCAGATTTTCCATAGGAGCAGTCTTAAGTCAAGATGACAGACCGATTGCATATTTCAGCGAGAAGCTGAATGAGGCAAAAGAAAAGTACTCCACGTATGATAAGGAATTCTATTCCATCATACAGGCATTGAAAAAATGGAGGCACTATTTGATTCCAAAGGAATTTGTTTTGTATAGTGATAAGCATGCATTACAATTTGTGACTCAACAGGAGAAGTTGAATCAGAGGCATGTTAAGTGGGTCAAATACATGCATAATTTCAGTTTTGTAATTAGGCATATTTCGGGTACTGCTAACAAAGTGGCTGATGTTTTGAGCAGGAAATGTTTACTGATGCAGCAGTTCAAAGTCAGGACATTAGGCTTTGATGATCATAGGGACATGTATGCAGATGATCAGGATTTTAAGGAAGCATACGGAGCAGTTGAGAAACCAGTTCTCAGAGATAGAAGCCAGTGGATAGAATACATGATCTAGGAAGGATTGTTGTTCAAGGGCAATCAATTGTGTATTCCAAATTTCTCCATGAGGGAGAATCTGCTAAAGGAGAAACATAGCAGAGGATTGGCCGAACACTTCTGTTATAACCCTAAATTGCACCATCCATGCTTACCTGGCATCAGGCCAACTCATGTATCTTCATTGCCAAAGCCATGCTGAATAAAACCTTGAAAAACCTCTTAAATTAAGTAACCCGTGCCCTAACCTATTACTGGGCGCATTGGAATACTGGCAGGCTTACTACTGCACGCGTTGGAACGCTGGCTGACCCACTACAACCCGCGTTTACCTAACAAAGCACAAAAACAGGAAAGTTGCCGACGGGACGAAAAGCTTTGGGTCAGTTAACTGGAACTCCCAGCCATGCATGGCCGAGAGTTCATCCAAAACCCTAGCTCCTTCTAGCCTATAAAAGAAGGGGTAGGGGTACTATTTGGAAAGAGGAAAAAGATAGCAAAGAAACTCTACCCAATTTCCGAATCCATTTGTCCCAACCCTTTAGCCTTTCCTCAAGCTTAAGGAGAATTCAAGAAAAGCAGTTGGAGGACAAAGAAGAGAAGGAGTCCAGGATCAGGATCGAGGAACGGTGGCCAGTCTCTATCATTATTGTAAGTTGACTCATCTTGAGATTAATAAAAGGATACTTTTCCCGTCCCAATACACGAGTGATATATATTTTATTCGATTTATGCTTAGTATCTAACCCCTAGGTAGAAAAATAGCATGCATGCGTAGTGTTTTGTTTTGATTGTAGGATGGTCTTTGAGGTCATGATCTGTTAAAAGTGATAGGTTAAAAGTGTTTTCTTTGAGGTCATGATCTGCGTAGAAGTTCATCCCTAGCTTGTTAGTCCGTAGGGTATTATTTCCCAACAACAGAATTGGCGACTCCGTCGGGGATAGTACTCTTAGGGTTCCCAGATTTAAGTGAGGTTTTTGGGTATCTTAAAGGAGTAGATTCTCTGTTTATTTGTTTGTTTGTTTTCTGTTAGGTCAGAGATAGCAGGGAACATGGTTCTTAATACCTGTTTTTCCCTTGACTGTGGCTTGACATTTACTATCGGCACACACAGCGGTACACGCGGCCTGCAGAAGGCCTGCACGCGTGTAACCCGTGCTCTAACATTCTACAGCCCGCGTTTGAATGCTTGCTGTAGTGGTTTCAGTAGCGTGTAAGATTTAAAGAGCTTGAGAGGCTGTCCTCCTCCTCCCTGTCAGAATTCTACATTCTCAGGGGGCTTTCTGGATCTTGTCTGAGTCTTTCTGGTTCATAGTCTTGTCTCTGTTTGCCTTATTTGCATGTGTTTATTTCTTGTAGCTGTTTTTATTTTCTGTTAAAGAAGCATCCAAGCCTTTAAGGGACCCTGGTTGTCAATACCAGAGGCCTATTCCAGGTCTTGGCTACCTGTGTTTGATTTTTCTTGGATTTTATACCTACACGCGGCCTGTTTCAGTTCAGCCCACGGGTACCCGCGTGCTGCTATAGCTTAGCACGCGTTCGAACGCGTGTTGTTTTAGTGACAGTAGCGGGCTTGATTGGGTGCTTTTCAATCAGGGTGGGGCAGTCATCCCCTCCTGTGGTGAGAAGTGTTCCTCTCAGGAGTTTGAGTCTAGGGTGGCACAGTCAGGAGGTTAGGGCCTCTTATCCTTAGCCTGTGTTTTTTTTTTAGTTGATGTTTGATAGAAAATACAAAAGAAAAATTTGTTTTATGGTTTTTAGAAAAGTGTTAGAATCGGTACTTTCTTGATTGCCTTTGAGCATCTTTGCTCTGGTTCTTTGCGATCTGCGCTTTAAGCCAGAATTTTATTTTGTTTTCTTGGTTTTTTGCTTGTCGGCATTTTCCCTTTATTGCTTTATTTTGCAATTAAATAAAAAAAATATCTCTTGTTCATTCTCTTCTTTGTTTGAAGATTGTGTTGTTGCATCAGTAGCTAGGAAGAAGTCTTCTTTCATAATTTTTTGCATGAAATCTTAGAAAATTCGAAAAGAAAAGAAGTCTTTCTTGTTGAAAAGTTGCTGGTTTTTGCATTTTTGTAAAAGTTTTTGTTTCCAAGCATTTCTTGTTCATTTTTCTTTGAGTCTTTACACACCATCAGTTTCACCTTCATACCTTGTGACGTAAAAAATCCCATTAAAAGCAACGCTAATTAAAAACTAGTAGACTTTTTGTTTGTAGGGTTCATACGCTAGCTCAAGACTAGGGCCTTGGAATAGGTTGGAGAGTAAATTCTCCAAGGCCACTCAAACCAAACATCGGAGTCTGTCATAGGGAGTGTATAAGTCCAGTTATGGAAAGTTATCCGGGACCCCCCTCTAACACAGGGGATAAACACGAGGTCGCGTAAGGAAAGGTAGCGGAGATAACCCCCCCAAAGCTGGATCGAACGTAGTGGAGAACACATATCGAGGATTTGTTGAGGGATTCCGTCATTTGCACTTGCCACGGAGCTTCCTGGGTCTCAAATACGTTCGAGGTCCTCAGTTGTCTTCCGGACCATTTTCTCTCGATACCCTTGACAGGTTTCGGGCTTGATACCCTGCTCATTGTGGTCTACCCGACTATCGACTGTACCCGCCTGGTGACTGTTCACGTGTTGGCAAACTAGTTGCCAATATTTTCTAGGGACATACACAGGTGAAATTGGGGGTATACCGCGGTACTTAGGACAGACATCGGGCCACGCTTTGCAGAGTATACCTGGAGGGTGCTTCCATATTCGAGTTGCACTTGCACTGGTAAGTTTCTCTAGTGTTGGTTGTTGTAACTCTCCTTCCAAATAGTTAGTGTTTTCTTGTCTTATCTCATAGGGGCTTCTTTTAGTGTGTGTTACTGTTTGTTCGTGTAGAATACCTTAGCATGTCATGAATCTTCTCACACAGTGGAGGATTTAGAGCTCCGCCGGTCACGAAGGCTTCTGGGCCTGCCACCGGTTATACTGGAGCCACCCCTGCCACCTTTGAGGCGGAAGCTAGACCAACAAGGGTCTTTCGAAGCAACCGGGTTATCAACCATTGAGCCCGAACAACTTCTGGAGGAATCGACCGCCAATATTGGCTTGGTTGAAACCTCAAACATTGATACTTGGCCGCAAGTGATTGTGCCAATTCAATTTTACGAACGCCTGTCAGTGCCTCATACAACTATGGCAACAAACGTTGTTACTTCCTCTGGGAATTCTTCCATTCCTGTCACCATTGCTACCGCAGGAGAAGCTTCTCCTAACTTGCCTTTGTCGATGGTCCAGACCACCATGGTCTCGGCTGCAACTATGTCGCACATTGGACCGACCCCATCTATCGCGGTGGCCACACCTCCTTTCACACCTAGTGCGACAGGCCCTCCGTTTTCATACGGTATGCCTAGTTCAGGTACAAGTCCTGCACTCACACACTCCACTTTACAAAATTTGGGTCTGGGGGCAGGGAGCTCTAACGCTCCTCTGCAAGGTCAACTTGGGGGCATTCCTGTCCCTTTCAATGCTTTTCCTTACGCTGGAGGTCACATCTCTCCTTCGTCCCCTTCGCTTGGTGGTCCGCATCAGCAGTCCGTCGGGCAGCCTGCACACACAAGTTCATTTGGAGCCGGGAGTCAAGGAACACCTGCACAAACTCAGTCGGTAGGTTCGTCACCATTTGTTTGGAATGAGACGTTTGGTAATAACACTTTTGCATACACTGCTTTCCCATCTGGGGGCACACCCATTTTTGGATAGTCTACTCCGGCACAGGAATATATTCCTGCACCGGGGGCACATATACCAGGACCTTGGAACTCAGGACAATGATCCGTTCCTTCCTCTGGAATGTCGTTCTAGGATAATTCTTTCCACAGTCAATGGAACCCCGGACAGACTTCTATGCCTCTCCCATCGGGACCGACATGGGGTAATCCTTCCCAAAGTCCATCAAACATGATGAATGCCTAACATCCTGTGTCCTTTATGGGGAATCAGCCAACGATGTCTCCGCAGATGAAAAACCCTTATGTTGGTCAGGGCCATGGTTTCTACCAGAATCCAGGCCAGTAGCCAAACTTTTCCTGGCAACCTGGTGCCAGTCAAACTCCAGGACCCTTTTATCCAGGCTATCAGCAACAACCTAAACTACCCTTCTTGGCGACGTTACACTTGCCAGATTTGACACGGTTGTTAAATGATCCTATCTGTCATGATCCGCATTGGCCTCCTATGCCAACGAAGTTGCCTTCGAACATTCCAAAGTTCGAGGCCAAGCCTAACGAAGATCCAGGTGATCACGTGACTACTTTCCACCTCTGGTGTTCATCTAACTCACTGAAAAATGACTCCGTCCAGTTGCGATTTTTTCAACGCACTCTTATTGGGAGTGTCGCGAAATGGTACATAGAGCTTGATCATTCATGATACTCTTCTTTTGGCGAATTGGCGATGGCCTTCCTTAACCATTTCCAGTTACCTGTGAGATACGACGTCGGCACAAAGTTGCTAGACAATTTCGAGCAGACGACAGCGGACCATATCTCGGATCATATTCGAGAGTGGCGACACCGAAAGAGTCTTATCAAGGTACACGTCCCACCAACATTCCTGCATGAGTCGTTCCTTAAGTCTTTAGTTCCGCAGTTATCCAAAGACATTGCGACTTCAAGGGTTTTCTCCGAGGAAGATGCTATCATGAGGGCTCAATAGTTTGAGCTTATCTATTCTCAGTCTGGTTTACTGTACAACATCCTGCCGGATGCACCACGGTCAATACTGGATAAAACCAGACAGAGAGCCGGACCACATGCCGATGGTATCGTTGGTTCGGCACAAACTAAGCTTACTGAGAAATTGACAAAACAATTGCAACAGTTATCTATACAACACTCAGTGGCCAGCCATACTACTGCTTTGGCTGCTCCTCCTACCCAAACGTCGGAAGTACACTCCGTACAGACGACTAACCCAAAGGCCACCTAGAAGCCTGAAGGGAAGAAAAAACAATGAAAAGAGGGTAAGGTGGATAAGAAACCTACTGATAATGCTGGCGAGGGCACCATGGAAAAAAGGAAGGCGATCTATCCATGCAACTTATGTGTGGAAGACCACCCAACCCATCTATTTCCTTGACTTGCGGAGGCCCAGAAGTTTGTCACACAGCAACAGCAGGCCGTGTTGACTAATCCCTTTCAGCATGGGAAAAATTTAACTCAAGCCTCTACAAGTGTCGAAGGGGGCAGCCAAGAAAACTGCCCTCCCCCAAACAATTCCTCGTCCGTGAACGTATATATGGTTAAAAGTGATGCTTTAATAACGACTAGAGCGCACGACTATAGTAAATCAAGCGCCTCTGAGAAGGGAAAAGAAGTCGAACTCCCATCTCTTCCTCTACAGATTGAGAAGACGTTGGGAGAAACGATGACACGCATTCCAAAAGGTGCGTTTAAGAAAGCTTCTCACAATCCAAACGCAAGGGCCGCCCAGAACTACTCTGTGGTGGAAGATTTATCCCAAACCCCTTGTGCTATGTCCACTTTGGAGGTCCTCCAAAGTTGCCCTGCTCAGAGAAAAGCCTTGTTGGCTACTTTAGGCTCTACTGAGATTTGTAACCCGGGTACCATCATGTTAGATACGACTGACTTGAAGCCTCATCTGCCTTACCACGTCGCGTTTCAGATAGTAGTGGCTCATCCCACGAAATTTTTTACATGGAATATCTTCCGCACAGTGTTCGACGAAGGCGCTTCAACTTGTGTTATGTCGTTAGCATGATGGAAAGCCATTGGTCAACCTGAGTTGCCTCCTTCACCTACTCTCCTTATGGCGTTCGACGATCGTTCATTCCGACCACATGGCATCATTCCTTCTTTCCCTGTGCAGTTAGGAGGGAAGACCGTGTGCGTCGAAGTAGAGGTAGTTGATGCCCCCCTCGATTACAATCTCTTGTTAGGTCGTAGTTGGAATTATGCTATGCAAGCTGTGGTTGCTACAGTTTTCCGAGTCTTATTGTTTCCACATGAAGGCCGGATAGTGACCATCGATCAATTGTCCTTCTCTAGACCTGACCCAGCTTTGGGGGCATCCACGGTTCCCATGATAGATAATCCTCAACCCGGTGTCTTTAATGTAGGAGTGGGTTTGTGCCCATCCTTGATGGGTACCTTCGATTACTCACCTCCTCATGATGATGTCAAGTTTATATCTAATCACCACAAGGCTAAGATTTTTCACGTTTCGTCGTTCCGTACGACTTACTTTGAGGATCCATGGATTCTTCCTTCCCCATCAACCACGATGGATGAGACAGGGCACTCTGGCATGTCTATTCCCTTGTCGGCCACTGAAGTAGCGTACTCTTTAGTCCAGCAAGATTCTTCTAACCCTGATCCGACTCCAGCACAAGAGTCCAATCTGCTTCTAGAGCCTCTCTAGGCTCAGGGTTCTCTCGCCAACATCGATTCGTTAGACTTAGTCCTGCCTTCTGACGAAGTAGTAATCGAAGCAATGACTAGTCCGGACAAACCTTGGGAAGATATTCATCGTAGATCATATTTCCTCCCAGAGTTAAGCCGAATCGAGGCAGGAGAATTCACCGTGACTATGATTGGAGATAGGTCTTGTCATACTAATCCCTTAGCTACACACAAGATCTATGTTGAGGGTAATATGACAACCATTTCTGAAACGATACCTATCAATATCTCCAGAACTCTTGGCATCATAGAGAATGTTTTCGTCGGAGCATACAGCTCCCCCGAAGAGATGCCAGGCGTCGACCCACAAAGAGTCTATCATGAGCTACCTTTGTTGTTTTTCAAGCTCGCTTTGAGATCCGAAAACAACATCCGGCGAGACTGCATTTATGCTTTTCAATCTCGTCTGGATTAACTGAGAAAAGTAACCATTATGGAGTCTTCTTTAAGCCCTTTTCAGACTCTTTAATGATGAAAAGATTGCCGAGTGACCTTGTTTCTTCACACTCATTAAATTGGTCCAGAAGAACATTCCTTAAACGGGTCTCCTTTTAAGCCCTTTTCAGACCCTCTAAAAATGAAAAGATTGCCGAGCGATCTTGTGGCCTTTCACGCTCGTTAAACTGAAATTTGAAGTCACATCTGTCTGGTGGTAGTTTAGCCATTTTTCGGTCCGGACGGTCAACTATACGAACAAAGGAATACTCTATTGAATTCCCATTCTTTAGAAGAGTATCCTCAGGTATAATTTTATTCCTTTTTCGGGCCTGAGGGACTAAATTTACGAAAAATAAACCCCCCCGGAGTCCATAGTTAAGCTCTTTTCAGACTCCCTAAAATTGAAAAGATTGCCGAGTGACCTTATTCTTTCACACTCGTTAAAATGGTCCAGAAGAATATTCTTGAGGGAGTCCATAGTTAAGCTTTTTTCAGACTCCTTAAAATTGAAAAAATAGCCGAGTGATCTTGTCCTTGTCACACTCGTTAAAATGGTTTTGAATTGACGTCTAATCGGTGCTAGTTTACCCCTTTTTTCGAACCGACTAGACTATTGTCGAAAAAGGTACCCAAATGGAGTTTCCTTTTATGCTTTTTCAGACTCTCTAAATATGAAAAATCAACGATCTTTCCTTCTCTGGGCTCGTTAAACTTACATCGAAGGACGTTACCATTGTGTGTTCTATCAACCACATTTGCATCCTTTACCCATCATCTTAGTAACAGTTTGCCTCTGCGTCTTAACACCTTTGGCCACTGGAGGATTTTTCCCGAGTATCATTTCCTAGAACATCAGTCTTGTCCTTGTGCCTTGAGCTTGTATGTTTGCTGTACTCGTTCCTCCATTGTAACGTAATATTCCTTTATTCTTTTTTCCAAATCAACAAAAAGAACAAAAAAATCAAATATACCCCAAAAAGAGGATG
>ML784798.1:738703-770076 GCA_009831015.1 Picea engelmannii
AAACCCCCCCCCCGGAGTCCATAGTTAAGCTCTTTTCAGACTCCCTAAAATTGAAAAGATTGTCGAGTGACCTTATTCTTTCACACTCGTTAAACGGTCCAGAAGAAAATTCCTTTCGGAGTCCATAGTTAAGCTTTTTTCAGACTCCTTAAAATTGAAAAAATAGCCGAGTGATCTTGTCTTCGTCACACTCGTTAAAATGGTTTTGAATTGACATCTAGTCGGTGCTAGTTTACCCCTTTTTTGAACCAACTAGACTATTGATGAAAAAGGTACCCCAATGGAGTTTCCTTTTATGCTTTTTCAGACTCTCTAAATATGAAAAATCACCGAGCTTCCCTTCTCTAGGCTCGTTAAACTTACATTGAAGGACGTTACCATTGTGTGTTCTTTCAACCGCATTCGCATACCTTACCTATTAGTCTAGTAACAGTTTGCTTTTTGCGTCTTAACACCTTTGGCCACTGGAGGATTTTTCCTGAGTATCATTTCCTAGAACATCAGTCTTGTCCTTATGCCTTGACCTTGTATGTTTGTTGTGCTCGTTCCTCCACTGTAACATAATATTCCTTTATTCTTTTTAAAATACTCAAAAAGAACAAAAAAATCAAATATACCCCAAAAAGAGGATGGGAAAAGTATTTTGTTTATTGGCAGCATTATGAGTCTCCCTTGGATAAAGAACATCTGTCCGTTTGATTCATCAGACTTTGGGATGTAGTACGACCTTAGGAAGCTTTGCTCGCTATATTGAGTTGTGTCCTCCACCGTTTGGTTACTCTTCCAAACATATGGAGAGTTTGCGTTGCCTCCTGCTTCGTAGAATTATGATTAACAGATATGTTGCCTGAGTCTTATCACTTGTCGTGCTATTGTCCAAGGGAAGTTTGTCACTAAGCCTAAGTCGGCCCCTCTGCAATATGTCTCTTGTCCGCATACCCGGCCATCCTGAATGTCCAATCAAGTCTTTGTTCGAAATCACTGAAGCCTTCAGTCCGATTATCAAGATTATCAAGTCCATAACCGACGAGTCGTCGAAGACCTCTGGGTAGTGCAGTCGTACACTCATATTACACTCCTACCCGAGTTTAGAAGATTTTGAAGTTGTTGCTCGAACTCTGAAGTATAGCCTTCAGGCCGAATCAACTTCTGGGAGATGGATACTTTATATGTATATGTTTCTGATTTCGAGATGTAGCTCCGCTGTGTATTATTCGCGGCTACTCTTCATAGTTATTTGACATGGATCTACAATGTATTTGATTGGTAGCCATGGTTCTATTTTATCCCGAGCATGGGTATGCCCGCCTCGATGAGACATTTGATATTTTTTGCAGACGGCACCTCCTGATTCCTGATTCCCGGGCTCACTCATTCAACATATCAGTACAAATTGGTAAAGAATTGGTAATTTATTTCGACCATCAGATGCTCTTCTGACCTCACACATTAGGGGGTATCTGTTATAAACCTAAATTGTACCATCCATGCTTACCTGGCATCAGGCCAACTCATGTCTCTTCATTGCCAAAGCCATGCTGAATAAAACCTTGAAAAACCTCTTAAATTAAGTAACCCGCGCCCTAACCTATTACTGGGCGCGTTGGAACGCTGGTAGGCTTACTACTGCACGCGTTGGAACGCTGGCTGGCCCACTACAGCCCACGTTTACCTAACAAAGCACAAAAATAGAAAATTTGCTGACGGGACGAAAAGCTTTGGTTCAGTTAACTGGAACTCCCAGCCATGCATGGCCGAGAGTTCGTCCAAAACCCTAGCTCCTTCTAGCCTATAAAAGAAGGGGTAGGGGTACTATTTGGAAAGAGGAAAAAGATAGCAAAGAAACTCTGCCCAATTGCCGAATCCATTTGTCCCAACCCTTTAGCCTTTCCTCAAGCTTAAGGAGAATTCAAGCAAAGCAGTTGGAGGACAAAGAAGAGGAGGAGCCCAGGATCAGGATCAAGGAACAGTGGCCGGTCTCTATCATTCTTGTAAGTTGATTCATCTTGAGATTAATAAAAGGATACTTTTCCAGTCCCAATACACGAGTGATATATATTTTATTCGATTTATGCTTAATATCTAACCCCTAGGTAGAAAAATAGCATGCATGCGTAGTGTTTTGTTTTTGCAGGATGGTCTTTGGAAGGAGCAGCGAAAGCAAGCGGATAAAGCGCAACGGAGGATCTACATCAAACATCGATATAAAAAGGTTAGTAGGTCTTTTCCATGCTTGTGTGTGAAAAGGGGGTTTGAGTATTGGGGTGATAGGTTAAAAGTGTTTTCTTTGAGGTCATGATCTGTGTACAAGTTCAGCCCTAGCTTGTTAGTCCGTAGGGTATTATTTCCCAACAACAACTTCGGTCATGATAAGACATTTGCAAAGCTGAGCGAGTCATACTTTTGGCTAGGGATGCGGTCAGAGGTCAAGCAGTTTGTAAACAGATGCAGAATTTGCCAGCATTCAAAGGGAAGAAAGCTGAATGCAGGATTCTATCAACCATTACCCATACCCGAGAGATCGTGGGATGAAATCAACATGGATTTCGTATTGGGATTGCCAAGGACACAAAGAGGATTTGATTCAGTCTTTGTGGTAGTGGATAGGTTTTCCAAGATGGAACATTTTATCCCATGCCAGAAAACCAATGATGCGACTCACATCGCAAATCTGTTTTTCAAAGAGGTCGTTCGACTTCACGGCTTACCCAGAAGTATAGTTTCAGATAGAGATACAAAGTTCGTGGGACATTTCTAGAGGACACTATGGAATAAGATGGGGACTAACTTGATGTTTAGTTCTTCCTATCATCCTCAGACGGATGGGAAAATAGAAGTGGTGAACATAAGTCTGGGAGACTTGCTGAGAAGCTTGGTGACAGAGCACCACAACAAGTGGGATAGTATATTGGCGCAGGCAGAGTTCACATATAATGAATCAGTGAACAGGAGCACAGGCCAAATTCCATTTCAGATTGTGTATGGCATGCAGCTGAGAGGAGTTTCTGAATTAAGGGATTCAGAACAGACTGTGACTAGGAGCGCAAGTGCTGAAGAGTTCGCAGAGGCGATGAAAGAACTTCACGGCCAGGTGAAGCAACGACTGCTAGATTCAAGTCACGAATATAAGCACAGAGCTGACTAGCGGAGGAGACAACTTCAGTTCGAGGTTGGTGAATTAGTTCTGGAACATTTGAGGAAAGAGCGGTTCCCAAGGGGAACATACAATAAATTGAAAATGAATAAAATCAGGCCATGTAAGGTCTTGAAGAAATTGGGGGAAAATGCTTATGAGATCGAGTTACCGGATGGGATCGGAATATCTCCGACATTCAACGTCTCAGATTTATACCCATATAAACTTGAGGAGACCGGAAAAAGTGATGAACAACCAGAGGTTCAGTGGCAGAAGCAGATGCCAGTTGCAGAGAAGCCACAGATGGAACGGATACTGGATAAACGAGTGGGTAAGAAGACCAGGAGGAAAGAATACTATGAGTATCTGGTCAAATGGAAGGGCCATCCAGTGGAAGATGCCAGCTGGGAGAATGAAGCAGAGATACAGAAGCATGGATATACCGTGCAGGAGCTCATGGACATGAGCCCATGAAAATTTTCAAGCGAGGGAGTATGATGCAGGAGCATTGCAAATATCAAGCGAGTGTGGAGCAAGTGCAATGTATTTTTGAGCACATGATAAATTGCTTGAAAATATTTTTGAAGTTGATGCACCAAATCTTTAATGAAGCCATTTATGAAGGAGCGCCTTTGTATATTGTATTGGAACTTGAGTGATTCTCTCTCGTCCTTAGTAGATAAGAGGCATTTAAACTAGTTAATGCAGGTAGATAGACTTGAATTCATAGATTAGACAGTTTTAGAAAGAAGGAGGGAAAACGGATATAGACACCCTCATTGTACATTGTAGCATTAGCATGATTATTGAAGCAGGAAGAGCACAGGAGAATAGCAGAGAGCTGTAGAAGAACATCCATGTATAGATCTTGAATTAATAGAAGAAGTTGATTCAAATCCATGGTTTTGTGTCTGTTCTCTGTGTGTTGATGTTAAATGATGTGCTCATGAGTGTTTGTTTCCCTGTTATGCATTTGCTTTATTGCTGTGTATGTGATTTCATGTGTGAGTTTGAAATCTGAGGGGAAGAAGAAATGAGTTTCAATTGTTTCTCTATCTAAGTGAGGATTCCTGCAAGGAGTGCAGTTGAAAACGTCCGCAAGGTGTGAGTTGACGAAGGGTCAGGTAGTTTAACTCTTGTTCTCATTCACCCAGAAGTGAAATTGGGTTAATGGATCCGTGTCAGGGGTGCACAGGCTAAGGAAGAGTCTCAGTTGTGAATCTGAGCAGAAGCTTTGAAGGACTGCTGCTGCAGGTGTGCGGAGGGTCGAAGAAACCCAAACACTTGAAGTGTTTGCAAGTTGCTGCAGGGAAGGCGTGCAAAGGGTTCTATTTTTCTAAGAGACTGAGAAGTTGGAGGAAGCTCAAGAGGGATAAAACCTTCAGAACCTAAGGAATGATTGCACAGGGAGTTCGTGCCATGGAGCATCTAAAAAAACTAGTGTTACAGGGTTGCACACAGGAGGACGAGTGAGCGCAGAGGAACACTTGATTATTTTCAAGAAATCCTCAAGGAGGAAGAAATTGACGGTCATGATCTTGTGGAGGGGATTCGTGAAAAATCCTCCAGCCGTCAGATCCACCAGAGTAACGAGAAGGTTATAGCCACACCAGGAGGTTAATCTCGGGAGAATCGTGAGCCATAGGATCGTTATTGGGTTGCCGTCAGCCATTCGATCAGGCAGAATTTGCATTGGGGTTAAGTCCTAGTGAGTAGAGGAAAGTCCCGAAGAGGCATCGGGTTTCAGAAGTCAAGAGACTCGAGACCTTTCAAGTCTCGAAACACCGGGGAAGTCCTAGCCGTGGATCTCAGGGCGGACACACATCAGAAGATCTGAGAGGAGTCGGGGTTCGGCACTTCGGGAATCTCGGGGACAAAGAAAACGTTGCATCAGGAATCGCGATCTCGCGATGTCCGAAGAGGCGACGAGGGGATAGTGACGTGGAAAATTCAACCCTCACGTGCATCGGGAATTGGCATTTCGTGATTCTTGGGAACCATAGCAGCGAGAATCGCGAAACTCCAAAACGCGATATCCCGACAGGCCAAAGGAACAGTGTGGAGCCACAGTGGAATTAGTGGAGGACAGGTGGCATACCGTATCAGGGTTCGGGAAAAGGTAAGTCCCGAAAACATTGGTATTAGGATTTGCGATCCTGCGAAGTCTGAAGTCCCGACAAGGAAGTCGTCTATCAGTGTTTGGGTCATCGGGATATCGGGGATCCTGGTGACAAGGTGTTTATTCATTTTGGAATCGCGAACCGTGAAACCCCGATGAGGAATATGACTATGGTCATATAAGGAGCGGTCACGTAGACAAAAGGCTTAGCTCGGGAGGCTAAGGCAGCAGGGGAGCATATCGGGGATCGGGGATCGGTGAAACAAGTTGTTTGGACATTGCAAATGCCTAAATCCCAATAGGAGGAACCTCGATAGCGAAGTAAAAGGTCAGTGATGACTCACATTGGATTTCGGAGATTCACGAGACACAAACCACGCAACCACAGGACTCGCGAAACTGCAAAGTCCGATTTCCCGATTGTTAAGGGAGATCTTTTGAAGAATTGTTGTGGGTGTGGAAAATTCCCGATAGAGAATTAGAAGAGCTTTTCAGTTCTTCGGCCGAGGAAGGAGGAGGTCCTATGAGTGGACATGCATGAGGGCGTGCCTGCATTAGTTAAACATACTCCGAGTGACTCATCTGATGGATGAGCTTACATCACCAAGCATATGTTATCCTCCTCAAGCTTGCGTAAAAATAAAGAGGTACTCGCCAGAAATGGTGGGGAGAAAATTTGGGAATGAAATGTGTCTCAGTATTTGTGTTAGTAGCAGTAATAGTCTCTCTTGAACATGACACCCTCTTCGTCATTGAACAAGGGTTGGAAAATTCAGTTGTCTCTCGTCTGACCTTATGCAAGTTCATATCTTGGGTCTTCTTTGAGTCAATGCTGCCAATACCATTGTTGTGTCGTTCATATGTTCAAGAGAATTCCAACCTTGAACAAGCCTTCTATCAAGTTGGCCATCTCTAGTTATCAATTCTTCTGATGTCAGCCTTCCCTGTGTCAGTTTCAAATCATTTTCATATTTTGATCTACCCTAAATATGTTACTTATTTCACGTCATTGATGGGGGATAGATCAAGGCCCTCCTGTGACGAGTCTTTTCTTGTCGAATTCAACTCATCATCGAGGAGTAAGAATTAGAAATCATTTAGTAACTTAAAGCCTACATGCCTCAATGGCATGTTTCTTCTCTTTCGACAGTGGATTCACATCATTGGTCCTTGATCGAGAGATTATATCGAGTGTTCAACTTCAACTCATTTATTCACATTTGATGGATTATACTGAGGTACCTTGGGAGTCATTGACATCAATGGTGATTTCCCTCGCACTTGTTAATAGTTTTCATCAATTACCGATAATCAAGTGGTTTCTACCATGTTCAACTTCAACACCTGTAATCTAATGGCTAGATTCGTACTTTTAGACGAAGGGATTGAAGATCCTGGATCTCATCATTTTGGTCCAGGTTGCGATGGAATATTTATGATTTGTATTAACACATAGATCCACTTTGTATGTCTCATGGCTATGTCCGAATTTGAGTTTTCTAGAGCATAGATCCACAGTGCATTCCTGGTGGCTATATAAAATCTTGGTGACATGGATCCACAGTGTATGATTGGTGGCCATGACTGATATTTATGGTTTAAATCATTTGTAGTCTGAGCATGGGAATGCCTACCTCAAAAATGGTATAATATTGTGTCGATGCTTGGTTGTTTGTAGGTTCCCGATTGTTACGCTCCTTGTTTTTGACACACACACACACACACATTCTACAAAGTATTTTGGTTGTCATAAATTCCAGCCTCATACTTTGGGGGGCATTTTGTTACACATTATTTTGGTCACCCTGGTGATGTGTTTAGAAGCATGTATTCATCCTCTCAAAAGGATGTTTCCCATGAGAAAAGTAACCAGTTTCCTGCTCTACAAGGCTTGTTTTTAGCAGGACGTTGCAGGCTAGTAGTATTATACAGTGTGGACATGTTGATTTCTGCAGGCTGATCTAAACCTAGCCTGTGGGGTTTCCACAGGCTGCTATATAGACAAGGTGTGACAATGTTCTAAAAATGAGAAAAAGGAAGAAGTTCACGAAATTTATAGAAGGAATCTTCTAGAATATGAGGTGGCATCCGTGTGGTTGAGATCCTACCCACCTCTCTGATTTGGTGGGATCATCTTGATCTCTTTAACGATCTCTCTTTCTCCTATATAATGATGGATTTCTCACGGAAAAGGTTAAGCATTAAGTGAGCAAAAGTATTAAGAAAGAGAAAGTAAGAAATGATTAAGGTTGAATAGGCTGTAAATTGTGTGAGGTACTCTACATTAGATGCTTTAAGGCTTCATCTCATCTTATCAAGTTATTGTGGATCATCTTCATGCAATCTTGGAGAAAGTGTGTGTGTCAAGAGCAAGGGCCACCGAAAGGGAACTTAGCGACATCAAGGCTGTTTGGTTGTATCTTCCACTTTATCTTAATATAATATAGTGGCATGTTTCTTTCCCATAAAATCACTCTCATTTTATTACATGATTCCTTGATCACATGTATAGGTCTTCATTGAATATATTATTATTGCTTTCACTTTGGTTGGATTGTGTTCCATTGCAGGATCAATAGAACAAGAGAATCAAAGAAAAGTAGGGACAACAAAGACATAAGGAAGTGATATTCAAAGGTATGTTAATCATCCTTTCTTTGACCATAGATTCAATGATTAGAGCTTAGGGAAAGCACCATGTCTTGTCTTGTTTTGTTATAGATCTAGGTGGATCTAGGGAGATCAGTTTATGTCCGCATTTACCGATATATCCAATAACAATGCTCAGGCAAAGATCACACAAATTAGCAAGAATGAAGAAGATGAGTGATTGAATAACGATGAAAAGAAGAACAAAAGACCAAACCCCCCAAACATCCCATAGACAGGGTCTCATATTTTCCCAATATTGGTTGTGGAGCCTGATTATCTTCTTGATTCATAGGTCTTTGTTTTCAGTAGTTTTTATACCCCATGAAGACTGTACACCCCAGAATACTATACTATCCTCCATGCAGGGGGGCTTTCCCCCCCTACGGGGTTCAGGGCCAAGCACCCCCCCCCGGAGGGGGTTCGGGGGAAAATCCCCCATAGGAAAAAATGCCTTGTAAATGTATATTGTAATTTAATAATACATTTGGTCCATTCATTATAGGGTCACATATCTGACGGTAGAAGTTATATTAGGGTTTTTTTTCCCTAGAAGGCAACCATATTTTATGAGGGAAATGTATTACGACTATGTATCATTGTGAATATTGTATTATGAGAGACGAGACTGTGAGAGAAAGAAGAGGAAGTTACAGTGGGTGTGTTGTAGGTTGTATCCCTTCATTTGCTGGATAATAAAAAGGAACGACCTGGAAATTTCTCTGGTGGATGTAGCCCACACTGGGTGAACCACGTACATCTGTGTCTCTATTGTATTGTGTATCTTCTGTTTTTATTTTCACATTTTTTTTGGTTTTATTGCTCTGCGATCCTGTTTTTACAACAATTGGTATAAGAGAGAAAGACAAATCAGAGGAAAAGAGTGTTCTTGGTTTGAGTGGGAGCAGTGGAGGAAGATGGATAGTTTAGGGTCGAGAAATTTAATGGCCAAAAATACCAATTATGGAAGATGCAGATGGAATATTATTTATATAAGAAGGATATATTCCTACCATTGGGTGGAATAAAAAATAAGTCGATGACCATGAAGGACAAAGAATGAGAGGTTCTTGACAAAAAGGCACTAGGAACTATACAGTTGAGCCTGACAACGTTGATGGATTTCAATATTTTGAAAGAAAAGACAACAAAGGAGTTGATGGATGCATAGGATAAACTGTATGAAAAACCCTTGGCATCCAATAAGGAATTTCTAATGAACATATTTTTTAATATGAATATGTTAGAAGGTGGGTTTGTTGTAGATCATTTAAATTAATTTAGTAGGGTTACTAATTAGCTAAGTTCTATAAAAGTGGACTTTGATGATGAGGTCATGGCTCTTCTTATATTATGCTCATTGCCAAAAAGTTGGAATGGCTTGGTCATGGCTGTAAGTAACTCTGTCTTTGGTTCAAACACTTTAAAATTTGATGATGATGTTGGTTTTATCCTTAGTGAGGAAATGTGACGGAAAATCACAGATGAGACATCAGGTAATGCATTCAACATGGAGAACATGGGAAGACAAAAGGATAGAGGAAAGGGCTCAGGGAACCGCAGGAATTATAGGAAGGGCAGATCCAAATCTATATTGGGAAAGATAGAGTGTTGGAATTGTGGGAAGAAAGGACATCTAAATATAGACTACAGAGCTCCAAAGAAACAAAGAGATGGGCAACAAGAGAAAAATCAGGAAGCAAATGTAACAGGTGATGTGTTACAAGATGCTTTGATTCTTTCTGTAGATAATAATTCTAAGTCTTGGGTAGTATATTCAGGGGCTTCATTTTATGCCACATCCCATAGGAAACATTTTCTATATTATGTTCAATGTGATTTTGGATAGGTTCATTTTTTTGATGATGCACCATGAAAAATTGTTGGAATGGGAAAGGTAAAAATAAATCAAAGGAATGGAAACCAATGGTTTTTGAAAGAGGTAAGAAATGTTCCAGATCTAAGGAAAAATCTAATTTCAGCAGGGTAGTTGTCAAGTGAAGGTTGTATATCCATGTTTACATATAAGGTGTGGAAGGTCACCAAAGGATCACCGGTGATAACAAAAGGAAAGAAGATAACTACATTGTATTTATGTATTGGTAATACTGACTCTTCTATCTCTTTAGCTTCTACATTTGTGGATACAACACTGTGGCATCATAGGCTTGGAAACATGAGTAAGAAGGGGATGCAGATACTTCACAAAATAAATTTGTTTCTAGATCTTAAACAAATTGATTTTGATTTCTGTGAGCATTGTGTTTATGGAAAACAAAAGAGAGTCATATTTCTCAAAGTCGGAAAATAAAAGATGAGTGAAAGGTTAGAGTTTGTGCATACATATGTATGAGGACAATGTCAGGTATCATCTCTTGGTGGCTCTCGTTATTATGTTACTTTTATTGATGATGCGACTATAAAAACTTGGGTTTATTGCATTCGACAAAAATCTGATGTTTTTGACACTTTTAAGAAATGGAAAGATTTGGTTGAGAATGAGACAGGAAAAAGGGTGAAGTGTCTTAGATGAGACAATGGAGGTAAATATTTTAGCAAGGAGTTTGATTATTATTATTCATACCATGGGATTCGTAGAGACAAGACAATTCCAGTAACACCACAAGAAAATGGTGTGAAAGAAAGGATGAACAGGACAATCATGGAGCATGAGATATCATTCTGGGTTTCCCTTATAGTTTTGGGCAGATGTTGTAAATACTGCTATTTACTTAATAAATAGAGGACCTTCGAGCTCTTTGGATGGTGGAATTACAGAGGAGTCATGGAAAGTGTTGGAACACATACAATTATGATCTTTTGAGATTTATACTTTCCACCTCACGAAAATAAAATTTTACCCAAAGAAGCAAAAACTTGGAAAATGGCCTTTTAATTTTGAATCAAATTCATTGCTAGTTAGGTAATAATAAGGCGCGTATGATATCCGTCATTGATGAATTTCCCCTTTTGATCGAATGATCCTAAAAACCTCCGTAGTTTTGGAGCCGCTTGAGTTTTAAAGAGGTAAATCTCTAACGGTCGCTTCGGATCTTTGTGCTTTGGATGTTTCAATACGTCTAAAAAATAAAAACTCCGAAACTCTAAAACCAAAAGGTAGCCACTCACGAATTTTCCTAAACCATTTAAAGACACAATTCGTAGGAAACATGTACCTTTTGAATCTTTCCTGAGTTGACATGTGGCATCCATTTTTGACATTTCCACTAGAGGATTCACATGTTTCTAAGTGACACGTGGCACCTCCCTTTTCTCAACACATCATCCAGAATGATGTCATCTATACCACGTCACCACGGGAGATGATCCTTTGGGAATTTAACACATAATGAATTCACGAATCACCGAAGTATTGAACATTTCAAAAATTAAAAGGGTAAATTGAATGTTTAAATAACAAAGTTAATCATGATCAAGAGATAATTAATGACTCAAGAGTTCGGTTTTTGGACATTCCCCCCATATTGTATTCTAAAATTTATGAATTCCGAACTTCCCAAATGCTTAAAATTAAGTGCAATTAGTTAAGACTTAAGATAAATTACTAGATAATTAATTGCTTCGCAGTTTCAGGTTTCAAGAAGTTCCTCTTGAGATACATTAAAATTCCCCAAAGTCTGAACTCCTGAAACACTTAAAGTTAATGCACCATTTTAAACATGATTAATTAGGGTTTTAAAAGTGATTATCTAGAGATTAATATTTCCGTGGGTTCGAGATTCAGGAGGTTCCCACTTTGTCACTTCTGAATTCTCGAACGTGAACTGTCGAAATATTGATGGAACTTATGACTAATTAACGATAATGATTCAAACGCGGATCAAAGATCTCCAGGTAGACATCTCCATTAATGTTAATAAATTCTTTGTCAGTAATTTTATATTAAGATCAATGAAACTTGTTTGAATAAAATCACTTCGATTTCAAATTCATTTTCACCTTTCGCAATTAGCAAGTTTTATCTATTTGAAAAAATCATGGATTTTATTTGCAATAGGTAACCTCACTTTGTTTCCTTAGAGATTATGGCACCAAGGAAAATGATGAAAAATCCTCATGCGGCAGGTGAAGATTCAAACCCGAATGCAAAAATTCTATCTAACACCACTCTGCGAGCCATAGACACTGTTAAAACTTGGACACAGGTTTTTGATATTCTGGAATGTGAAATCATCAACTGTCCAGAGGACTCCGATGAAGAAGAAGATGACTCTTTTACAACTAATATTAGAAACATAGCGTAGTCAGAGCTGCACAAGATAGCTGCAGGACCGAGACTCATGCCTTATAATGACATGATAAGCTAGGCCTTGGAACATGTCGATGTCCAGACCAGGAGCATCATCAACCATCAACAGGATTCCATTGGATATTTTCGACCGAAACATCTACAAGTAATGTATAAAATCTCTCCTAATCCTAAATATACTTACAATGCCGCATTCATTATGGAATTCGAGCAAAAAGAATGCGTCTAATACGCCAGGAATGGTCACGATATAATTAGGACATGGTGGGGACACCGAGATAAATTTAGAACTGATGCTTATGGTATGTATGACACAACGTATTTGGGCGCTTATATGGTGTATGTGGCCATGATGCTCTTTCATTTGTTCAGGACGAATATCCCTACGCATTTTTCGGTGGAATGGGTATCCATCATGAACAAAGTAGCCAAGGGTTACACTTTCAATTGGGCCAAAAAGCTGTCAGATAACTTGGCCAAGGGAATTGCTGATTACAAAACATCAAAATCAAAAGGGACACTTTCCCCTTTTTACATGTCTACATAGGTTATGGATTCCATTTGCTTCATGACCCCTTTTCCATTGATGAACTGGAGCTAGACCCCGACCAGTTCCGAGCCCATTCATTTTTATCACTCCAATTTATGGGAGGAGAAAGATAAATATTTATTTTATGAAATATTCCACAATGTCGTAATACCTGTTCATGTAGCCCTATATTGTCATCTGCCTCCCCGGATTTCAGACAATATTATGGGAAAACTGGGTAAGCTAGCAAGTTGGTTCATTGCGGAGAATTTATCCTATATCAGAGTTTTTGGTTGCTCGGTTCCTCCCCATGCTCTCCCACAATTTTTACCCAACATGATAGTGTGCAGAGAAGTGGCATACCAGACAGTGAAAGGAGGCATCAACAAGGATCTAAAGGCAACACAGAAAAAGGTTTGGTCGACTTTCCCTATTCAGGTTGGCATGGTTTCATTATTGGATTTCTGTCACTCCAAAGTTGAGGCTGCGGCCCTGGAGGATGTTAGATTGGTTGACATCGAGTTCAGGAGACACGATCCACGTAAGATAGTGGAAAAACACCTATCCTAGTTCAACATCAAGCAGTATATGCACGAGAAATCCCTGTATGATGAAATATTCAGGGGGGTTAGATATTATGAGAAAGTTCCAGGAAGATTTCAAACCCTGCCCTCGGATCAAAAAGCTGGTTTTCTCAGCTTTAAGAAACACAAGCAAAACACTCTACAAAAAGTACTACAAGGAGTGCCAATAACCACTCCCCCTTCATAGGAAACCGTGTCTATAGGTTCTGAATTAATTCACTCTGGTAAGCACAGAGTTGAGGGAACCCTGAAGAGCTCTGAGGTGTTAACACATGAATTATAAGAATCATTGTCAGGCCAGCTAAGCCCCCAGGCACTAGCTCAACTCAAAGATTTCCTAACTCAGGGACAATATGTGCCTCCTTCGACACCAACTACCCCTACTGTCACCTCTAATAGAACAAAACAACAACAGTCCATAGAGATTACTACTCCCATTACATCGTTGTCCCCTCACAAACCAACTTTGAAAATCATAATTCCGAAATTGTTTTTGTAGGTGATCTTACCCCCATCTTTGTCAAAGAGATTCCTCCTTTGGATTTCTTTTTTAGTAAGAAATGGAAAGCCATCAGGAAAAGGGAATCGCACCAGAAACATGGAGTGACAATTAAAAGGAAGAGAATGGTGTATGACAGGAATGACCGAGATGATCCAGAATTTGCAAAGGAAGTTGTAGATTCGTTAGGTGTTTTTGCCACTGAAAATCAATGGTCCGTGGACCATTTGACCGAACAACTGTGACATAAGTGCCTATTGGTATAACACTTGAAAAATCAGATATATACCGCTGAAAAAACTATTAGGAACATAATGAGTCAAGACTTTGAGCAAATCATAGCTAATGATCGACAAAAAATTCAACATCTTTAGGCCAACCTTGAGGAGCTCCATTAGAGTTCACAAACCAACTGAGGTCTGGTCACTCAATGCGATGAATTGATAGAATAGATGCAAGCCATATTGGACCTAATCGAAGGTACCTCGATAGACATCTCGGGCTTCCAAAATCAAGCATTGGAAGTAAATGAGAATCTGGAAGCTACCAAGCAATACCTTTATCTGAAGGTAGGTTCCATCCAAAAGTGTTAACATGCAGTAGACCTTTCTCTGAAGGACATTTATGTCAATAAAAAATAGGTCTTCTCTTCCCGTTCTAAGTTTGAGGAAGTCCTCATATTGATGCAGAAAGATCATATCCCTGATTTTCCTCTTCTTTCTCATTCTGAACAATTAAAAGGTGAGATGGCCCTAAAGGTCTGGGAAATAAATCTGGAAGAGAGAAAAAGATTTTCCAGGGAGTTAAAATAAGCTTGTCTAGAAGCATTGTCATCATTGAATAAAGGGATGATTGATCTTGAGGGAAGTAATATCTCAGAAGCCCTGGGACAAATTGATATAGAAATGAACCAACAGAATTCCATAAAGAGAAAAGAAGAAACTTTGGCAACCATTCAAGAAATGAGCCATATTGATCTTCTTAAAATCAATAAATGGCTAGTGAATCTAAGTTCACAGTTCTAGGCCACAACTTAAGAAGTGAAAAGGATCCAGGAAAAGTTGTCTCATATAGAAAGGAAATTATTCGCTTTCAAGGTAAATGAAAAAAATGAGCCCTCAAGGTTCGTGGTGGAATTGTTGGATAGAGGCAACCAATGTATCGAACATGGAAAAAAAATCATAGCTGGGAGTAGTTAAGAAAATGTGCACATTGTCCTTTCCTTCCACCCTCTCTACATTTCACCTTTCAACAACCACTTATCTCATCCACTCGCATCCTAATCTCCATTTATCCCTACTTCATCATCATCCACTTGTTCCATTGTCATTCTTTCCATAGTCAGTTACTTTTTCCTATGCCCGTTATCCATTCCTTGACGCGCCGATGTAGTGCTATTCATGTTGGATTACTAAGAGGGGGGTTGAATCAGTAATAGAGAAATTTCATCCTTTTTAAGCATATAATGAAAGTGTTATATCAATGTATCATTATCATCCAATATTTGTAGAGTAAATAAACCATGAACAAATGAACAATCATACACATACACAGTACACCAATGTTTTTACGTGAAAACCCAAAGCAGGAGAAAACCGCAGAATGCTATTTCCTATATGTCTTGAAGAATTACATTCATTGAAAGCACTAACTTCCTTTGTTTTCTAGCTGCAACTGGAAGGAGGCTCCAACCCCCTAGTTTCTCAGGCTACAAATTGAGGGAAGCTCCAACTCCCCATTTCTCTGGCTACAACCAGAAGGAGGCTACAACCCCCTATGTTCTTCAGCTACAACCAAAAGGTGGTTACAACCACCTGTCCTTGCCCCATCCAACTTCCCAGACGTATAAGTAGAATGATGGAACCACTTTCAGACTACCACTTTGAGATATACTGTTGTAAACCTGTACCAATCAACCTGTACCAAACAACCTATACCAATAACTTGAACCATGCATCAACCTGTACCTCAAACTGTAATCAACTTGTACCATAAACAAGTGCATCAACCATGCACCAACCTATACCTCAACCTACAAACCTTCCTTAAATTTAACAACAAGAGACTAGCATTTTCATCAAACTTTACTTTAGTATCACATGACTAGTTTTGGATTAGTCAACAACCCTAACATGAAATCATCATAACTATGTACCTGTAATGAATACAGATATGAAATTAGTACACAATGTTCTTCAGTGTGTTTAATGAAATTACTCCAGGTGTCACTACTTGGAACCTCTCAGAAAATGAGTTATAGAAATAATGAAATACCTTGTTGAATTCTGGATTATTCTAGAGAGCGAATTTGTAGAGCGTACCCCGCACTTAATATTTTTTGTATGGATCTAAAAATTTTACACATAATACTATAGACTATACTCTAACCCGCAGATACTCAATATGCTCAAGTGTGATTAAAATAAGAGAGTCTTGCCTATTATTTATACTCTCCAAGTAGCTTCCTTAGAAGCATCTTTTAGGCCACTTTGTCCACATAGTCACATATGTCCAACTTTTCCCAATTTGCCACTTGTCCATGTATCCAATAGCCACTTGAACACTTAACCCATTTTCCTCATTTTAGGGTTAACCTTCTTATAACCACTTTCCATAATTAGAAAGTTCTCTATTTACTTTATTATTTAAATAATCCTCCTTGACATTGTCACTTCACTTTATTATTTGAATAATTCTCTTTGATTTTTTCACTTCACTTTATTATTTAAATAATCCTCTTTGACTTTGTCACTTCACTTTATTATTTAAATAATCCTCTTTGACTTTGTCACTTAACTTTATTATTTAAATTATTTCTTCTTTGCAAGCGCTTTGACTTCTTTGACCTTTTGGGGTTTCAAGCCAATCATATGAGGGTCCTTCAATTTCGTAAGGCCATAACTCTCAAACCGTGAGGAGTTATGTGACATTCCACATACCACCGGAAATGGCATGAAATGTACTATCCATCTAGAGTAGTATTTCCTTCAAATATATCAAAACTCATACCATTATGCATCAAACAAAATTGGGTCCATTACCCAAACCTTTGTGCTACCGAAATTCGCTACTGGACTTTCTTCAAGGGTTTACATCAATGAAAACCAACTCAATTAATCAACAATATCCCCCTTTGGCATTGATGGAAAAACTCTGATGTAATACTGGAATCATATCACTCATGCTCCCCTAGAACCATGCCTTAATGTCTGTGACCAATGCTCCCCCTGGAACCATGCCTCTATCCTCTGCATCTGATAAATCTCTCCCCTTTTGTCATCAATGGAAAATGTATCTTTCCATTTGGGGCTGCTCCCCTTAGCTGACTCGTCTGATCTCCCAACCTGAGTTGTCCTCTTTATGGTGCTTCCTCATGTACATCTAAGATATATAAGATAAGCATTCAAAAGCATTCATTTTGGAGTAGAAATAACTCTGAGTCTCTAGCAAAGATACTCAAAGGATTCCCATGGAAGCGGTTTTGTAAATATATCTGCCACTTGTTATTTTGTTCCCACATATTCAACTCTGATGTTGTTTTCTGCAACATGTTCCGATATAACGTGATACTTGATTGGAATGTGCTTCGTCTTGGAGTGCATCACCAGTTTCTTTGAGATACTGATGGCACTTGTATTATAACAATAGATTGGAATGGGGTCATCATACTCAACCTGTATATCTGTCAAAGTTTGTTTCATCCATAGAACCTGTGTACAACATGTTTCTGCTACAATATACTCTGCCTCAGCTCTAGATAAAGATATTGATGATTTTTTCTTGCTTATCCATGATACTAAAAACTCACCCAAGTATAATGTTGCTCCACTGGTGCTTCATCGAAAATCAATGCAACCTACCCAGTTTTCATCTATGTAGGAAATAAGTGATAGATCCTTTCCTTTTGGATACCATAATCCAAACTCTTATGTTCCTTTGAGATATCTGAAAATCCTCTTCACTGCTAATACATCTGATTCCTTTGGTGCTGCTTGAAATTGTGCCACCTGTCCAAATGGCTGCATTACATCTGGTCTGAATGTTGTCACATATAGTAGGATACCGATCATTGACCTGTATTGCCTCTGATATGTGGACTTTGAATCATCATATTTGCTCAACTTGCAACTGGTTTTCATGGGAGTGATAACTAGTTTGCAATCTTCCATTCTGAACCTCTTTAACATTTCTCTAATACGCTTGGTTTGAGAAATAAAAATTCCTTGGTTTCTTTGACGTATCTGAAGACCCAGAAAGAAGGATAGCTCTCCAAGTAATGACATTTCAAATTAATTTTGCATGTCCTTTGCAAATTTCTGGCTTAACCTGTCATCAATACTTCCAAAAATAATATAATCAACATAAACTTCAATTAATAAAATACTATCTTGAGTTGCCTTGATATAGAGGTTGTTGTCTGCACATCCTTTTCTGAACCTTGCCTGTTGTAGATATTTATCCAGTCTAGAGTACCATGCTCTATGAGCCCGTTTTAACCCATACAAGGCCTTCTTTAATTTACACACATAATCTGCGTTCTCTGACAACTGAAATCCTTCTGGTTGTTCAATGCAGACTTCTTCTTCAAGTTCCCCATTCAGAAAAACTAATTTTACATCCATCTGATACACTTTAATATTTTTGGAGCATGCATAAGCTAAAAGAAATCAGATTGCTTCCATTCTGGAAATTGGGGAAAATTTCTCTTCAAAGTCTATTCCTTCAACCTGTGCATATCCTTTACATACCAATCTAGATTTGTTCCTTGTAACCTGTCCATATTCATTCAATTTATTCATGTATACCCACTTTGTGTCGATCACATTCTTATCCTTTGGTATTGGAACCAATTCCTAAGCGTCATTTTTCTCTATTTGATCCAATTCTTCATCTATGGACTTATTCCAAAATTCATCCTTGCTGGCCTCTTCAAAACAGGTTGGTTCAATCGTATATGAGAGTGCTAGGTGTGTTTGTTCTGGTGAACGGATTCTTATTCTAGTCTCAACGCCTGCATCTTTGTTTCCGATAATCTGATCTGAAGGATGATTCTTTTATACCCATCTGCTAGGTGTCTTTGGAGGCACTTGCTGAAATTTCTCTTCTACTTATGTCGAATCCTCTTCATCTTCCCCTTCTACTTATTTTTCATCTTCTACTTCTTCTTCGTAAAGTTGTTCCATTGATTCATTTTCTTCTTCCTTTAATTCTTGTCTACCTGTTTCATCAATTGTTACTTTGATGCTTTCCAATTTTTTTTTTCAATCTCAGGTTGTAACACTTGTATGCTTTCCTTGTACTTGAGTAACCAACAAGTAATCATTTGTCCACACGAGAGTCAAACTTTCCCATTCTACCATCTTCTCTTTTGATGTAGCATTTGCTTCCAAAAACTCTGAAGTGCTTCACATTTGTTGGTCTTCCTTTCCATAGCTCGTAGGGAGTTTTGTCAGTGTTGTTTCTAAGCATTATTATGTTTTGAATGTGAACTGTTGTATGCACTACCTATGTCCAAAAGATATCTGTCAATTTGGAATCCATTAGCGTTGTTGGAGCCATTTCCTGTACTTTCCTGTTCTTTCTTTCAACAACTACATTATGTTGAGGTGTCTTAGAAACAAAGAATTGCCTTTGTATTCCATTCCTGCTACAATAGTCCATAAATTCCTTTGAAGTGAACTCTCCTCCATTATCATATCTCAAGCATTTGATTTTTGAATCCATTTCATTTTCAACCATTTCCTTGTATACCTTTAGGTTTTCAAAAGCTTCTGACTTATTCCTGAGAAAGAAAACTGCAGTCATTCTTGTATAATCATCAACTAATAACATAAAGTATTTCTCACCTTTTAAACCCTTTGTTGTATTTGGTCCAACTAGATCAGTATGCACAATTTATATTGGTATTGTCATTGAATATTCTTTTTATTTAAACCTGGTCTTTGTTTTCTTTCCTTGTTGAAAATGCTTGCATAAAGTGTTGGTTGGTTTAGTGATCTGGGGCATTTCTCTAACTTCTTCACTTTTGCTGACTTTGACAAGGTTATCAAAATGTAAGTGACCCAATATTCTTTTCCATAGCCAACTTTCTTCTTCCTTTCCTAGGAAACACTTTTCATTTCCAATTTTACTTAATACATATATGTTGCTTGAAGTTCTCGTGGCTGTTGTAATCAATTTTCCTGAACCTTATTTTCTTATCTCACAATTTTGGTGAATCGAAAGTAACTTTATGACTTTGGTCACACATTTGACTCACACTTAGAAGATTATATTTCATATATTCTACTAGTAGAACATTTTCTACCTTGGTGTTCTTGTTCCCAATTCTGACTGTGCCTTTTCCAATGATTTTAGTTGAATCATCATTTCCGAAGGAGACTGATCCATATCTTTCCTTTCTTAATGTAAGAAACTTGTCTCTATCACCTATCATGTATTTTGAACAGACACTGTCAACATACCAACCACGTTTCTTCTTCTTATCTTGTAGAGTGAGTGTGCATTCTTCATTGCTATACTGATTCTGCTTTCTTATCCATGTCCTTTTTTGAGGTTCATGTCTGTGACTGTTGTTGTTTTGTTGTGGTTCTCTAGGAGGGTCTGTCATTATGCAATCTTTTTCCATGTGTCCAAAGTTGTTACATTTGTAGCATTCCACTTCAGTGCTCAAATATTCAAACTTGTTGTAATTTCTTCTCTTTGTTTCACTAGGCCTTCTTGGATAACCCTTTTGTGTATGACTTTCAAAGTTGTTTATGTTCCTGTTGTTAGCTCTGCAATTCACAACTTTATGTCCAAAATTATTACATGCATAACATAAACCAAAAAATATAGCTTGATACCTTGGAGTTGAATATCTTCTGAAATGAGGTACTCTTATAAATCCTTCTTCTTCCTGAGGCCTATCTGTTTCTGTCGGTCGTTGATTCTGAAATCTGAATATTCTCGGTGGAGGAGTGTTCCTATAATTTTCTTTGTAGACCTTCCTATCCCCTTTGATTGTTTTTGTATAACTTTTTGGATATGTTTCTTATTCTGTTGTTTTGGAGCTTTATCCCTTTTCTTTCTGATTGTATCCAAGTCCGAACTTGTCATGATGAGGTTTTTGAATACTGATAATGTCATTCGAAACTTTTGAGTTGTTCTGCATATTTTTCTTTTGAAGATCCTTTATTAATGTGACAATTTATTCTTCCAAATTTCCAATGATCTTGTCTCTTCCTTCTAGCTGTTCTTCGAGTGATTATTCAATTCTTTTATCTTCTTCAATTTGAACTTTCAAATTTGTGATCATTTGTTCTAGTTCTTGAGTGTCCTCTTTCTTCTCTAGTTCCGCTTGTAGTTTCTTGTTTTTCTTGTTTTCTCTTTTGATAACTTTTATGACACACAACAATTCTTCTCGGTAGTCAAATTTTGCCTCTTCATATTCTTCTTCTGAGTCTTCTTTATCAGAGTCTTCTACTACCATGAATAGAACTTCTTTGGTGCATATGCTTTTCTTGAAAACTTTCTTTGTAGTTATTCTTCCTTTATATATTTGTTTACTATTTGAGTAACCTTTATCATTTATTTTTTTCTTATGAGGACAATTGTTAGCAAAATGACCAATACCATCATAATTAAAACAAATCAAAGGAATCTTACCTCTATACTTGTTGTTGGTTCCCTTGTTTAATATTATGACAAAGTTAGCCACTTCTTCATCATCTTCTGAGACGTCACTGCTGCTGCTATGTCATTTTTCTTTTTTCTTTCCCTTTTGCTTTGACCTTTTGGATGCTTTGAAGGCTTATTTTATATCTGTATTTTCTTGTCCAGTTCTCATTTCATATGATGTGAAGATTCCACGTAGTTCATTCATGATTATTGAGTTTAGATCTTCTCTTTCTTCCAGTGTTGATATCTTAGGGTCAAATCTCATAGGAAGAGATCTTAGTACCTTTTGAACAATTACAAATTCTTGGATTTATTATCCCAATCCCAAGATTGCATTTACTGTTTCATCAAATCGTAAAAGTAAGCTGCAATATTCTCATCTTCCTTCATATTTGGTTGTTCGAACTGACCTCTATAAGTTTGAAGCTTTGTTGCTTTGACTTTAGAGTCTCATTCATAAATATTTCAAAGTTTGTCCCAAATCTCTTTAGCGGATTTAAAATGTTCAACCTTGATGAATATTGATTCTCCAAGACCATTCAAAAGTGCATTTGTGGCTTTGGAATTTATTTGACTGAGTTTCACTGCTTTGTCATTTGTCGGTGGAACTGCTGGTGCTGCGTATCCATCTACAATTGATTTCCAAATTTCAAATTCTTGTGCCTATATATATGTCTTCATCCTTACGCTCCAAAATGCATACTTTTTTCCATCAAACCGTGGTATTCAATTTTTATACATGTTGTTGCTCTCCATTATCTACCTTTCAGTGGTTAAACTAATTTATGAAGGAACCTTGCTCGGATACCAATTGTTGGATTACTGAGAGGGGGGGTGAGTTAGTAATAGATCAATTTAATCATTTTTAACCATATACTGAAAGTGTTATATCAATGTAACATTATCATCCAATATTTTCACAGTAAATAAACAATGAAAAAATGAAAAATCATACACATACATAGTGCACCAATGTTTTTATGTGGAAGCCCAAAGTGGGAGAAAACCACAAAATGTTTTTTCTTATATGTCTTGAAGAATTACATTCATTGGAAGCACCAACTTCCTTTGTTTTCCAGCTACAAATGGAAGGAGGCTCCAACCCCCTAGTTTCTCAGGCTACAAACTGAGGGAAGCTCCAACTCCGCAATTCTATGGCTACAACCAGAAGGAGGCTACAAGCCCCTATGTTCTCTGGCTACAACCACCTATCCTTGCACCATCCAACCACCCTGACGTATAAGTAGAATGATGGAACCATTGTCACACTATCACTATGAGATATATTGTTGTAAACCTGTACCAATCAGCCTACACCAAACAACCTATACCAACAACTTGAACTATGCATCAACCTATAACTCAACCTGTAATCAACCTGTACCATAAAAAAGTGCATCAACCATGCACCAACCTCTACCAAACAACCTGTAATCAACTTGTACCATAAAAAAGTGCATCAACCATGCACCAACCTGTAGCTCAACTTGCAAACCTTGCTTAACTTTAAGAACAAGAGACTAGCATTTTAATCAAACTTTACTTTAGTCTCACATGACTAGTTTTGGATTAGTCAATAACCCTAACTTGAAATAATCATAACTATGTACCTGTAATGAATAAATATCTAAAAATAATACACAATGTTCTTCAATGTGTTTTATGCAATTCCTCCAGGTGTCACTACTTGGAACCTCTCATAAAATGAGTTATAGAAAAAATGACATACCTTGTTGAATTATGGCTTATTCTAGAGAGCGAACTTGTAGAGTGTGCTCCACACAGAATATTTGTTGTATGGATCTGAAAATTTTGCACAGAATACTAAAGACTTTACTATAACAAACACATTTGGTCTTACTGAATTTTGATCTGTTATGAAGAATTTATGACGTTTGTACCCGAAACACCTATTTTAGACTAGTTTCAGGACTAGCCACAAACCCTATTTTCCACGGAGTGTAACTCCAAAAATACAACGACCCACAAGCTGAAATTAGTACCACAACTACTTGGATATGTTTCCTCAACAGTTTCCCTATTTCATGGTCTGAATCATTCTATAAAAAACGTTATTGTGAAAATGGTGAGATGACCTGTAAATAACATACCATAGAAAGCAACATCAAAAGAATTTACCCTCCCTTGAATTTCGGCCTTATTTACTTCACCTTCCATCTGAAATTCGTCTTAGATATCCTTTGGTTACCTCATTCACCTGTAGATATTCAATATTCTCAAATGTGATTAAAATGATATTCAAAGGCCATAAATCTCATACCGTGGGGAGTTATGTGACGTTCCACATACCATCGGAAATGGCATGATATGTACTATCCATCTCGAATAGTTTTACCTACAAATATAGCAAAATGCATACCATTATACATCAAACAAACTTGGTTCCATTACCCAAACCTTTGTGCTACCGAAATTCCCTACATGACTTTCTTCAAGGGTTGACATCAATGCCAACCAACCCAATTAATCAACAATTCATCTGATTATCCTTCCCCCATGATCTCAACTATGATTCATTGCCTTGCTGAACATATCTGGAGGGATAGATGGAAACAAAACTAAAACGACCAAATGTCAAATGATTAAGGTGGCCTTAACGACATGTGTATTCGGACCAAAGGAACAAGGAAAAGAGGCATTTCTTCCAGCAGACAAAGAGACAGAGGAGAACGCCAGGGAAACTCGTCAAGATTTGCATGCTATGGTTTTATTCAGATGCATGTTATTTTTAATTAAATATTGCAAGAATTCCAATGGTTTTTGAGTTGTGACATATTTTGTATAAGTACATAGATTCAAGATCTATTAGAGGCTGCTTCTTGCCGGATGTGATAAATAAACTCTTTTTTTTTTAGTATTAATACAAGTGCATACAAAGATTCTAATTTTCGTTCAGTTTGAGTTATGTGTTTCCTCTGTATTTTCATTTCTCTTAATTTCTTTATGTAATTCCTTGGGAAGCGATTGATTGCAATTTAGTATTACAACTATTGTGATCATATTATACCAACAATTCATTAGATAAACAATTTTTCCTCTGTATTTACTGTGAGTAAAACAAGACCTGCATTCTACATGAATTATTGTATTTCATATCATGTTCAAGAGTACCTTCTCTACTTTTCTTCTGCTACAAACAAGGTGAGACTCATCTGCAATTGATGCCTAGTTTTGTTTAACATTTTTGTAACTTTCCTTCACACCATTTGATATTATAATTGTGACTCAGACAATAGAATACAACCTATGTACTATCCTTTTATTAATTTCATTTAAAATATCATTTCTTATATAACTAAAGGTAGGAAAAGAACTCATTTAAAACATTTTCTTTAAACACTCATGGTGCCTGACATTACTCTTTGAGCCTTAGGATTAATCTCAGGAACAACATCTTTTTGGCATCGTTGTCGGGGATGAAGAAACAAAATCATTTTCCTTGGGAAAACGACCAGGTAAATTTTGATATTTGATGGTGAAAAAATATTGAATACATAAGTAAGGCTTATTTTATTTTTCACTTGGCAACTCCACCATAGACAAAATTGGAATTCGATCAAAAGAATACCAGGAAAAATTCAAACGATAAGCAGAACACACTAGTGTCAAAACCCGAAAAGTTGTTGAAACCAATGGGATATCTCAAACAGACTGTTGGATCAACATGTAAAGTATATCAACCCAAAGTTACATAAGTTAATGCTAAGGTTCATATTGAATAACTAACCCCTAAAGAAAGTTTTAGACAAATTCATTCTGTAGAGGCATCAACTAGTAAACCATCGACTAAACTCGAAAATCCAGAGGTAATTGTTCCCGAGATAAAAGTTGAGATTGACTTACCAGATAATTTTACCAGTGAAGACAAGGGATCCCCTTCAATCCCCGCTACCATTAATGATTTACCAATTCTCTCCTTTCCCGAATTAAAGGTTGTTGTTTCCCGAAACTCTAAGGAGTAATTTGTATACCCTGATTCATCTCCTATCACCTCCCATATATATATGTCCGATAAACCTGAGGAACCCAACTCAAGTTTCCCTTTTCCCCCTTATATAGATCTTCCACATCCTAGCATTATTTTTCCTGAACTTCCTTTTCCACAACCCTAAGTAGTCGAAAGGTCAGCAGTTCAGTCCCTCGAAGTTTTTGAAAATCCCCTTTTTAGCCCCCGAAGTCTGTCTCCTAGACTTCCAATGGATGGTGTTGGAGGTGTTGGTGCTGGTGGCACCGGAGGTGCAGAAGCTGGTGGACAAGCTCAACCTCCTATAATATTTACCAAGGTAGCTGCTATATATGTTCCCTTGGTCCTCCTTGTTGTCCTTCATGATTTTCCCAAAAATTACATGAATAACCTCCCCAAATTTATGGGAGAAGGAGATCTAACTGCAACAAAACACATAACCTTTTTTGATCAGTTTGTTGATATCCTTGGCATATAACACAAGGACATTTACTCAAGGTTGTTAGTACAAAACTTTGAAGGACATGTGAGGGCCTGGTTCAGAGGACTCCTAGTAGGTTCCATAAGATCATATGAAGGACTAGAAAATGCTTTCCTAAGATAGTGGGGAAAAAAAAGGACCATATCTATTATTTAAACGAATCCAGGGATTTAAGAAAGAAGACTTCTGAATCAATCATTGAATTTATCTAGAGGTTCAATAAACTGTATAATAAAATACCAGCCGAAGTCAAACCTTCTCAACCAGCTATAAAAGCAACTTTTGCAGGGGTTTTTGATTCCAAATTCGCTCTACTTCTAAGAGAAAGGATATCTACCACTTTATCATGAATGCAAGATGATTCCATATAAATTGAATCCAATATGATGGAATCTGGGAAATTAAAAACAAAAGTTGAGATGGGAACTAGAGAACCTAGGATTTTCAAAGAACAAGCAGGACCCTCTGGATCTAGGAAGTCCGCAGAAGAGAGAATGGATGAGATGGCCAAGATAATTAAAGATTTATCATACAAAATATCCACAATGGAATTAGATCAAACCAAACCTGATCCATACATTAGAAATTAGTTCAAGAGAAACCCTAACCCTCAGATACAACAAAGACAAGTAAAAAATGAATATCAAAAGGTCCAAGCTCCATTTAAAACTGAAAATTTCATGCAGAGGGATGAAATGAAAGATTATGAGGAGTTAGAAGAAGATCTAAACAACCTTAGCGATGATGATATTGAGCCAAATTTAACCAGGCAGGATTATGATAAATCTTTAGATATGGAATCATTGTTTAATAATGAGGAAAACATCAATAATCTGGGAGACTCTATGTATCAAGGTCTCGTCGACTCAATAATAGTCGAACTCCAACAAAATTATTATTTAAGTCCCAGAGAGAAAAATTCTATGAAACTTCCACCAAAAAATATTTTATCACGAAGTAAAACGAATGAGGCAACAGTTACTAAACCACTAACTGAAACACAAGTTGCCCGAACAAAGCCAGTTGAAACAAGAACAATTCAAACTAAGAAATCGAAAAATATAGAAGCTGAAGTTCCAACCAGAGAAATTGAAAAAAAAAATGGAGGTTTTAGTTTGGAAAATGAACTTAATAAAATTAAAATCCCAATGCCTCTAGTTGAACTTGCAAAAAACCCGATTTATAAAAATAAGATCGCTAAAGAGATAAATTTTTCTGATGCTAAATGTCAAGAAAACATTATTAATATGCAGGACGAAAGACCTACGACCATGTTTGGTCCACACATTGAGAACAATAAGTATTATGTTGCTCCATTCTATATTACACTAAATGTGCATGACCATTTACTCCACAATTGCATGTTAGATTCTGGGGCCTCTCATAATTTAATGCCTAAAATTATCATGGAAAAGTTGGACTTCGAAATTACCAGACCTTATCAAGACGTGTACTCATTTGATTCTAGAAAGGTTAAGTGTCTAGGCATGATTAAATATCTAGTAGTAAATCTTGCTTAGATCCCTGTGAAAAGTATCCTTATGGATGTGGTTGTTTCTGATGTCCCTGCCAAGTACAACATGCTTCTATCCAGGTCTTGGGGTTGCAAATTACAAGGATCAGTTCAGTTGGACACGACTTATGCTACGATCCCAATTTTTGGTGGGCAATTCACGCGACTGTATAGAGAAACTAGAATGGCATATATTGTAAGTGACCCTCAAAAAACCAATAATTACCCAGTCTATGTTGTTGATCAGGACTTAGGAAATTGTATATTATCTATAGATGATGATTTTGAAGAATGTAAAGAAGAAGAAAATAAAAAAATATAAATAACAAAGAAAAATGTAAAGGTTAGAGAAGGAATGTGGAAAATGTTTTTCGATGGTGCCTCATACTACGAAGGAGTAGTAGCTAGAGTTTTATTCGTGGCAGCAGGTGATGAATATGTTATTCCCTTCTCCTATAGATTACAATGCGATATCAATTATACGAATAATGTCTGTGAATATGAAGCTCTGGTTTTAGGATTAGAAGCTTTAAGGAAGTTAAAAATTGAACATCTGATAGTTTATGGTGATGCAGAGCTTATTGTAAAACAAGTGAAACAACAGTATCAAGCTAAGCACGCAAGGTTGAGATCATACATGAATTGTGCCTGGGATCTTATAGAGAATTTATTCTCGTCCTTTAATATTCACTCTATTCCCAGGATGGAGAATCAACAAGATGACTCCTTGGCCAAGGCTACTGTGATATTCATACCCCCTACTGTCTTGAAACTGAAGTATCACATCGAGATGAGACTTGGACCTTCAATCCCGAACAATGTTCAACACTGGTAAGTGTTCGAAGACAATGAACAAATCAAACAGTTTTTGGAGATGGTTGATGAGTTTTCTAAAACTCACATAGATCAAGAAAACCAAAATGATCTTGCTTGGGTTATGAAAGAAGGAGATAACCCAAAACAATTCCAAGACAAGATCGCAAATCACCGCATGACCTTTCTTAAGAACAATCAGATTCCCAGAGGCCTGATCCCCTTAGAAAGGTTGTTTGACCAGGATGACATACCTTTAAAGTCTACCTTACGTCCCCAACCCAAAGAAGTTGAAGAATTTAATGTAGGAACTAACGAAGATCCCAAAATGGTCAAGATATCAAAATACCTTCCGACCCAAATGAAAAGTAAGTACGCTGAGTTTCTTAGGAAGTACAAAGATGTTTTTGCATGGTATTATGATGATATGAAAACTTACAATACCTCTGTTATTGAACATATGATTCCTTTAAAACATGGTATTAAACCTTTCAGATAGAAAATCAGACATATAAACCCTATTCTTTTTCCAGTGATAGAAAGGGAAGTTAAGAAACTTATTGATGCAAAAATCATCGTTCCACTCATGTACTCTGAATGGGTAGTGAATTTCATCCTCGTCAAAAAGAAAAATGGAGAAATAAGTCTATGTGTTGATTTCAGAAACTTAAATCAGTTGTCCCTTAAAGAAAACTACCTGCTCCCAAAGATGGATCACATTCTAAAAAAGTTAGTAGGGGCCAATAAGATTTCCATGATTGATGGTTTTTCGGGTTATAATCAGATCATTTTTCATGAAGACAACAAAGAAAATACCGCGTTTACCACTTTGTGGGGAACCTTTATGTACGATAAAATTCTATTTGGTTTGATGAATGTATGGGCTACTTTCCAGAGAGCGATGGACATCCTGTTCATCGGTGAGAGAGACAAATTTGTTGTTATTTATCTTGATGATTTGACGGTTTTTTCTAACTCTGATGCAGAACATTTGCTACAATTCAGGCAGACCTTCGAAAAATGAAAAAAAATTGGTTTGTTTCTTAATCCCAAGAAATCACATTTCGCTATGAAAGAAGGTAATCTCTTAGGTAATATAGTGTCAAAATAAGGAATCAAGGTATTCCCTAAGCGATTTGAGGCTATGGACATGATTAATATCCCTAGGAATAGAAAAGAAATTCAATACTTTTTAGGAAAGATCATTTTTTTAAGAATATTTATTCCTAACTTTGCTGAAATAATTAAAATGATTATAGATATGTTGAAGAAAGACAACGAAGTGAAGTAGACTTCCGAAGCTAAATCATCTTTGGAGTGTGTAAAAAAAATCTATAGGGGAAGCACCAGTGCTAGCAAGTCCAGAATATACAAAGGAATTCTTAATCTTCTCATTCGCTTCTGAACATACTATTACAATGATACTCCTGCAAAAGAACGGAGAATGATTCGAGAAACCAATAGCCTTCTTCAGTAAAATCCTCAAGGACGCAGAATTAAGATATGATATACTTGAGAAGAAAGCGTACGCAATGGTGAAGGCTCTCAAGGCCTTCAGAACACATGTATTGTATTCCAATATAATCGCTTGCATGCCAACAAATGCTATCAAATATATTTTGGTTCAACTAGACAATGATGGAATAAGAGGCCGATGGTTGGCTAAAATTCAAGAGTTTGATCTAGAAGTGAAACCGACCAAGCTAGTCAAAGGTCAAGACCTGGCGAATCTGCTATTCAAATCAAATTTCAGGGCTCTCAGGATAAATAACCTCGAATGACAGGAATCTCTCTTGGATATAGAGGAAATTGACAATCAGGTGCCTACTATTCGAATTGAAGATAATTTTTCCACCTCTACCTGGTATCACGATATTCTTACATACCTCCTTACCCTTCAGTGCCCGAATGACATGACTCCGTCTAAACCAAGGACTTTGAAGCTACATGCAATTAAATATTATATTATCGATGTCCAGATTTACTGGAAAGACCCTCTAGGTTTCTTGTTATGTTTCTTAACATAGTCTAAAACATAAGGCGTTATCGATGAATTCCATGAAGGAGTGTGTGGAGGACACCATTTCTGGAGAGAAACAACCTACAAGATTTTAAGGGATGGATATTACTGGCCAAAGTTATTTACTGATGTGAACGTGAGGGTCAGAGATTGTAATTCATGCCAACTGTTCATTGGCAAGTAGAAGCTCTCTGCCCTACCTTTAATCCCAATAAAAATATGAAGCCCCTTTTCAACAATGGGGCCTAGACTTCATCGGAGAAATCCATCCGCAATCAAGTTCTCAACATAGATGGATTCTAATCTCTACTGATTACTTCACAAAATGGGTAGAATCCATTCCAACTCAGAATGCTATGGATTCGGTAGTAATAAAATTCTTGGAAGAAAACATCCTATCGAGATTTGGTTGTCCTCAGAAAATAGTCATTGACAATGCTCAAGATTTTAAGTCTATGGAAATGATCAATTTTTGCTAGAAATACAACATTGTGTTAGGAAATTCTACAACCTATTTGTTACATGTAAAAATTGCTCAGATGGATAAGTGTCGCATTGTCCCTATCAGTCGTCGCAAGTGTCGCATCTTCCCTATAACTTTCGCAAGTATCGCGAGTTGATTATTAGTGTTGCAAACAATGTTCAGACATGATGCCGTGATAACGACGCTAAGAAGGCACTTATGACACCTCATATGACTGATTTGAAGGTCAAGAACTGATCCACTGGAATCAAATAACTCTTGACACCTGAAAGAGGCCCTGAAAAATTGATTTGGAAGGGGAACGCTCCCCTACTATAGCTGCAGAAGCGCTGGCACTCCTCTGCTATGATTCAAGGAGCGTTATAACGCCTTTAAGCCCTTCTGGAGGAGCGCTGCTCACCTTAAGAGCGCTGGCACTTTTCCAAGGCACACCAGGAGCGTTACAACACTCTGATACCCCTTTTGGGGGAGCGTTCCCTATTCTGGGTAAATTGTTAGCCCGTTGAGTCGAATGAGGAGGAGATCATTCGAGATTAGAAGGCAATTGTGCTCGAATTCTTGGTTTCATCAAAAGATCCCTGATCCAAGGAGATGGTTCTTAACTGGTTCTAAACATAACTCAAGAGGTTAGG
>ML784798.1:784733-796147 GCA_009831015.1 Picea engelmannii
GCCCCTCCCAACCTATATAAACAGGCTCTATGATGGTGGAAAGGGGGAAGAACTGGACATATGAAACTTATGATCTTGGAGGAAACTGACAGCCAGCCAAAGGAGAAGTGATCAGTGAAGCTGCTGTTACCCAGGTTGTGGATATTTCAGGCAAGGGTTAGACGAAGAGGACTTGACGAAGTTGTCGCATTCGCATCTACGATTGTAAGTACTGTTGTCGTTATTCTCATTAATATGACACGCTTGGCCTGTTTCTTTCTAGTTTGTTTCTGATGTTGCATGAACTTATCATTCATTGATAGATCTGTTTTCAAGCTAATGTCAATAGAGTAGGAAGTGGTCGTATCTTTTTTTGTCCACAGAACTCAGCGAGGAGAAAAGGATTGGAGTGCAACTCGGAGCGTGCAGGGACAAACATCGATTAAAAGGTATTTTTGTTATCCTCCCTCCTCATGCATTAGTTTAGATGGATTTGAAAGGAAGTTAGTGTCCACGTTAAGCATTTTTCTGTCTAGGGTTAAGGTCAAGCCTTAGAGGTGATCTACCTGTATGCAGGGAGATTTTCCTACAACACTATTGTCCTTAGGGAAATGGATTGTCTGAATCATCTAACAAGAGCCTGATGTCTATAATAAAAAAAATGTTGAAAGAAAATAAAAAGGCTTGGCACATCCACCTGAAATATCTTGTTAAGAACCAAATATAAATATAGCATATAAAAACCTCAGAATAAGTACTCAACGCCTTGAAAAAGAGAGAAATTCAGATAATAAGCCTCTTCAAGGGGGAAACCTCCTTATGCCCACATAAATGTAAAATTCCAAGATGATTCCAAATGAAAATGTCTCCTTGGTATATATAGGAGACTAGGAGGTATAATTACAACTAATGGGATAAAACCGACATAAATAAAATAACATTACTAATGTAATATGCCCAAATTAAGGGGTAATGAGCCAATATTAGGGATTAACATGCCCCTCCCCTTGAGACAAGTGTTGTTCGAAATGGTTGAGTAACTATGGATGCTTCTGTATGAAATACTCATCTTCCCAAGTGGAATCTTCAACTGGTAGTTTCCTCCATTTAATGAGATACTCTGAAATGGATCTATTCCTCAGCTGGCGAACTCTTGTGTTAGTGATGGATTCAGGCTCCAATATGAGTTTTCCTTCCTCGTCAAGTTATGGTAATATAGTTTGAACTGGGATCTTTTCGCCTATAACATTCTTTAAGCATGAAACATGGAAAATTGTGTGTACTTGTGAAGATACAGGAAACTCCAAATTGTATGCCATAGTACCAATATTTTGCAACACCTTATAAGGGCCATAGTACTTTGGTGATAATTTATTATCCTTTTTGGCTTGCTTGAGGGACATCTGTTTGTATGGTTGTAGTCTTAAAAACACCCAATCCCCAACTTCAAAACTTCTTTCACTATGATGTTGATCTGCTTGTTGTTTCATGTGATTTTGTGCCATGGTCAGGTTGTCCTTTAATATTTGGAGAACTTGTTGTTGATGCTCGATGTGATATTCCACTGCTTGAACCTTATATTTTTCTTTTACAAAAGAAGTGATGGAAGGAGGGTGGTATCCATAGAGTGCCATAAATGGTGTCATTTTTGTTGCAGTATGAAAGGAAGTGTTATACCACCATTCTTCCAAGGGTAACCATTTGAACCATTGTGACAAAGAAATGAAGGTAGAATTCTAGACATTTTTTCACTATATCAGTTTGTCCATCAGATTGAGGATGATAGGATGAGCTATGAGCCAATTGAGTACCCAAACAAGAAAATAATTATGTCCAAAAATGTCCAGTGAAGATGGGATCTCTGTCACTTACAATAATCTTTGGGATGATATGTAGCTTTTGAACTGTCTCCATGAATGCGCTGGAAACTCTACTAGCTTTGAAGGGATGAGAGAGTGCACAAAAGTGTCCATACTTGGTCAGTCTATCAACAATCACCATGATGACACTCTTTCCTTCAGACTTTGGTAACCCTGTGATGAAATCCATGGAAACCTCCTCCTAGTGCTGACTTGGGATGGCTAATGGTTGTAAAAGACCCGGGGTCTTAATTGTTTCCACCTTATTTTGTTGGCAATCCAAACATTCTTCCACAAACCTTTGAACATCAGTTTTAAGGCCATCCCCAAAAAAATCCTTCTTGACTCTATGGTAGGTTTTCAAAAATCCCAAGTGCCCTCCTACTGGAGAGGTGTGCAACTCCAATAATACCTTTTGTTTGAGTTGGGAGTTCTTACATAAATATAAGCAATGTTTGTACCATAGTGAATCATTTTTCCATGTAAATGTTCTGATGCATTGGAATCTTGCTGCAACCTTTTAATGAGAGTCCACACTTTTTTGTCATTCTTCCATTCATCCCTTGCTTCTATTATCCAATCGGGTTGGATGATCGAGATAGCACAGAGAAAGGCCTCAACATCTTCATCCTTTCTTGAGAGTGCATCTTCCACAACATTTTTCTTCCCCTTTTTATAGACGATTTCAAAGTCATAACCCAATATCTTGGTTACCCATTTTTGTTGTTCTTCTGAAGATAGTCTTTTTTCCAAGAAGTATTTATGACTTTCATGATCTGTTTTGAACTTGAAGTGCCTACCTATTAGGTAAGGATGCCATTTCTTCAATGCATGTAGTATTTCCATCATTTCCTTCTCATAAATGGGTTTTTGTAAGTCCTTTCCCTTGAGTGGTCAACTTTCAAAAGCCAGGGGCCTTCCTTCTTGCATTAGGACAACACCAATTCCATTTCCCGAGGCATCACATTCCACAATAAAGGTTTTTGTGAAGTTTGGAGTGGTCAATATAGGAGATTTGCACATCACCTCTTTAAGTTGTTCGAAATCTTTAGTTGCCTCTGGAGTCCATGAAAATGCATCCTTCTTAGTTAGTGTTGTTAAAGGTTCTTCTATTATTCCATAGTGACAAACAAACTTGCGGTAGTAGCTTGTCAAACCCAAAAATCCTCTAAGATTCTTCAATGTTTTGGTAATCGGCCAGTCCATTATGGCCTTAATATTGTTAAGGTCTACCTTAACACCTTCATGAGATACAATATGACCCAAATACTCTACCTCCTTCACTCTAAAGAATCATTTGGATGGTTTGGCATATAGTTGTTTCTCCTTTAGTATTTGTAGCACCTTGTCAACATGTCACACATGATCCTCCAAAGACTTGTTATAGATTAGTATATCATTAAAAAATACTAACACAAATTTTCGAAGGAAGGTCTTGAAAATGGAATTCATCAACCCTTGGAATGTGGAAGGTGCATTTGTAAGGCCGAAAGGCATGACCAAAAATTCATAATGTCCTTCATGAGTTCAGAATGTTGTTTTTGGGATATCTTCTTCCTTCATTCTAATCTGATGATACCCTGAATGAACATCCAATTTTGTGAAATAGATTGCTCCATGTATTTCATCTAACAATTCATCAATGACGGGAATAGGAAACTTATCTTTAATAGTGATCTTGTTGAGCTCTCTATAATCTGGACACATACGCCATGAGCTATCTTTATTGAATACCATTACCACTGGTGCAGAGTAAGAACTTTGTCTAGGTCTAATAATGCCAGCCTCTAACATTTCTTCAACCATGCGCTCAATTTCACTCTTCTAGGCATAAGGGTATCTGTATGCCCTGATGTTAGGAGGAGAAATCCCAAGAATTAGGTGAATTTCATGATCATGATTTCGAGTGGGTAGAATACCTTTGGGAATATATTCAAATACTTTGGAATGCTTATCAACTATCCCTTGGAGATCTTGAGGAATAGATGACTTAGATGTTTGAACATCTAGTGAGCACAGTTGTGCAATAACGCCTTGATGCCCCTTTTTCAATAGTTTTTTCATGCCATTAGAGATTATCACCTTACCGGGTTTCCCTATGATACCTCTTATCTCAATTTCTTTTCCTTCCAATGAAAATTTCATGAAAAGTTCTTGAAAATTAAAAGCCATTGTTCCTAATGATTGTAACCATTGGATTCTTAGTACAACATTAGCACCACCCATGGGTATAGAAATAATTGGACTATTCATTACATATTCCCCCATAGTAAGATTGATCTTATTGCATTTTTTTGAGAAATTGATAGTTCCTCCATCTGCAATCATTACTTGAAACTCTGGCGTTGGATATACAAAGCAATTGAGAGATTTGGCTAATTTATAGTGAATGAAATTATGAGTACTGCCAGAATCAATTAAGACTATTACCTTTTTTGTTTTGATGTATCCTTCGATCTTGAGGGTTTGAGGAGTGCCAATTCTAGCCAATGCATTACATGATATCGTGGGAGTCAACTCTTTAGACGAATTTGCTTCTAAGTTTTCATCTTGAGATGGTTCTTGTTCTTGTTCTTCTTCCTCTTCACAATCTATGTAGAATAATTTCTTCTCACCACACTTATGTCCCTTACTGTACTTGCTGTCACAATTAAAGAATAAACATTTTTATTTTGTTTCCTCCAATTGTTGAGGTCTCAACCTTGTAGGTTGAGGTGTTTTAGAAGAAGGAGCATTATTCTCTCTATAGATGTGGGGATTGGTCCTTCTAGTAGCCATAGCCATATTTTTACTTTCAACATTTCTTGCCACCTTAAATGCATTCTTCAATGATTTGGGTTCCCAAAGGCGAACCTGATGTTGAATGTTATCCTTTAAAGTTCCTATGAATACATCACTCAAGTGCTCATCTGGAATATATGTTACCTTTATATTCAATCTTTGGAAGTTCTCAATGTGCTCTATAACTGAACCCTTTTTCTTGAGATTTATCAATTGGCTAAATAAGGTATTGCTCTTTGTATCCTCATAGTGTGCTATCATTTCTTCCGTGAAAATTGTGCAAGTGACGAGTGATTTGCGAGAAAAAATCCATCGATAACATACAAATTGATTGGGTTCTAAATATAAAGAAGCAATTCGTACCTTTTTTGTATGTGGCACATTATGTAGATCAAAGAATTGCCCCATCTGAAGTATCCATGTGATTGGGTCCTTGCCATCAAACTTCCTCATATCGATCTTAGGAACATGGTTGGTATTCAATCTCCATTCTTGATTCACCTTCCTTATGTCCTCATCATGAATTTCATGGGATATATTTTCACTTTCAGGTGTCCTCTCTATTATGAAAATTTTCAATCCTCCCATGATCTCCCCTTTTAAACCCTCCATCATCTCTTGTAGTTCATATTTTGTTACCGTCTTCTTTTGTAAATCATTTAAGTCCCTACTCATTTATTCACCTTCATCAAGAGTCCATGTAGGATTATCTGGAGGCTTATTTGGTGTAGAATTTCCCTTTTTGGGTGGCATGTTGGCCAAGTATCACTTTTGAATCTTGATTTTGAGGTGGTTCTGCTAGACAATATTTCTTCTGTTGTATCTCCAAAGTTTCGACCCTTCTGGGTATGAAACTTTATTTTTTTTAGTTATCATATATTTCTTCTCTGCAATGCCACAGGTATGATCAAAATTGTATGTGCCAAGTGGAATTTACTGTAACTTCCCCACAACTTGTTGATTTTTGGCCTTTTCGGGAGATGTCACTTTTATAGTGTGCCCCACACAAAATAAATGATATAAAATTCTGAAACTCATACTAGAAATACTACAGACTTTCCACTATCCAATGAAACTAGTCTCACTCAATTTGGATACTCTAGGAAGAATTTATGATTGTTTTACCTGGAATACCTTCTTGAGACTAGTCAATAGGACTAGTCAAATACCCTATCTTCCATAGGGTGTATCTACAAATGTAAGATGACCCAGAAGCTGATATTTTTACCATAGATACCTTACTAATTTATGTGAATATCCTTTGAAGTTTTGGTTTTGAAACGTTACAGAAATTTTTTTATAGAGAAAACTCCGCAATGACTCAGTTCAGGATGATTCCAGAACCCTATCTTGCACAGGATGTATCTCCGAAATTATAAGGCCTAAGGAGATGAAATTTTAAAAAAACGTACCTTGATCTATTTAATAAATATACTCCAAGCCATTCCTTTTGAAACATTATAGAAAAAATGTTATAGAAAAAATTCCAAGGTGTCTCAGATGTAGCAGCGAAACCCTAAGACCTTGAGCTCTGATACCATATGGTAAGAACCAAATATAAATATAGCATAGAAAAACTCAGAATAAGTACTCAACTCCTTGAAAAAGAGATAAATTCATATAATAAGCCTCTTCGAGGGGGCAAGCTCGTGATGCCCACATAAATGTACAATTCCAAGATGATTCGAAATGAAAATTTCTCCTTGGTATATATAGGAGACTAGGAGGTATAATTACAACTAATGGAATAAAGCCGACATAAATAAAATAAAATTAAAAATGTAATATGCCGCAATTAAGGGGTAATGAGCCAATATTAGGGCTTAACATATTCCCTATGGGAGAACTGAGTCAGCACTAAGAAATCAATAGGTATGTCCCCTTTTCAATTGGTTTATGGTACTGACATTGTCCTTCCTATCAATCTTTCTCTTCCGGAGATGATACTCTGGCAGGATGCAAATGAAGAGCCAAACAAAGTTACAACAAGGATGAATCAAATCATCAAAGTTCAACAAAATAGAGCCGAAGTAGATGATAAACTTCAGAAGTACCAAGATAATATGAAGGCCCTTTTCAATAAAAAGGCTAAAGACAGGGAGTTTCTTCTCGATGATCTAGTTTTAGAGTGGGATGCTAGAAAATACGATGTAGGGAAACACGACAAGTTCGACCATCTCTGGTTCAGACCATTCAAGATTGCGGCTGCTGAGGGAAAAAAATCTTTCTTACTAGAAAACCTCGATGGAAAAATCATTGGCACTCCTATCAACAGGCATTACTTAAAACATTTCATGCAGTAGTCATATTTCAGATTCCCATTGTATATATCAATTTTGGATTGACGTTTGTTTTCTTTTTCAATTTGTAATTTTACCTTTCTTTTGTAAATTATCCAAGTCATTTTATCATTTGTTGTAAATAAACCATGTTTACTTGACATCAACAAAGAAAAATATAAAAGAATCTGTATCACATACCGTCTCTATTTTGTAGAATTTCTTGACATTTCGCATTTCATTCCCGTGCATAATACTTACTATTGAACGAGAGACAAGGATGCATCAAAATATGACACTCACTTTTCACAACATTCACTTTTTCTCAAAATAGGTGATGAATTAATGATCTGCATGAGTGAGAATACAAAATAAATTTGAGGTATGAGCTCCTACCCTTTCTAGTTCAACTAAAATTTTAAGGAAATATTTTCGAACACAAAGGAGGTTTCACTCATGATAATGTTGTCACCTGATCAAGGATCAAAGAAGTATAAAATTACATCTTAGAGTGTCATACTGATAAGTTCTGAAGCCTTCTCTGAAATAAAAACAAAAGAAAAAGAAAATAAAAATAAAAAGGGCTTGAAAGGAAGTTCGAGAATCAATAAACAAACTTTCATGGGATTGAGATTTTTTGCGTCAGGCCCTCTAAGTCCTCATTCTAGTTATTTTGCATATCCTCGATTTTTTATTCACTTCTAATTTTTTCTACCTTTCCTTAGTCTTCATAGAAAGAAAGAATTTCACCTTGATTATGAAAACTTAAAAACATATCTTCAAAACGAGATTAGGTGAACATATTTATGTTCCTGTGATTTTAACTGAAATAAAGTATGTCTAGGATAATCCTGATAACTTTAGCTCTTCTGTTGGATTTTAAACTGAACAATTCGCTCAAGGTCGATCCCTGAAAAATCAAAATCCCTATAAAATCTTCCCTATAGGCGAAGGTGTATTGAATATTGGGAGAAAATTAGTTTTAGAGTATACTTACAAAATTGTGACAGACCTTTTTAAATTTTAAGCAGATATCATCCCTTGTATGAGACATACAGATTGATTGCCCCCACTTCAAAATATTAAAATATAAGACAGATGTTGAAAGGAAATTCATAATTTGATTTCCCCCATCTTTTCCAAAGAGATGATGAAAGGAAATTCATGTAATTATTTCCCTAATCTAATTAAAGTGCTAATTGAAGTGGTGAAAGGGAATTCAATGGGAGAAGTAGATAACTTCACCAGGGTACTAAACAGGCTCGTTGACAGTGAAGCAATATCTATGATATATGTATGGTTTTCATACATATTTACATAACATACTCTGACATCTACTACTCTTTCCGGTAATATTTAAACTCTGAACCAATGAGGGATTCCCTAAATAAATTATTACATCTGCTTAACCTTGATGCGAACGAAGTCGGTCGAAGTATGATATTTTAGTTAAAGTTGTTTTGATTATCTTAAACAGATCCAAACTCAGTTTTAGGAAAGGAAATTTTAAATAGCCTAACTTGAGGTCAATCATTAGGTGTGTTTTGAAGGTTTTCTGAGGTTCGGTTGAAGTTCATTTTCCTGTGTATGATTAACTCCTAAAATTGTTTTCCAGAAATGAAATAATGACTCCATTTTCCCAATAAAGGCACTCGATCTACTGTTCTTCCATGTCTCATAGGGAGACGTGATCCCCAGATGGAGCCTATGTTGGAACACATACAATTCTGATCTTTTGAGCTTTATACTTTCCACCTCATGAAAATAAAATTTACCCAAAGAAGCAGAAACTTGGAAAATGGCCTTTTAATTTTAAATCAAATTCATTGTTGGTTAGTTAATAATAAGGCACATACGATATCCTTCATTGATGAATTTCCACTTTTGATCGAATGATCCTAATAACCTCCGTAGTTTTGGAGCTGCCTGAGTTTTAAAGAGGTAAATCTCTAACGTCTCTTCGGAGCTCCGCGCTTCGGATGTTTCAATAAGTCTAAACAATGAAAACTCTGAAACTTCGAAACCCGAAGGTATCCACTTGCGAATTTTCCTAAACCATTTAAAGACAAAAGTCGTAGGACATGTGTACCTTTTGAATCTTTCTCGAGTTGACACGTGGCATCCGTTTTTGACATTTCCATTGGAGGATTCACATGTTTATAAGTAACACGTGGAACCTCCCTTTTCTCGACACATCATCCATAATGCCATCATCTATACCACGTCACTACGGGAGATGATCCTTTGGGAATTTAACAAAGAATGAATTCACGAATCACCGAAGTATCAAAATGATGAAGTATTGAGCATTTCAAAAAGTAAAAGGGTAAATTGAACGTTTAAATATAAACTAAGTTAATCATGATCAAGAGATAATTAATTGCTTCGTAGTTTCAGGTTTCAGGAAGTTCCTCTTGAGATACATTAAAATTCCTCGAAGTATGAACTCCCAAAACACTTGAAGTTAACGCACCATTTTAAACATGATTAAATAATGTTTTAAAAGTGATTATCCAAGATTAATCTTTCTGCAGGTTCAGGATTCGAGAGGTTCCCACTCTGTCAAATCTAAAATTTCCGAACGCGAACCATCGAAATATTGATGGCATTTATGACTAATTAAGGATAATTCTTCAAACGCGGATCACCGGGTAGACATCTCCCTTAACGTTAATAAATTATTCGTCAGTAAGGTTATACAAAGATCAATGAATCTTGTTTGAATAAAATCACTTCGATTTCAAATTCATTTTCACCTTCCGCAATTAGAAAGTTTTATCTATTTGAAAAAATCACAGATTTTCTCTGCAATAGGTAACCTCACTCTATTTCCTTAGAGATTATGGCACCATGGAAAATGACGAAAAATCATGATGCGGCAGTCGAAGATTCAAGCTCGAATGCAAACATTCTGTCTGACACCACTCCACGAGCCACATACACCGTTAAAACTTGGACATAGGTTTTCAAGATTCTGGAATGTGAAATCATCAACTGTCCAAAGGACTTTGGTGAAGAAGAAGATTAATTTTTTACAGCTAATCTTAGACACATAGCGCAGTCGGAGTTGCACAAGATATATTCACGACTGAGACTCATGCCTTATAACGATATGATAAATTGGGCCTTGGAACATGTTGACATGTAGACCAGGAGAATCATCAACCATCAATAGGTTACCATCGGCTCTTTCTGACCGAAACATATGCAAGTAATGTATGAACTCTCACATAATCCTAAACATACTTACAATGCCGCATTCAATCTGGAATTCAAGAAAAAATAATGTGTCCAATACACCAGGAATGGTCATGATATAATCAGGAACTGGTGGGGACACCTAGAGAAATTCAGAACTGATGCTCATGGTATGTATGCCACAACGTCTTTGGACGCTCATATGGTGTGTGTGGCCATGATGCTCTGTCCTCTGTTCAGGAAGAATATCCCTACACATTTCTCGGTGGTATGGGTATCCATCATGAATGAAGTAGCCGAAGGTTACAATTTCAATTAGGCCAAAATGTTGTTAGATAACTTGGCCAAGGGAATTGTTGATTAAAAAACAACAAAATAAAAAGGGAAGTCCACTCTTTTTTACATGTCTGCATATGTTATGGATGTCATCTTCTTCATGAACCCTTTTCCATTGATGAACTGGAGTTAGACCCCCGCCAGTACCGAGGCCATTCATTTTTATCACTCCAAGTTGCGGGAGGAGAAAGCTAAAGATTTCTTTTATGAAATCTGCCACAATGTCGTAATACTTGTTCATATAGCCCTGTATGGTCACTCACCACCCCAGATTTAAGACAAGATTATGGGAAACTTGGGTAATCTAGTAGATTGGTTCATTGAGGATAATTTCTCACAAATTATAATTTTTTGTTGCTCGGTTCCTCCCCATGCTCTCCCATGATTTTTACCCGATAGGCTGGTATCCAGAGAAGTGGTGTAACAAACAATGATAGGAGGCATCAACAAGGAGCTGAAGGAAGCACATAAAAAGGTTTGGTCAACTTTCCCTATTCAGGTTGGCATGTTTTCATTATTGGATTTCAGTCACTCCAAAGTTGAGGTTGCGACCCTGGAGGATGTCAGATTGGTTGACATCGAGTTCAAGAGACATGATCCACGTAAGATAGTGGAAAACCACCTAGCCCAGTTCAACATGAAGCGGTATATGCACGAGAACTCCTCATATGAAAACATATTCAGGGGGGTTAGATCTTATGAGGAAGTTTAAGGAATATTTCAAACCCTGTCCCCAGATCAACAAGCTTGTTTTTGTTGGATTACTGAGAGGGGGGGTGAATCAGTAATAGAGCAATTTAACCATATAATCCAAGTGTTATATCAATGAATCATTATTTTCCAATAACTGCAGAGTAAATAGGAAATGAACAAATGAACAATCATACACGTACACAGTACACCAGTGTTTTACGTGGAAACCCAAATCGGGAGAAAACCACGGAATGCTTTTTCTTATATGTCTTGAAGAATTACATTCATT
>ML784799.1:15630-41336 GCA_009831015.1 Picea engelmannii
GAGATCATGACTTCACACTGAGTGGATATACTGATGCAGATTGGGTAGGAAGCGTTGCTGACAGAAAAAGCACTTCCGGATGTTGTTTCAGTTTGGGATCAGCTATGATCTCATGGCAGAGTAGGAAGCAATCCAGTATTGCTCTCAGCATAGCGGAAGCAGATTACATTGCCGCATGTTCTGCTAGTTGCGAAGCTATATGGCTTCGAAAGTTGCTGACAGGCCTATTTGATTTGGATATGAGAGAAACCGCGATTCTATGTGACAATCAAAGTTGTATTAAAATGACAGAGAATCCTGTGTTCCACGATAGGTCAAAGCACATAGAGATCCGCTATCATTTCATCTGCGACATGGTACAGAGAGGATCCTTTAAGTTCCAGTACATTAGCACGGATGAACAGGTTGTTGATGTGATGACTAAGCCTCTATCTCGTGTAAAGTTTGAACACTTTTGAGATAAGCTTGGTATTGTCCGAAAGGACCTTCCCTGAAAGGGGGAGTAGATGTATTCCTTGCTTATGACCTCGTTGTTAGACGTAAAGCAAGATGAGTCATGCTTTTGACCTTGTTGTTAGATGTAAAGCATGACGTCGTGTGATCCTTGCTTCTGACCTCGCTGTTAGATGTAAAGCAAGATGATTCGTGCTTCTGACCTCGTTGTTAGACGTAAAGCATGATGCCATGTGATCCTTGCTTCTGACCTCGCTGTTAGGCGTAAAGAAAGATGAGTCATGCTTCTGAACTCGTTGTTAGACGTAAATCATGATGTTGTGTGATCCTTTCTTCTGACCTCGTTGTTAGACCTAAAGAAATATGAGTTATGCTTCTGACCTAGTTGTTAGACGTAAAGCATAACGTCGTTGATTCCTTGCTTCTGACCTAGTTGTTAGACGTAAAGCAAGATGAGTCATGCTTCTGACCTAATTGATTGATGTAAAGCATGACGATGTGATTCCTCGCTTCTGACCTAGTTGTTAGACATAAAGCGAGATGATGATATTACTTGCTTCTGACCTAGTTGTTAGACGTAAAGCAAGATGTGACTGACACTGAGCTACCAGCTTAACCATTGTGACATTGAGCTAGTGTAGTATTGTGATATGACAGCCTAGTGTTGTAATGAGGTATCATTTTTACTGATACATATTTGATGCAGATGATGATAGCATTCTTTCAAGAATGATGATGTTGTTGATGAAGAAAACTTCTGATGACTTGTAAATGTGCTAGACAATGGTTCAATATGATATTGACGATATTGTCCTCTAGATGCCACTGATGATGCAAACCTCTCTCACCTGATGTTGATGAAGAATACCCTTCTTGTTAAGGGGGAGTGTTGAAATAATGTAACTGCGAAGAGCATTCTTATTATTATTTTATTATTGGATTAAATCCCCATTGTGGATTAATTATGTCATTATTATTATTATTGTTATTGGATTAATCCGCATTGTGGATTAATCATGTCGGTAATTGTATAAGGACCAAATCCTCTTTTGTGGATTGGTCATCGGACAATTACAAAGGGCAGAATAAGAAGTTGGCCCTAGCAGTTATTATGGAAGACCCAGAATTAATTAAAGGTAGGTTTACCCAGCCAGAGTGAGAGGACGTCCCTACCAGTTGTGACCTTTCACACGTGCCAGTCTTGTATAAATAAGAGGCTAGCACCTCACTTCAAACACACAACTCACTTGCTCATTATCTTATGAGGCAAGCTGCAATTGGAAGTTGGAGAGAGGAGAAGAATGGTGGCGCATCTCTTGGGGAGGACTTTCTGTATTGGTTTGAGTTATCTCTTGAACATTGTATAAGCCATTTATGATAAGGAATTTTTTGCTGGGTTTTCTTCCCCTAGAGGGTTTCCCAAGATAAATGTTGTGTCTCTTATGAATGTGTATTTCTCAGTGATCTTGTTCTTATTATGCTCTTATCTATTTAAATGCAAAGAACTATAATAATGGCATAAACATTAACAACTAACACATACACAGACATCAATGATCGAGTGGCAGCATCTGAGACAGGGTAAAGGCTAGAATGTTTAGGCATATACACATGATTTAAAAAAGAAGGCATTATCCCTAGGAATTATGTTTTATAATCATGAAAATATATGAAATACATTGGTGGCATGCCCTCATTTCTTCGTCACACTATTCTAATGTTTAGCCCTACTAACATTGATAAGGTGTCAGTACAAGTTGCACATCTAGAGGCTAGTAAGGGTAAGCATGCGAGCGAAGATAAGAAGCCATTCAAGTTTGAGAAGAAACCAAAAGGTAAATGGAAGAGTAATAAATAAGACATGGTGAAGAAAGTTGAGGGAACACCTGCATGTTCTCACTATAAAATAAAGGGACACAAGGAATCATAGTGTCAGAAGCTACATCCAAAATTATGACCGAAGAAATACACGGATAAAGGGAAGAATAAGACTATTGCATCAACTCATCAAGATCTAGGGTCATATTTTGTATATGAATCCAAGACCATGGCCATAGGAAGAAAATATATATCAGCTATCAGTTCAAATTCTTTAGTTCAATATGCCAATACGGAAAGTGATATTGATTAGAAAAAAAGGAGCAAGCTTTTTCATGTCAGATTTATAGTTAAGCATAAAAAGGTAGATACTTTATTTGACAGTGGATATCAAGTTAATATAATATATGAAGCAATCGTTAAGAAGATGGGATTGAAGAAGACACCTCACAAAAATCCATGTCCATTAGGTTGGGTGTGTGGCAATGCCAAGTTGCAGGTAACAAAGAAGTGTAAGATTAGGTTTGCAATTACAGCTAAGTTCTTTGATGAGGTTGAGTTATATGTTTTGCCTCTTGACATTTGCATCATTGTCTTGGGTAGTCCATATCTATTTGACAGGAAGGATGTGTTCTATCAAGAAGAAAATAAATATCACCTTTTCAAGGATGGGGTTGAATATATTGTCAAAGCTCATTGCATCAAAACTAATGTTTCTTTAGTGAGCACAAGGAAAATGAAGAGACTCATGAGTGAAAGTCATTTTTTTATTCTCGTGATAGTGAAACAGAAAGGAGAAGATATAACAGATGCTTTAACAGGTTGTGTTCCAAATCATAAGCAAGAATTGATCAACATCATATCTAATTAAGATGAGTTGTTTCAGTAACCTACAGGGTTTCCTCCTAAAAGAGAGGTTGAACATGAAATATATTTGCAGCAGGATGCTCCTCTTCCAAATATTGGAATGTACAGGTCATCAATAATCGAGAATGTAGAAATCAAGAAGCAAGTTTAAGAGTTGCTTGATAAAGGAATCATCAGACCAAGCTCCTCTCCATGTGGTTCTCCTATTGTATTAGTTCCAAAGAAATATGACACGTGGAGGATGTGTATTGATTTCCGAACCCTAAATAATATTACAATAAAGAAACATTATCCCCTTCCAAGAATAGATGATCCATTAGATAAATTAAAGAATGATGTGTATTTCACTAATATGGACTTGCGAAGTGGTTACCATCATATCAAAATTGAAAAAGGTGACATATGTAAAACTGCTTTCAAGACCAAGAAAGGCTTATTCTAATGGTTGGTTATGCCATTTGGGTTATGTAATGCACCAAAAAATTTTATGAGAGTGATGAATGATGTGTTTAGACCCTACATAGATGATTTTTTTATTGTCTATTTAGACGATATATTTATATTTATCCGAACATGGGAAGATCATCTAATGCATCTCAGGAAAGTTTTTGAACTTTTGGAAAAGAAGTTGTATATCAAGATGTGTAAGTGTGAATTTGAAAAAACTTCTCTAGTATATTTGGGTTACGTTGTAGGGAATGGTCAATTAAAAATATATCCTTCAAAAGTAGAAGTCATTGTGAAATGGCCCAAGCCAACTACTGCCACCGAAGTCAGGATCTTCTTGGGAGTAGTACAATATTGGAGGAAATTCATTGTTAATTTCTCATACATAGCAACACCTCTACATGCATTAGAGAGTGCTAAACAAATATTTCAATGGAGAGGTAAGCAAAATAAAGCCTCTAAGACATTGAAGAAAAAGATAAGCACCACACCAGTTCTGGCGTTTCTAGATCTACAACAACCATTTGAGATTCAAACCGATGCAAGCGGATATGCCATGGTTGCAATATTGATGCAATGAGGTAAACCTATATGTTATCATTCTAATACTTTCACTCAATCTTTGATTAAATATCCAACATGTGATAAGGAATTGTACGCATTGGTACAAAGTTTAAACAAATGGAAGCATTACTTAATGTGAAAGGAGACAATCATTCATACAGATCATCAACCATTACAATATTTGCAGTCACATTAAAGCTACAACAATCACAACACTTCAGGTGGATGGGTTTTCTATATCATTTTCATTTGGTAATCAAGTATAATAAGGGTATTCATATCAAGGTTGCAAATATGTTATCAAAACTAGTAATTAATGCATCCACAATACTCAAGTATAATCCTTTAGCACATGAAAGCTATGCATAACAATATGCTAGGGATGATTATTTTAAAGACATATATGATGCATTAACTCAGAACAATCAACAGTCAGATTATTATATGCATGATAGTTTATTATATCATCTTGGAAAACTATGTATACCAAGAGATGAAAGCGTAAATATAATTAGAGAATCTCATACATCTCTCATCTCTGGCCATTTAGGGGTTGGTAAGACAGTTACACATTTACAAAGGTATTGTTATTGGCCTCAAATGAATGAGACATTTTCCAATTATATCAAAGGGTGTGTCATGTGTGCCACAAGTAAACCTAGAAATAGAAAGTTGGGGTTGTATACACCACTTCCGGTACCTTCACAGCCATGGGAAAGCATCTCCATGGAATTTGTAGGGGGTTTTCCAATGTCTAGGATATGTCATGATTATCTATATTTTTTGGTGGACAGATTCAACAAGATGTGTATTCTAATTCCATGCAAGAAACAAGTCACAACTTAACAGACAACACAAATGTTATTTTCTAATGTATGAGTTCATTTTGAACTTCCTACATCTATTATATCATATCGAGACTCTCTCTTTTTGGGAAGGTTTTGGTCTCATTTATGGGAGCTAATGGACACTAAGTTGAAGAAGAGCACGACTTTTCATCTGCAGATAGATGGATAGACAGAGGTAGTAAATCCAACAATGGTACATCTACTTTGAGGATACTTCAACAATAATCCTTAATTATGCCAACATGTTTATAATCTTACCATGCATTCGTCTACTCAGAAAACTCATTTTGAAGTATGCTTGGTGTACTTACCTAAATCACCTATGGAATTTGTTTTTGGAGAATCAAGTCAAGAATATGGACAAGATGATATAGATAAAGCTAAAAGGTTCATTCAAAAAAAATTAGCAGGTACATCAAGCAGTACATGAATAATTGGAGAAGAGCCAAGACAAGTATAAGGAAAGGAATGAAAAACACCAGGTTGATCATCAGTTTGAAGTTGGTGATCGAGTATGGCTACATATCAGCAAAGATAGAATGAAAGGTGAATGTAAAAAGATAAGGCCAATCCGATATGGTCCATTCAATATCTTAGAGAATATTGTACTAATTCCTTTCATTTAGATCTACCAACCTACATGCAAATGTATTCAGTGGTAAATGTTGAGAATCCTCCTATGATTATGGATGAAGATCAAAGTATTCAGGTTCCAGCAATTGATGAATTTTCTCCAGAGTTTTTGGATGAGATACAGTAAGATTTTATTCTCGACAGAAGGATCAGAACTTCACAATGAGGTGATGTGGAATATATTTGAGTTGGGCTTAAAGGGGTAAAACCAAGTAAATCCAAATGGATGGAGATCGGAAGGGTGAGGGAACTCTACCCTCACTTAGTTGTTGAATAAAATTTTGGTGGTCTAAAAGTCTTCCAATGGGGAGGAATGATCCAAGAGGATCCAAGAATTCTCACATAGGTCTAGAAAGATCTCGAACATCCACAGATATCTAGAAGGGTTCAAAAATACTTAAAATTCAAATGCTTCAAATCGTTCCTGAAAATTCCATCAATGCTTAGAGCTCGTCATCAGCGTTCCAATGATGTAAAAGACACCTCAAACAAATCTCTTATGAAAAAGATATAAGCGGTCAAAGTTTGAGTCAACCAAGTCAAAAGTCAAAGTTCAGGGAAAATAAAGAGGTGACATGTGTCACCACTGCAAGGGTGACATGTGGTACCTAATTGGAAGTTGACTGGTCAAGGTACAATCCAACTACAGTTGGACAAGTGGTTCATTTGCATGATGACAAGTGGTAGACAATTGATTCAATCAAGTGATGACACGTGGCATTGAAGAGCCAATGAGAGGTTGCCATGTGGAAACCCCTCATTGGTCCATGTTGATTATGTGTTGTAAAATTTTGGAGTCAACAGGGTTCGACCCCATGACCTCAATAGCCACCAAAGTCTTCACACAGCTCTCCACACCAACGCACCACCACATAACACTTGATAACTATATGGAAAATAATATATATATATAGTTGTATAAAGGTTCATTTGGGCAGCCAAAGGGCCGAGGGCCTAATCCCTCAACACTTCACCTTTGATCTTATTACACTACTATGTAACCACCATGAAACGTGGAGGTTGTTTTAACCATATATTATATTATTTAAACAATATATATCCATTCCAACATATGCTTGGAGGTTATAACATATGGCACAGATTGTAACAATAATATATATATAGTATGGTTGGTGGGGCTTGAACCCTCGACCTACTATAAATAGCGCTAACGACTTAACCAATCTGCCTATAGTTTGGATTTGGTTAAAACAACCCAACAACTTGTATTTAATACTTGCCAACAATTTCAAAATTTAGTTAAGCAGGGAACCCTATTTAATGGGCATGCAACCCAATATTATACACACATTTATATTCATAATTTGATCTTTTAAAGCATGCCAAGAGTACGAAGGGTACGAGGCTACACCGTAAAGCATGTCGGGGTCACCTTGACAGAATTTCAAGTATTTTATATCAATTTTGCACTATTTTTCACCAAGAAATCAACGATGCACTCTTTTTATACATTTGAGAAACATGTAAAAGGTCATTGTAAAATGCAAGTATTTGAGCATTAATAAAATAAGTCTCTATTGGAAGTGGACCCGAAGAGGTAGCCCAAATTGGGTGAACTCCATTTTCTCCAAGTTGTGTATATAATTATATTATTGTTGTTCATTTCAAGTTCAATTATTTGCAGGTCATTTATGATTAAAGTGGAATTGGCTAGATAAGTATTTCACATGTAATATGTAAAACTGCCAACTGATTATTTTATTTTGAATATCAAGTAGATGATTATCTATATTTAAAATTATCAACATCTAAGGATTTTTCAGATCACACTATAGCAGTTAGGCGATCAATTGATTGATCTATAATGAGGTTTAGGATACATAGGCAAGTCTCGATGCAAGTGTTGTCTAATGCACTACTACTCGAAGAGGTACCAATAGGGGTTACAAGGGTGTCCAACAATGTGAGCTTAAAAACCTCTTGTATTTCCTGCGTGTATGGTTCCCCAACCATGGATTTATGCATTGAACGATAGATCATTGTAGTTTAAAGACACTAGAACACATCTCTACCCTGAAAAAAAATAACCCACAATTCCTACCCAGGAAAGTGCACTGATACCACTTGGTTATGTTATATTGAGTAGAAATAGAAATATCATATAAATTACCAACGGAACAACAAATTATAGAGAATACCACACCAAAATTATACCTTTATTGAAACAGGATCAATGCTCACTTTCCTCTTCGAGGGGGAAACCTCCAACAAAGCAACGCTCTATTACAATAATTCTCAAGACAAAATTTTGTATGCCCTTGACTCCTATTTATATTAAATCTATCTACCAAAAGAACAATCTAGAGGAAGATCTTTCTAGAAGTGAAATCTTCTATTAGGTCTTCTTACATTTGAGTTGTTCACCTTATTACTAGGCCTTATTTATTAATATCGACCTTTATTACTTGGAAAATGTATTATTCTACCTACGTGAGGGGTTGGGGAGGTTAGGTCCCTAACAATTCCTACACTTGAAATTTGAGTAAACATACAAGGAGATAAGTAAAAAAAATGATTAAAAAAATAGTTTTCTTCCTTTGCCTCCAAACATATTTACCCTTATGGTGGACATCATCATCTTGAATATTATTGGTTATTTTAAAGTTGATTTTGATAGTACATTGTTTTGTTTTTAGGCCTATTTTTACCTCAAAATTCCCCTAATGATTTCTTTCTTAAATAAAAAAAAATAGCACGTCGGTTGTTTTGCAATGAAACAACAACCTTTCCCAATGATTCAGGTATTATTTTCAATTTTGTTACTTCCTCCCTTAACCAAATCACTTCTAAGAAACTTATAGTTTCTCCCTCATATATTTGTGTTTCAACTAATGTGACAACATGTGGTTATGTTTGAATTTCAACTGGTATGACATCCGGCCCTATCTATACCTCAATTGATTTAACCATCGAATCAATTTCAATAGATGTTTCTAGAGGTTTTGTAGCAAATACATATTGAGGTTTTGTAGCAACGGATTCACCTTACAATTTTGTAACATGTCCACTTTGTCATTATGTAGCAACAAATTTACTTTTTTGATTTGCAACAAGATTTTCAATAGTTTTAGTTCCACCTTTCAAATAATCATTGTGGTCACCATCATGTGGAGGTGAAGGTGACCACCCACACTCTTCAAAATCCTAAACCAATGTATCTAAACTTGATTTGGGTTTGTAAAATTTTAACTTATGGTGCAATCTCCTATTTTCTCTTCTTAAAATTTGATTAAGTTTCAATAATGTACCATATGAAGATTTTAAATGAAACTTACCCAGAATGAAAGAAACAGCAATTTTCTTTTTGATTGTTGGCTTAGTTGTTTTAGGGGTTTCTTTAACAATATCAACTTGTTCTATTCTTTCTACATCAACAATAATTTCTCCTATAATGATTTATTTTGTGAAAATGTTGTCGTGAAATTCAAAGATATGAATGGTAGCATTATCTTCTTTTGTATCAATAGCTTCTTTGGAAAATCCTTTAGCATGTTATTATGCATTAATGAGCTCATATTCCCTGATAACAAATGTTTCTACAAGGGATGATTTTTCTCTTATGAATTTTGCAACATGTTCTTGTGGAGTAACAACTTCTTCTTCTCTTGTAATAGTTGCTTCTGCAACATGTTCTTATGGAGAAACAACTATTTTTGTAGAAAAATCGACCTAGTTTGCTTACATTTAAGATATTCTAGAATAAGGGTTGTCCTTCTAGATTTTCTTCTTGTTTAGGATGAGGTACTTGCCTCAGTTAATAGGTCATTTGGTACTTCTATAGTTAGAGGTGGAGGATTTTTTTTACTTATTTGATGTTCTTCCTTTGCAATCCCAAATCCTTTAATGACTTGTCCTCCTTCAACACATGCCTCTTATTCATGTATTTCTTCCTATTGTATCTTATCTTCATGTGTTTGTGGTGCTTCTTGTTGTTGTGCTTATACCTATTGTTCCTCTACCTATTATATTTATGCATGTTGTTCCTCTGCATATTCTACTTTTGCATGTCGTACCTATGGTGTTCTTTCTAGGAATACCTCCCAAGTTTTATTGGTGCATGAAAGGGCATCCAAAACCAATAGATTAATCAATCCATGACAAGTCAAACTTTTTGCAGGGTTTGTAGTTATCCTTACCATTTTAGATGTGATTTGAAGTAAGGCATATTCATGAGCCTTTGGTGTCTCAAATGGATTAAGAGTTTGAAATGGTATTCACACAAAAGGATATGGAATCCTTCACATGTAATGTATTTCTTCACAAAGTATGTCACATCATCACATGGCTATCTCAAATATTGGCATTTTACTCCCTTACTGTAAGATTCTACCACTTCATCACCAACAAAAAAAATAATTCACACCATGTTGATCATAATGTGACATTCAAATCATCTCTTAGTTGTTTTGGGAAAACCTGTTCCTTGAGAAATGTTGTCCTCTATAACCCCAATCCTTAATTCTTGAACAATGGTGATGGATAACCTAAAATTCCACATGAATTACATTCCTATTGTTGTATAAAACCCTTGTAGGTGTTTGAAGTAGGTTATCCACCCAACATCTTGGAATATTTTCATAACTTTTGGATTACTCTGTAACTATGCTACATTGATTGGCTCATATTGAACTACAACTCCCCCCATTGTGTTTTAGTAATTTAAATGAGAACATGTAATATTAGAAATCGTTGATAAAAATTATAGTATCAAAGGAAGAGAGTAGTGGTAGCAAAGGCAGAGAATAGTGGTAGCGAAGAGTAATTGTGAATAATGAATTTCCTAATTTAAAAAGTCACAAAAAAATGATAGGAATGATTTGAAAAGTCTAAAATATGACTTGATTCGGTAGGATTATAATGGTTAAGGTGGACACCATGTATAACACATGATAGTGTTAAGGTGGAAACTTCATTGCATCATAATGATTATTACGAGAGAATCCTCATATGAATTAGATCAGTGTGCACCATGCAAAAATTAGATCAATGCATGATTTAATGCACCCCCCACCAACTAAAATGGTAATGTCAACCTCGACATAATGACATTGGTAAATAGGTCAAACAAGGTACTATGTCAAAATATCATAGAAAATTATGACTCTGCAAATACAATTAAAGGAAGAAATCATAACTATATCATCCCAACAATTGAGTTTGAATGCATAAGTGAATTGACAAGACCGCTCACATGGTAAGTAGGTGCAAACATGGATCAATAGAAAGTGTTGAGAATTTGTAGCGAGGGTTGGAACAATCAACAATGTTTGGGATCTATAGCAAGCATTGGAAGAGTATAATAGTCCTAATGATATATAGCAAGTGTTAAATGGTGGATTAGAATGTACAAGAAAAAAAAAATTGATGATGGTAGTGAATCTGGATCATAAGAAGTTATTGATAACTCATATGAGCCCAAATTGTGTGATCTATATCACAATTGTAAGGAATGTAGTTGTAGGATCTATAGCATGGAAAAACTTAAAAAACAAAACCTAATACCTAAGCTAGATGCATGTAGCTAGGTTTCTGTAACTGGTCCTACATCTAGGGATATTGGATTTGTTATCAAGAATGATTTGGACTTTGAAACAATGATGGAACTAGGATCTGTAACAACTACCAAAAGAATAGTTTTGTAGAAAACTTGGAAAGAGTTACTAAAGGTAACAAGATAAGTGTTTCACAATAGATTGGAGTGTGAAAATATAGTTATAGAAGAACCTGTATTTTCTTTTTAAATTTATTTATTTATTTTTTACAAACACTCTCAACCAAGAAACTATTTTCAGATAGTGTTTCTCTAAATACAACTCAAAGGTATTTTTAGAGTTAGTTTTTTTCAAATACTACTGAAAAATAAATCTACTTAGTATAGATGGAAAATCCATTGTACTTACAACCTCTAAATTTGATTTTTTTGGCAAGATTGAGGATGAAATCATCCTTGAAAAATGGTTTATAATACAACCTTTGATGATGACCATTGGCCACGATAGGTGTTTGATATTTATCAATAGTTCACAACTTCACATAACCTTTATCAAAAACAATATCAATTTCATATGGTCCCAACTAGTGAGTGAAAAACTTGCCTTTGAAATATTTTAATGTCAAATCATACAAAAATTCTTAATCTCCCACATGTAATTTATTTTTCTTAATGAGTTTATCATGCCACTTATCCCTCTATTTCTAAACAATAGAGTTCTTATGAAAAAGTAGCCTGACACATTTCATCAAGTTCATTAATCTAGTTCAAGTGGTTATTTTGAACTTTTGAAAGGTCCAATCCCACATAGAGTGAAATTATTAGTGTTTACACTTCAAACTTAATAGTATGTATTACATGCTTACCATAGAAAAACTCATAAGGTGTGAAACCTATGATTTTTTTCCAAGTGGTACAATAAGCCTATAGAGCATGTGGAAGTCCGCTAGCCCAATCTTTGTGATAGAATTGCACAATATTGGTCAATATGGATTCCAACACTCTATTGGTAACTTCTACATGTTTGTTGGCTTGTTGATGGTATGGTCTAGATGTCTAGATGTCTAGATGGTACACCAAATCAGACAAAGATTCCCTCATAGAAAAATTTGCTACAACTTGATTTGTGGCCCTTGAAAGTGGTTTGGATTCAACCCATTTGGTGATATTGTCAATGCAAACCAAAATATGGGCCTTCTACCTAGATGGAGGGTTAATATGCCCTACAAAATCCAATGCCCATTTCTCAAAAGGATCCATCATGAGCTGAGTCGTGAGTGGAATCTCATTAGATTGAATAGGTTGTCCCATTCTTTGGAAATTGTCACAACTCCTCACATACTTCTTAGTATCTCAAAAAATGATAGGCCAATAGTAGCCTAGATGAAATACTTTGTGAGAAATTCTCTTATCAACAAATCTCCCACCACAAGGTTTATCATGACAAACTTTAGGAATCAATGTCATGGATTTCATCCTTTCGAAAACAACAATAGATTGTGAGATTTGAACCTATGTAAAAGAGGTAACCTTGAACCCAGGAATGCACATCACCCTGCTTAATAATTATTCGTTGTTGCTTCAGTGAGAAATGTGTCAGAAGATTTCCTGCAACGAAATAGTTAGAAATATATACAAACCATGGTATGTTAGTAGATAATGCAAACAAATGTTCATCAAGAAAAACATCTTCAACATGGATGGCATCCCCATCATTGGTAAGGCTAGAGAGGAATTCAACAACAACATTCTCTCTTCCAGACTTGTCAATGATGGTGATTCCAAATTCATGTAACATAAATAACCACCTAGTCACTCTACCATTAGTATTATTCATCAAATAGTGAATGGAAGAAGGGTCAATATGCACAAATACAAGATAAAAAGTAATATAATGACACAATTTATTAATAGCATGCACTACAAGAAGAATATATTTTCCAGTCATTGTATAATTTAATTTTTCAAGGGAAAGGTTCTTGTTGACAAAGTAAATAGCATAGGACCTTTGTTCTTCTCTTTGTCTGAGCATTGATCCAATTTTTGTGTCTAAATCATTTTTGGAAATGTGAAAGGTTAAGGACCAATTTGGTTCTCTCAAGACAGGTTCTACAAACAACTTTTCTTTCAAAGCTTCAAAATTATTGACACTAGTTAGTCCAAGAAAATTTTGCATCTTTAGAAAGTAATGAAAAAATAGGGGATGCAATTTTAGTAAAATTTTCAATAAAGTGATTATAATAACTAGCATGCCCTAAAAAGATAAGAACATCTTTTTGCATTTTTGGAACAAGAAGATTGGATATTACCTCGATTTTCACTAGATCCACCTTGACACTAGTAGGAGAGATATGGTGACCAAGAAAAATCCCTTTTGTCAGTAACATATGTCATTTATCATGACTGAGAGAAAGATTTGTTTCTTTACATTGGTTGAACAATTTCTCAAGATTAACCAAAGCTTCATCAAATGTGTTAACATAAACTGTAAAATCATCCATATGTAATTCAACACAATCATGAATCAAATCTAAAAATATACAAAGAACAATCTGTTGATAGATAGAAAGTGTATTACAAAGACCAAAGGGAAACACTTTGTAAGAAAAATTTCCCCATGGGCAAGTAGAGGTAGTATTATCTTGATCCTCTGGAGCAAGTTGAATTTGATTATATTTACTAAATTCACTGAGGAAAGAGAATAACTTATTTCCAACTAATGTATGAAGGACTTGATTGATAAAAGTAGAGGAAATTGGTCTTTTCAAATAACTTTGTTCAATTCCTTGTAATCAACACAAATTTGTCACTTCCCATTTTTGTTATGAACAATTACAAGAGGTGAAACCCATTGGCTATTAGAGATGAGATAGATGAAATTTACATTCAGCATTGAGGTTGTTGAATAGGTTGGAGATAATCTTTGATATAGCTTTGGTGAGTACGAAGATCAATATAGATCCACTTCATCTCAGTATAATCCCATGTTAATACACCAATATGATTTTGTAGTAATTGAATTAACTGATTTTTATGTAAAATTTCTAGCCTAAAATTTATGTTGAGTTCTTTTCGTGGGCTAATCTTTACCGACATACTTTATGTTTCAATTGTAGTGTACAGAGAAGAAGACATAGACTTAAATTATAATGATATAGTAGAGAATGGAATACCTATAGTACTCCTCATAAATTAGTCTATAGGTGTAAGTTTGCACAAAATGCACAATCAAAACTAGAATCAGGATTTGTAAAATTCTAACTGAACAAACAAAGTTTACATTAAACTTTATCATTATTTATACATTTTTTTTGTTTTTTTGTTTTTTTAAATAAATATCGTGGATAAACAATATATAAATATGTATATAAAGTATAATTTATTTATATATATATATTTAAATTTAAGTATAAGGATAATTTGTAAACATTAAAAAAAATAATCTGAGATCAAATATTCTTTGAGATCAACAAAAAAAAATTATTTCCATCACTTAATTGATTGCCACTTTTAAAACATAATAGCATTTAATGACCGTATGATATAGGTACACTTCAGATTTATTATAAAAAGTGTTACTTTTAAACAATAACTAAATTCTTAAACAACATGCTCTTTTTTTTTTAATTTATGAATTTTGATTGCTTTAACTTAAATTTCTCCTATTCATTTAAATTAAATAACGCTATTAATAATTTTTATCCTTATTCAAAAACTTTGAAAGAGATTGAAATGAGACCATCGAAACCCAAACTTAACTATCAATGATTATTTAAGCGATGGCTACGAGAAGATTTCATTAAATTGCTCTTTAGTGGATCTCACCATTAAACAGAAGATGATTGGTCAAGAAGATAAGGGTCGGAATGAAACTCATTTAGATAATGGGAAAAATAATGGGAAAATTGTACTGAGTTAAGAAGAGAACTTGAGGAGCATAGACTAAAGAGGGGAGGTTTTTGTTGCACTCAAGAGGGTTCTGAGACAAGGGTTTAGGGTTTTTTAGACGTTCTGAGGCGCACTGCCACAACGCCTGCCTCGCTGGGGATCATGTCTCGCGGGGAAGGGGGGACGATTGGCGCCTCCTACAGCCAGGCCAAAAAGAATGGAAACTCTGCAGAAGGTACAAAACGGCCGACCTTTGAGCCCCCACCAGATTTGCGCTCGAAACTTCTAGTGGAAGGAAAATTCAAGGATCGGGAGATGGACATTGACCCAGAGAATGTGACTATCCCAACCACTGTGTCAACTCCATGGATGCCAGGAAAATGTATCCCACAAGCGCCACAGGCCCCAAAAGCAATATATGAGAGACTATGCCCTGGTAGGAAAATTCCTAGGGCTCTGGCCTTCTGAGCACGATCTGGTCAAATGGATACAATACTGGTGGAAGCCAAAAGGGCACTATGAGTTGCAACTAGGTTCCAAGGGGTTCTTCACAATCATATTCCACAACCTTGAGGATCACAATCGCATCTTTGATGGGGGGTCATACTTCTACAACTCGGCAAGACTCTTCTTAAGATTCTGGACCGAGAAGTTCAGCCCTGAAAAGGAGGACTTTGCTCACGCACCTGTATGGATCAGATTGTACTCTCTCCCCCAGGAATTCTGGCTGGAGGAGGTCCTGGCCGGCATAGGTAATACCATAGGCATATATGTTAAGTCTTTCAAAGCCACCAAGCAGAGGCGCTATACCTCTTATGTGTGCATTTGTGTGTACCTGAACATTGCCAAGCCACTCCCAAGATCCATCATACTGGAATATCATGACGAGGATTGGAGCCAAACCATCGACTACGAACACATTCTGTTCTGATGCAGGAAATGCCACAAACACGGCCATCTCTTTAGAGAGTGCCCTCTCAACACTGCTCACAAAGAAGGGAACCCAGAAAGCGGCAAAGATAAGGACATCTTTACTCATCTAGCAAGGAAAAGAAGACAAGGAGGACGAAAACAACCAGCCCAAGTAAGTAAGGATCCCTCCACTAGTAATAAATTTGCAATTTTACAAGATCCACCAGAGAATCCCACAACCCTAATAAACCCCAATGAACCACATTTGGATAATCACCCTCAATCTATAAGCCAAGGGGATGAACGACCCCCAGAGGGTAAGGATTCAGAACTCCCTCCCCTAGACGTGGCTCAGGACTCGCAAGACTTTCTGGAGACAGAGGATGGGAATGCAGAAATGGCATTGGAAGAGCAAGAACTAGCCGGGGTGGATCTGGAGCACCTCAAGCACGCCTACAGGCATCAGAAACTTTACACCATACCCAGAGATCAATTACGGAAGGTGCACAAGGTCTATCTCAACTCCTCAGCTGGATCCTCAGCTCGATCCAGCAAAGGTTTGGGAATACAGGGCAATCAGTCAAAAAATCCAAGCAAAGCTCAGAAAGACGAAGAAAAAAAAGAGGAAGGAAATCTACCAATAAGCTCATACAAGAAATAGGCCACTTCATGGTAAACTCAGGGAAAATCCACCTGATCTCAAACAACTTCCCTCCTCTCCCCACCCCCCCTTCATCATGAAGATTATCACATGGAATATCAAAGGCCTCAATGGACGTAGCAAGCAAAAAATGCTACGAGATCTGATCTTTGCGGAAAAACCTGGCATAGTACTATTGCAGGAAACAAAATGCACTTCCGAAGACATTGATAGGCTACTTCACTACTGTTGGAAGCAAGGGGAAGCGGTTTCAACCACAGCCATAGGCACAGCTGGTGGATTGGCCATCCTCTGGAACACCAACTCTGTGCTGTTGGAAAATTTTATCACCACCAGGTGGTCCATTACTGCAGATTATAGGCTTATTGGTTCTAACAAGTCGGGATACCTGACCAATGTCTATGGCCCGACCAACCCAAGGGATAAGCAGGCCTTTCTCAGGAACCTGGATTACCTAGCGAGTCTAACTCAGCATAACAAATGGATTGTAGGCGGAGATTTCAATATCATCCGCAGCCTGGAGGAAAAAAAAGGGGGATCAAGACGCCTGGACTGGGACTCCAGTGACTTCAATAGCCTCATAGACAACCTCCACCTTATCGACCTGGAAGTTATAAATGGCAGTCACACTTGGACAAATAGAAGAACCGGAGCACACCAAATCGCTTGCAAACTAGATCGATTCCTCATCTCTGACTCCCTCATGATGGAAGGAATGGCCCTGGAAGCTACTATCCTAAATTTCCCCAGCTCGGATCACTAGCCTATACATCTATGGTTGGATGTGCCAGCCACACCTGGAAAGAAACCCTTCAGGTTTGAACAGTTTTGGCTCAACCATCCCGATTTCCAAGCAAGAATCCAGGACTGGTGGAAGGAGGCAGAGGTCTCTCACGGCTCCAAAATGTACAGATTTCAGCAAAAGTTAAAGAACCTCAAACAAATTCTCAAACTCTGGAATAAGAAAACCTTTGGCAATATCTTTGACTCCCAAAAGCAGCTGTTAGAACAAATGAGAGATATTCAAAACCAGATTAGGATGCAGAGGCTAACGTATGAGCTAAAAGCTCAGGAAGCAAAAGTAAATCAACAACTAGAGACCAGGAAAAGACAAGAAGAGATTTTATGGAAACAGAAATCGTGCATCCAAGGGCTAAAGGAAGGGGAACACAACACCAAATTATTTCACAGAACTATCATCCACAGATGGCATCCTAATAGAATCACGCACCTTACCTCCACAAACGGGGAGCCCATTCATTCCCACGAAGACATGGAGACGGATTTGATCGACTATTACAAATATCTCCTCACGGAACCACTCTCGGATAGACATGAGGCCATCACTAAGGTTACGCAGCATGTGCCCTCCCTCGTTACTCAGGAGCAAAACTCAGCCCTGCTCCGGCCCATTACAATCGAGGAAGTGGATCAAGCGCTTCAGGACACCCCCAAATGCAAGGCTCCAGGACCCGATGGCTTCACCAACGATTTCTTCCACCATTGCTGGCCGATGATCAGGGTAGAGGTTTGGGAAATTATTGAAGACTCCATAGCCACAGGACAAGTCCTTCAGGCACTCAATGTGACTTTCCTCACCCTTGTCCCCAAAGAAGGGCAGGCTCACCATCCTAAGCAGTTTAGGCCCATAGCTCTCTGTAATGTCATCTACAAACTCCTAACAAAAGTGATTTCCCAGAGACTCAAGCCCATCTTACCGACAATCATATCCCTGAAGAAATCAGGCTATGTTGAAGGAAGACAAATCTTGGACAGCGTTATCCTAGCCCATGAAGTGATCCACTCTTTGCAGAAGACCAAAACACCAGGTATGCTCCTCAAATTAGACCTCTCTAAAGCCTTTGATAAGATAAGTTGGGAATACATGCGGGCAATGCTCCTAGCTTTTGGCTTTGATTATCTTTGGGTGACTTGGATTCTGAATCTAACCTCCTCGGATTTTTTTTCCATTCTCATCAATGGTGTTCCCTCCCGACCCTTCTCCCCCTCAAGAGGAATTAGACAGGGAGATCCTCTCTCCCCTTTGCTCTTCATCATTATAGTTGAAGGTCTTAGTCGATCCATCCATGCAGCTGTTGCAGACAACCTACTGACAGGCCTCCCTCTGCATGGCATCTCCCCTCCTATCTTTCACATTCAATTTTTGGATGACACGCTTTTGATGGGCACCCCAACTGTCCGTGAAGCCAACTCCCTCCTCGCGATCCTCCAAACCTTCTCTGATGCCTCGGGTCTGGACTGCAATAGAGATAAATCCCAAATCTTTTTCTTCAATACGCCCCCTCCGATTCAGTGCCATGTCTTGGATCTCCTAGGTTTCAACAGAAGCTCCCTTTTGTCCAAATACCTTGGCATTCCCCTGATTGACAATGCCCCCAGGAACTCCTCTTGGGAACATCTACTTTCCTCCTTTACCTAGAAGCTTTCTTCCTAGACCTTCAGAGTTTTAAACCTTCCCAGTCGTCTTATTCTTCTCTAAGTTGTTCTTCAGGCCCTTCCTGTCTACACCTTCTCAGCACTAGCCACCCCAAAGTTCGTCCTCACAACCATTAAAATCTTACAAAGAAACTTCATCTAGCAAGGCCTCAACTCAGGGAAGAAAATTGTAGCGCACATTTTCTGCTACTAAGGTTTAATCGCTCTTAAAAGAAGACTATAACACCACTTTGTACATAACTCATACAGATGTTATTTAACCCACATGCATTTAAACCGTAAACACATTCAACACAGAGTATTCATACGAATTACTGCCATAATCAGCAAGTCATTATCTTTTCATATTAATTCATATACATAGCGGAAAACATGATACATAAGTAGCACAGTCATGCAAAACATGATTAAAGCATAATCAGATATTTATCTTTATCAATGGTAGATTCCACCAACCAAGTGCAGGCTTTCCATGAACCTCCCAGCCTTAGACCACACTGCTCATCAGCTCAGCAATGGGTCACCCCCGAGCTAGGACTAAGCTCCACCCCAAGACAAGGAATACTAGGCTAGCTAAGGTTACAGGGAAAACAACACACAACCACAAGGAAGGAATTCTCTCCCAGGAACCTCCCACACTCACTGCCCACAGACCCTCATTCCCCACATGCCTATTCCACCCCAGGAGAATACACCTTCTCTGTCACCTAGATAGTCCTTCGGCTGCTAATCTCCCTTGCCTTGGGTTACATGAACAGGCCAGACCAGAAGTCTTCGGGCTCTGTGGCAGATACAGGGTTCCTTCCAGGAGTCCTCTCCTTCCTCCGTGCACTCTCTCACCTGGAGAGAATCACTCACAGGCCAACAACCTGTTCTACCAACCTCAATCACCTCTCTCACCTGGAGAGAGCGTTGTACCACTAGCCAACAAGACCCCACGCAGTCCAGCGCTGCGTGGTCACAACAACCCACGGGGAAAATAGACACGGGCTTTCCAACAGGTTCAACAATGGCAGGTCACTTCTTATTTCCCAATCTGCCAACACAGGATAGACTCATGCTCTGGTTGTCGAGGATGCGTGACAAACAATCCACGCAGGGGTCAACGCAGGTTCGAACTGTTTAGACAGGGGATGTACCGGCTATCCCGGAACAAACACAGATACATGCCTTTTCGGTTCAGAGGATGCACAAGGGTTTCTCTGCAGGAGTCAGACCAGTTCACCTTCTGGAAGTCTGAGGGTCGAATGGAGGAGGAGGAGCCTTTCTCACGACTCACCCTGGTCGTTTATTCGCATGTGTCAGGGTTGACACTTGTCACCCATGGAACTGCATGCGTTCCACCAGCACGCATCACCCTTGTATGTCCTCCCTTGCCAAAACTTAGGATAAAACACAAAATGCACATGTCTTTTTGGAATAATATTAAAATATTATTCCTAGGCTTAAGCCCCCTAGGCTTATCCCCCAGGCTCAACACTTAGCCCCTTTCCCACCTTCCAGCCGCTAATTCCTTGCCCACTCTATGGATTCTCAGTCCCCCTTCACTCATTCATCGTGGTCGTTCTGCACCTGGCGGTGTTTATATTTTATTAAATGTTCTGCATACATACAAGTACAACAGCAGGCTCCTGGCCTTCAACACTTAGGCTCCCTAGCCTAACAAACACATAAGTCTCCAGCTTATAAGAATTTGGCTCACTAGCCTATAAAACATAATCAAAATTCCTTTCAGAACTTGGTTTACGACGGGGCTTGGCCTTGGGGAAACTACAATCCCCCTCCCCTTATTTTTGCACTGTCCTCAGTGCAACTTGACACAGCATCTGCAAGCTTTTCAAAAAATTTCAAAAAGATGTGGGTACTCTGCCTGCATAACATCTGCATGCTCCCATGTCGCGTTCTCAAAACCGTACCAGGTCCATTGGACCTTTACAAGCTCTATAGCTCGATTTCGGAGTTGTTTGCTTTTCTTGTCCAATATGCACACAAGATGCACTTGTAGGACACCTTCTGGTTCCACCTGAATCACATTCCAATCGATAACATGATTAGCATCAGGTACATATTTCTTAAGCAGTGAAACATGAAACACATTATGTATAGTCATAGATGTAGGTAATGCAAGCATGTATGCAACCGGCCCAATCCTTTCCAGGATCTCAAATGGCCCACAAAATCTTGTTGCCAACTTGGCGCAACTTCCCAACTTTAGGGAAATCCTGTTAGTTTTCACTTTCAGGAAAACATGGTCACCCACTTTGAATTCTCTATGGGTTCTGTTACTACTAGCGTAACTTTTCTGCCTGTCCTAGGCATCTTTTAGATTATGTTTAATTTTTATCATTTGATCTTCCATTTCCTTGAGTAGCTCAGGCCCAACTACTATTTTGTCAGCTGGATTATCCCAGCTCACTGGAGTGTTGCACTTTCTTCCATAAAGCACTTTGAATGGGCTCATATTCAATGATGCATGATACCCATCATTATAGGTGAATTCTACCAAATGCAGGTAGTCTTCCCACCTTGATGGTTTATCCATCACATACATTCTTAGCATGTCTTCTATTGCTCTGTTCACTCTCTCTGTCTGTCCATCAGACTCGGGATGATACGTTGTACTAAAGTTCAGATTCGTTCCAAATCCTTTGAACAGTCCTTTCCAAAAATTCAAAGTGAATTTTGGGTCCCTATCAGACACAATTGTCTTAGGAATTCCATGCAAATGTGCAACTTCTTTTAAGAAGATATCAACAACATCTGCTGCTCTGTGGGTGGTTTTCAGTGGAATAAAATGGGCAGCTTTAGTAAGCTTGTCCACCACCGCCATGATTGAATCATGATGCTTCCTTGTTCTGGGAAATCCTGTGATAAAATCCATTGTTACCACGTCCCATTTCCATTCAGGAATAGGTAAAGGCTGCAGCAACCCTGTTGGGTGCCTATGCTCAGCCTTAACCTTTTGGAACTCCATACATTTGGCTATGTATTCAACGATTTCTTTCTTTAAACCCGGCCAAAAATAATGGCCTTTGACTGTTGCCACAGTCTTTTGATATCCAGGATGTCCAGCATAAGCCATGTTATGCATCTCCTTTAGAATTGCCAGCTTCAATTCTCGGACACTGGGTACATACACTCTGTTTTTATACAGAAGTAAACCATTAGTTCCCAAGGTGTAACTTTCCTTGGTCTGGGGTCTCTCACGTTGTTGTAGCTTTGCTACAAGATTTTTGTACTGCAAATTAGCATTTGCAGCTTCCAAAATTCTGTCTTTCATCTCAATCTGGTACATGCTAATGGTTGTAGCATGTAATTCGTGCACTTTTCTACTGAGTGCATCAGCCACCTTATTTTCTTTCCCTTTGATATGCTTGATATCAAAGTCATATTCGCACAGAAACTCCAGCCATCTGATTTGCCTGGCATTTAAGGTCGGCTGATCAAATAAATACTTCAGACCGTTATGGTATGTTCTCAACTCGAATCTCTTTCCCATGAGGTAATGTCTCCATTTCCTCAAGGCGTGGATGATTGTTGGCAGATCTAAATCATGAGTGGCATAATTCTTCTCATGTTCCTTCAACTTTCGGGATTCATAACAAACTACAAATTCCTCTTGGCTGAGAACTCCTCCCAGCCCCTCCTTACATGCATCTGTGCACACTACGTAATCCTTGTCTGGATCTGCAATCTTTTGGATCGGAGCACTAGTTAGAAACGGCTTCAATCTCTGGAAGTTGCTCTCACATTCTTTAGTCCATTGGAACTTCTTCTCCTTCCTTTGCAAGGAAGTGATAGACTGAGCTATCTTTGAGAATCCGGCTATAAACCTCCTATAGTAGCCTACCAGACCCATAAAAGTTCTAACTTCTGCCACATTCCTTGGTGCTAGCCATTCTCGAATGGCCTGTACCTTCTCAGGATCCACCGCGATCCCTTCTTCAGATATAATGTGCCCCAAATAATGGATCTGCCTTTGGTAAAAAGAGCACTTGATCAGTTTTGCATACAGTTGGTGTTCTCTCAACACCTGTAGCACCATTCTCAAGTGTTGCTCATGTTCTTCCTCTGCCTTGGAATACACCAAGACATCGTCCAAGAAGACTATGACAAACTTGTCCAAATAATTTCTGAACACTCCATTCATTAAGCACATGAAAACAATAGGCACGTTGGACAGTCCAAACGGCACCACCGCGAACTCATAATGACCGTACCTTGTTCTAAAGGTGGTCTTGTTGATGTCCTCATCCTTTATTCTCACTTGGTGATATCCTAATCGGAGATCTATTTTCGAAAATATTTTCGCATCCTTCAACTGATCAAAAAGATCATCAATCCTTGGCAGAGGATACTTGTTCTTAATAGTGACCTTATTCAACTGTCGAAAATCAATGCATAGCCTCAACGTCCCATCTTTCTTCTTCACGAATAGGATCGGGGCTCCCCATGGTGACACACTGGGGTGAATGTAACCTTTATTTAGTAGCTCTTCGAGATGCAATTGCAACTCCTTCAGCTCTCGTGTACTCATTCTATAAGGAGCTTTCGAAACTGGAGTTGTTCCAAGCATCAAATTTATAGAAAAATCGATGTTCCTCCTCGGAGGTAGTCCAAGTACCTCCTGAAATACATCCTTGAACTCCTTTAGTACTTCATGATCTTTCAGATTCGATACTACATCTCGAGATGCTTCTTCCACCCAAGATGCATATAATTAATAGCCTTTCTGGTAACATTTCTTCAGTTGCATGGCTGATATTTCCCTCACAGCCACAGCTCTGGGAATTCCTTGGACTGTTACCTAATTTCCCTCTTCATCCAGACATGTAAATCTCTTGTTACAGCAATCCAGAAGGGCATGGTGCTGGTCCAACCAGTCCATCCCAATTAAGCAATCGTATGAGCCTAAAGGTAGAATGTTCAATTCAGCCTTAGTGCTCATTCCTTTCATGTCCACTGAACAAGACTTGACCAATTCAGTGACCTTCCTCTTGGTCCCTGTGGCCAACTACACTAACCAAGACTTCTCATGTTGGTTCCTCATTATATGCAAACTTTCCACCACTCTAGGATCTACATAACTATGGCTAGCCCCTGAATCAATTAAAATAACAAGTGGTCGGTTGTTGATCGTACCTTCCACCTCAATCATGTGCGATTGAAATTTTGCTTGCTTATTTTCCAGGGTTGTGTAGATCCTCGACATTCTACTGCCCATATCCTCCATTGTTTCAACTTGTTGAACAGTATAGACGGTTCTTGATTTGTCTTTTCTGTGGGGGCAGTCTCTGTACCTATGATTCCCTTTACAACCCCAACACTCCATAGGTGGCGGTCTTGGCACCTGCTCACTCCCTTCAACTTTCCTGGGGTCTCTAAAGGATGACTGTTCCCCAGGGCCATTCTTGAAAAAGGGAGGCATGTTTCCCTTCTACCTCTGTTCTTTCTTAAACCTCTTCTGGTCATCCCAAGCCTTCCGAAAGGTAGGTTTTTCTCTTTGTTGTTCGTATAAGAATTATGCCCTTCTTCTTGTTTCTTCCATAGTCTTAGGATCATCATATTGAATCTTGTCACCAATGGAAGGTGGCATTCCACTCAGATACCTATGAATCTTGACAGCCTCTTCTTTGATGAATGGAACATACTTCAGTAGTTGCAGAAAACTTCATTCATACTCATCAATAGTCATGCTGCCTAGCTTGAGTTCAAAGAACTCCTTCATCTTTTTGTCATAGTATCTTTTAGTCAGGTATTTCTTCTCGAAATACCTCTTAAATTCCTTCCAAGTGACCTCTTTCTCTCTGATGTGTTGCACCTACACAAACTGATCCCACCACACGGATTCTTTTCCTTTCAGTTGGTACATTGCAATTCTTCCTTCTGCATGGGCGGAATAATTCTGCAGTTGGAAGTATTTCTTCATGCCAAGCAACCATGTCTTGGCATATTCCTCCTTCTTATGTTCTCCATCGAATGTTGGAGTCTTAATTTTGTTCATCTCCCCTTTCAATTCCTCCTTTCCATATTTTTGATGTTTTCTGGTAGGGGATGGGCTTGAACTACTGTGTGTCTCCCTGTCAGAATGTCTTTGGGAGCGACTAAGATGTCGACTACCACTCCTCGACCTACATTTTCTCCCATGGGTTCTTCAACTCTCCTTCGTACTTGAGTCTCTTCCCTTCTCGAGTTTCCTCTCTATTTTTTCCAAGCTCTTCAAAAATTTTAAGGTTAATTCACCCTGTCGATCCCTGACTTTCATGAGCTTTTGGCTATCAGCTCGGCGAGCCTTGGCCTCTCTTTGCAATCCTTCAATGATTTTCATTATGTGTCCTTCCTTATCCTTCTCTTTTCCATGCCCATTGGATTTTGATCCTTCGACTCCCAGGTTAACATCCTTTCCTTCCTGTTCGTCTTCTATTTCAGGGGTAATCTGCACCTTTCCCCACTCCATACTCGGTGTTGGTTAACTGGAGTCCTGACCTCCATTGAACTCTGCACATGCACTGTGCAATTAAATTCGAATTTTGTTAGGCTATTAAACCCTCAGGAACAATCCACAACATTTATAACTAATACGAACAAGAAAAAAAGACATTTCGATTCCAATGGGTTTTCTGAGCTCTCGTTTGGTTCTGCACTT
>ML784799.1:41377-58082 GCA_009831015.1 Picea engelmannii
ACTTGGGACTTCATTACGCAGTGACTCCCAACCTCTTGTCACTCCTATCCCCAAAATCCGATACACGGTTTCTTATACATGATCCAACGATCCTCGACGAGCTAGATCTAATGGTCCAGATCCTTTCAGGGTTTTGGGCTTCCAAACGCCGATGCGCTCTAACTCTTGTTAGCCCTTTGGGATAGACTCGTGGTTCACATGACCTCCCCTTATATGACCACATTCATACCTCCTATCGTGGTTTCGAACTTTCCAATGCCGAAACACATATGTCCTCAGGATTCGCGATTCCCCGAACCCCGATTTCCCGATGGATGACTCTCCTTCCGGAACTTTCTCGAATGCCTTGATCTTAGCCACGCGTCCCCAAGAATGGACGGTCCTCGCCGCTTCTCGCTATTTCCCGATTTTACAATTTCAAATGCTCTGAGTGCCTTGTCTTCAGGATTCACGAAACGTCGAACCCCGATATGTCGATGGGCTCCCAATCTCACCCACGTGTCCCAATTGACGGACGACTCAGATCCAATCTCAGGATTTCGCAACTTGCGATTCCCTGATCACAAAGTTCTATGTCGACTCAAAACCCCAGTAGCCGATATACCAATGGGTCGCTCGATCTCCGCCACGTGTCCCCACAAACGGATGGCTCGGATCGTTCCCGGGACTTTTACCATGAAAATTCTCGATCTCCTGTCATCGTGACTCCCGATTTCACGAATGTTGATATCCCAATATTTTGACATGTGAAATGCCGACGGGCTCTTTATTATCGACACATGTCCCTTCGAGATGGACGGTCCTGACTAATTCGGGATTTCACGTATCGCGATTTCCACACTCCTGTGCAATATCCAAAGGGCTTTAAACCCCGTGCACACTTTTCAGATCTGACGGTCACGAGGGTTCACCTTCCCTCCTGAACAGATCTTAGAGCTCCTACACCACCAGTGTGGAGTCCTCTCTCCCTGTGGACTCATACCACACTGGTTGCGGTTTCATAACGCCGCTATACCTCCTGAGATTTAAAACTCATCAAGTAACTCCTTAACATTTTGGAGCAAACCAGGGTATGAAATTGGCCTTCCAAACCCAATTTCCCGTCGCATTCTCGGTCTAAAGACCGCTCCACTGGCCCATCTAGGCTCAGTGTTGAAACCTTGGCTCTAATACCAAACTGTAGCGCACCTTTTCTACTACTAAGGTTTAATTTCTCTTAAAATAAGACTATAACACCACTTTGTACATAACTCATACAGATGTTATTTAACCCACGTGCATTTAAACCATAAACACATTCAACACAGAGTATTCATATGAATTACTGCCATAATCAACAAGAAAATAGCTTTTCATATTAATTCATATACACAGTGGAAAACATGATACATAAGCAGCAAAGTCATGCAAAACATGATTAAAGCACAATCAGATACTTATCTTTATCAATGGTAGATTCCACCAACCAAGTGCAATCTTTCCACGAACCTCCCAGCCTTAGACCACACTGCTCATCAGCTCAGCAGTGGGTCACCCCTGAGCTAGGACTAAGCTCCACCCCAAGACAAGGAATACTAGGCTAGCTAAGGTTACAGGGAAAACAACACACAACCACAAGGAAGGAATTATCTCCCAGTAACCTCCCACGCTCACTTCCCACAGACCCTCATTCCCCACATGCCTGTTCCACCCCAGGAGAATACACCTTCTCTATCACCTAGATAGTCCTTCGGCTGCTAATATCCCTTGCCTTGGGTTACAGGAACAGGCCGGACCAGAAGTCTCTGGGATCTGTGGCAGCTACAGGGTTCCTTCTAGGAGTCCTCTCCTTCCTCCACGCACTCTCTCACCTGGAGAGAATCGCTCATAGGCCAACAACTTGTTCTACCAACCTCAATCACCTCTCTCACCTGGAGAGAGAGTTGTACCACTGGCCAACAAGACCCCACGTAGTCCAGCACTACATGGTCACAACAACCCATGGGGAAAATAGACACGGGCTTTCCAATAGGTTCAACAATGGCAAGTCACTTCTTATTTCCCAATCCGCCAACACAGGATAGACTCACGCTTTGGTTTTTGGGGATGTGTGACAAACAATCCACGCAGGGGTCAATGTAGGTTCGAACTGTTCAGACAGGGGATGTACCGGCTATCTCGAAACAAACATAGATAGACGCCTTTTCGGTTCAGAGGATTCACAAGGGTTTCTCTGCAGGAGTCAAACCAGTTCACCTTCTGGCAGTCTGAGGGTCGAATGGAGGAGGAACCTTTCTCACGGCTCACCCTGGTCATTTATTCGCATGCATCAGGGTTGACACTTGTCACCCATGGAATTTCATGCATTCCACCAGCACGCATCACCCTTGTACGTCCTCCCTTGCCAAAACTTAGGATAAAACACAAAATGCACATGTCTTTTTGGAATAATATTAAAATATTATTCCCATGCTTAAGCCCCCTAGGCTTAGCCCCCAGGCTCAACACTTAGCCCCTTTCCCACCTTCCAGCCCCTAATTCCTTGCCCACTCTGTGGATGCTCAATCCCCCTTCACTCATTCATCGTGGTCGGTCTGCACCTGGCGGTGTTTATATTTTATTAAATGTTCTGCATACATACAAGTACTACAGCAGGATCCTGGCCTTCAACACTTAGGCTCCCTAGCCTAACAAACACATAAGTATCCAACTTATAAGAATTTGGCTCACTAGCCTATAAAACATAATCAAAATTCCTTTCAGAACTTGGTTTACAATGGGGCTCGACCTTGGGGAAGCTACAATCCCCCTCCCCTTATTTTTGCACTGTCCTCAGTGCAACTTGACACAGCATCTACAAGCTTTTCAAAAAAATTCAAAAAGATGCGGGTACTCTGCCTGCATAACATCTGCATGCTCCCATGTCGCGTTCTCAGAAAATAGCACTGATCAGCTGGGACAAACTCTGTCAACCCAAGGAACGAGGCGGCCTGGGATTACGAGATCCCCTTATTATGAACAAAGTTTTAAGCGCCAAAATATGGTGGCAATGGCTAAAAAACCCCGAGGATCTCTGGGCAAGACTTTGGCGGAAGAAATATGCACCAAATGTGGCCAAAAAGAACCTAATTCGATGGAATGGAGACAACCCAGGCCCCTTAATCTAGACAACAACTAAGCAGAGCAGACAGCTTGTGACTCGACATGCTTGTTGGGAAATCAGAAATGGGGAAACAACTCTGTTCTGGAAATATTCCTAGTAGAAGTGGCCAATTATGGACAATGAGGATTGGGATAGGGACATTAGCACCCAAGCTACACTTGTGGGCCTAACAAGAGTAGCTTACTACTGGCAGGACAATTCCCCATAAGACACCTGGCGATGCTAGCACCTTAATAGGGAACGCATAAATCTAGAAACGTATGTGGATCTGGGACCCTGGCAAGAGGAACTGGCCAAACGGAAAATCCCCAAACTCGCAGGAGAGGATATCCTTCGTTGGGGACACTGGTCACGGGGCACCTACAATACATAGGAGGCCTATCAGATCAAAACTCAAGTAGACCCCCCTCCTACAAGGAAAGTTTAGCACAAAATCTAGAATCTTAAACACTGGCCTAAAATCACCCTCTTTCTCTAGCTTGTCTCCCACTCGAGCATTCTAACCTGGGATAACCTCTCAAAAATGGGTTTTGTTGGGCCTTCTATTTGCATGCTTTGTGGAGAGGCAGATGAAACCTTGAATCATCTCCTCAATTCTTGCCCTTACACTACACAAATTTGGGATCAAGTGGCGCTTATCATGCACACCTCGGATCGCAATAGAGATAGTATCATTGGCACCATTACGGATTGGAGGGAGCAGGATTTCCAGTCTCCCCTCCTAAATCGTATTTGGAAATTACTTCCAGGATTCATCCTTTGGCAAACTTGGAAAGAAAGGAACATGAGGATCTTCATAAATGTCTCCCTCCCGTGGCAACACTGCTGGAATCAATGCCGCTACAATATCCTAGAAACTCTCAACCTTCAGTTGTGGACTGAAAAAGACTTGATTAGCAATCCCTCAGAACTCCTAATCCTTCAGTACTGGAATCCTCTTCCTTCTTCTCACCCTCTACCCCCCTCTTCTCCTCCCCCACTTCTCAGCAACCCCTCCTTTTGGTCTCCGCCCCCAGTCAATTTTATCAAGCTCAATTTTGACGAAGCCTCTAAAGGAAATCCAGGCGCAACGGGCTATGGAGTAGTCTTTCACAACCATCATGGGCACATCATTCTCATATGTGAAGGCTCCCTTGGTCACTCCACAAACAACGCAGTGGAACTTTGGGGGATCATTAGAGGACTACAATTAGCCATTGAAAACAACTTCACCAAGCTAATTGTCAAGGGAGATTCTCAAATCATCATCAATCTGCTTCGCAGAATTTTAAATGGAGCAAACCTGGATAGAATTTCTTCTAGTTGGAGACTCTCACACGAGCTACAGATCATCATAGGTTTTCTACAACCAAATCAGGTTTTTATACCTGTTGATATTAGGAGGAAGGCGAATCAATTCGCAGATGAACTGGCCAATATGGGGGCCAACCGGAATGGTTCGAAACTCCTTTCAAAAATGGCCCTGGAACCTAATCACCCTATTCTCCAGCAGTGTGTTTGCAAAGTTGGGGTAGTGTACACACCCCCAGATGGGGTGCTAGTGCGGACCAACTGGCGTGAGGTGGAGGAACGGACCGGCCAACGAGGCACAGAGCCATGTGACGAGCTCGTGCCATCGCCCGCCACCCCGATCCTGCATTAATTTTCCATTACGACGTTGTAGTGGCCTTAACTATGTACCTTACATCTCTTTTATGAATTATTCCATGGCCCGGTTGTTAGTGTTCGCCTCTCGCCTCCGTTCATGACCCGACTGGCTCTCCCCTCCGCTGCCCTAGCCTGATCCAAACTGGAACTTCATGTTGATTGTAGCCCCTGTACACATCCAGGAACTCTACCTCTGCCTGATACGCTTGGTTTTCCTCGGTATCCACTCGACGAATCTGATGCCGCGTCAAAGGGGGCGGCCGCGCAGAGGCTCTCCATGGAATCCTCGCCGGCCTTCTGTATCGCCCCCTGAGTCACCTTCCACTTTCTCCTCTCAGCCCCTCAAGCCCAAGCTAGCTCCTCTCACCTCCCCCACACTGCCTGTATCCCATTTTGATGGCTTAGCCATCATTTCCAGACCACTGGGTTCCTCCTCGCGACACCTTCTAGTCCCCCCAATCTCCAAAACTGTCGAGTCTTCCCACGCACCAGTAGTTGGCTCCTCAAGGAATCCCATGGGGGTGCCACCTCCTTTTCGCAGGCCTAAAGACAGCGAGAACTAGTCCTCTGACTCTTTCTTTGTTACGCAATTGAGAGAAATTCTCACCATTATCTTTGGCTTGGTCTTTGAAATCTGTCAGGGAGTGGAGGATCTTCAATTCTGCTTGCAGACCACGGATAGCAAAGTTGCGTCCCTCCTTCAAATCCTTTCTTCCCTCTGAGAGGCTTTTCCCTCGGACCCGACATGTGTGACTTCAGCAGCGGAACCCCATGCAGAGATCAGTGAAGGAGACGCCCAAACGCAACGCTCCGCAGGGAATGAGATGGAGCAAGCCAAGCATGAGGACGTGAGCGTGGAGGAGGCCACAGGACAGCAAGCGCTGAAAGATACCTCGCCATTTTCCGACAGAGATGAAAGCAACGTGGACGCTGGAATGCAGTGGGCAGGCCAAGTGACATTCGTCGAAGAGGAACCTTGGTCTGAGGCCGTTCATTCCACCTGGCCAGGTTATTTACCAAATGTTTAAGACCATAGAAGTCCTTCTAATTTCAATAGTTTTTTTTTTTTTAGTTGTTGTCCAGTCAGTTTGATGTTGATATATTAGACTGTTAAACCACCTATGCTTGACTCACCCGGCTGGCTGGACTGGTTTCTCCTCTATTGGGGCAGTCCAGTAACTACAGTACGGCTAATTGCAGTATTTTGTACCTCTAACTTGTTTTTTTGAAGGCCTTTTATATATAAAACTTCTTACTTACAAAAAAAAAAAAAGAGAACCTGAGTATTCATTGTCACAAAAAAATAGAACAACATTTACCTCTAAAATCGAGAGGTCAAAAGAAGAAGTAGCATGGCAGACAACAAATAATTTATTGAAAACAACAACCAATCAAACACTCTCACTATGACCTAGAATGTATAGACTTCATTTAAAAGTCGAAGTAGGGTTTTGGCAAGGCCTCGGGATGTCTAGAAAAGTATGGGGAGGGCTTGGGAAAAGATTACACCTGGTCTAAGGGGTTGGGCTACGAGCTCTCTCTTATAAAGACTAGGAGTGCATGCAAAAAGGCAGAAACTACTTCCACACTTGCAGATGTACACCAAAGACCACACACTGATCTTGGGGCGCTTAGAGGCATGAAATCCCTTGCGAAAGCCAAGCCATGATTTTTCTCTCCCTCAATATCAGAGGGGTGGGGAGGACCCTAAAATCTGCCTCCTTTAGAAGACTGCTTAGCAGGACTTCTTTGGATATCATTTTCCTTCAAGAAAAGTTGGTTGATGCCCTGAAGGCCAAGTTATTTATGAAGAAATTTTGTCCCTCTTGGCTTACCTGTGTTGCTAGCTCAGTAGATACCTCTGGGGGACTTGCAGTTACCTGGGACCCTACAAAAATTGATCTAGTCCCTTATCTTTGTTGTGGTGGTATCCTTCTGATAGGTACTTGTTTGTGGAACAATCAGTCGATCTCGTTACTTAATGTTTATGGAGCCTGTTCTGAAAAAAATTTATTTTGGGACAAGGTGGCTGCCAGGGGACTACTTGCCCACAATAATTTGATAGTAGCAGGTGACTTAAACCTCACATTAAATTTTGGAGAAGTGTGGGGATATTTGACACAGCAGGACCTTTTGGCTGGATTTTTCATTAATATTTTTCAAGCACACTCTCTAATGGACATTTCTCGGGATGAACTTGTTCCAACCTGGAGTAATGGTTGTTCTGGAACAGAGGCTATTTCAAAATGTCTGGATCGGGTACTTTTTTCATAAGATCTAGAAACTAGCGATGGAAGGACCAGGTCCTGGGTAGCTTACCCTTTTCTGTCGGACCACGCTGTGATTCTTCTATAATTTGACTCTCCTCCTTTTCCGAAACCTTATCCATTCAAGTTTAATTCGAGTTGGATGTTTGAGACAAAATTCTCTTCCATAGTTAAAGAAGTATGGAAATACCCTATTTTTCTGAATGAGTTGAGGGTTCAACAACAGATAGTATGGAAACTAAAGAATTTAAAACAACGAATCAAATACTGGGCAAAAAACCTCAGAAAACAAAAACTACAAAGATTTGAAGAGTGTGAGGAAGAATTATAGGTCAACTTACAAGTAAACACACAGGAGAGAGGGCTCTGAGGCAGGGACAACACCTTGAAACTTCTTGAGACTTAACAAAACCAGATCCTCCAAGTAGAAGAATCTCTATGGAGACAACGGAGCAAGGCAACCAAGGATGATTTTAGGGGATAAATTTCACTCATGGGCTAATTTTCCATGGTTTTTCCCAAAAAATGATTCGCTATTCTAAAAACGATTCGTCCAAATTCTATAGGATAAAATTATTTTACCTTAAAAATCGTCAAAATTTAAATACGAACTATACAAAATTCTTCGAAATTTGAATATTTTTACAAAACTATCGCCAACATTTTATAGTTTGCATATGAATTATTACTAAGACTCGCCAAGGTTTCTAAATTTTAAAATAAATTTCCATCCTTAAAATCATCCTTGAGGGCAACCTGGATAAAATGTGGAGATCAAAATTCAAAATTCTTTCATCATTTTGCAAGTTCTAGCAAAAATAAAAAACACATTTGGGAAATCAAAGATGAGACTGAATTTATCCATACTGGACAACAAGCTCTAAAGTCAACAGCCACAAAACATTTCAAATATTTTTATGGGGCAATTGAACGCACTAATCTTATTGATCAAGTCTTAGTAGCCATACTTTTCCTACGTTTTGTCACAGAGGAGGATTCCACCCAAATGGATAGCCCCCCTGTACACTGCAGGAAGCCTGGGAATTCCTAAATTCGTTTACAAAAGATAAAATCCCAAGCCCCAATGGTTGGACTGTAAAGTTATTTTTACATTTCTTCGAGTTAGTGGGTGTCGAACTACTGGAATTGGTGGAAGATACCAGGACTAGAGGAAAAATGATAGGCTCGTTAAACTTGACTTTCCTGACACTAATTCCTAAAGTAAACAACCCTTCTTATTTTGGCGATTACAGACCTATCGCTCTTTGTAACTTGTGTTATAAATTGATCTCAAAGGTTATTGCAAATAGGATAAAGCCTATTCTATCGCGGACTCTGTCAGGTGAACAATTGGGGTTCCTAAATGGCAAATAGGTTTTGGACACCATTAGTACAACCCAGGAATGCTTGCATAGTATAAAGATGAAGAATTTAGAGGCATCAATCTTGAAACTGAATCTAAAGAAAGTATTTTACTGTATTGATTGGGACTTCTTACAAAAGATTCTAATTCAAACAAGCATCAGTCAACAAACCACAAAGTGGATCTTGAGTTGTGTGACTAGTGAAAAATTTGTTGTCCTTGTAAATGGTGAAACTTCACCATTCTTCCACAGTGGCAGAGGCCTGAGGCAGGGATGCCCGCTCTCTCCTTTTTTGTTAATTCCGGTTATGGAAGGTCTAAGCCTGCAACTAAAAAAAGGTCAGGCAGAAGGGAAGCTGACAGGGGTGAAGGTTTCCAAGATTGTTAACATAGTACACATTTTATTCATTGATGATGTTTTAATTATGAAAAATGACTCATTACAGGAATGGAAGGAAATAAAATACATTTTGACCACCTTCTATAGGGCTTTGGGTTTGAGGATAAACTGGACAAAGTTGACCTTTCACTATGCCAGATTACAAGAGAAATCCTTGGAACTTTTTAAAGAACTATTCCCTTACAACTTTGTTGATCTTTTTGAGGGTTTTAAGTACCTTGGATATTATATAAAATCTTACTCTTATAAGGAAGCATATTGGAACTGGCTTGTAGCAAAGTTTGAGAAAAGAATTGGTCACTGGTGCAACAGATGGCTCTCCTTAGGAGGATGTTTCACACTCATAAAAGTAGTTTTAGAATGTCAACCTATTTACTGAATGGCACTGACAGCCATACCAGTCTTAGTTTTAGACAAGCTTATAAAATTAACCTACAACTTTATATGGTCAGGGTGTATAGAAAATTCACGTCTACACCTTTGTAGTTGGGATTCATTGGCCAAACCAAAACAAAAGGGAGGTTGGGGGATTAGAAATATATTTCATTTTATAAACTATCTTGCTGCAAATTCCCTCTGGCGTGTGCTGACAAAAGAAGGGATTTGTCACTTGGTAATAAATGAAAAATATCTCCCCCATTGTTTTTTACAATGAGAGCGGCCTCACAGACTTGGAAAAAACTGGTAAAACTAGTTAATATGATCACCCACTGGCTGTGTTGGAATCTGGGGTCAGGACACTCAATAATCCTTGGTAAGGATTGTATCTTAAGACTGGAGAAGTCCTCTCACTTATCTACACAACTCATAACTTCATTAAACTTAAAAAGCATTAGATGCCTTTATCAAGCTAGAGGCTTCTCTAGGACAGGGTTTTTATCAGATAGATGGAAAACCAATGATGAGATCGGCTTTCCAGATGACTTGGCATTGGAGTAGGAAGACTTTTGTAAGGATTTATCGGGATATGGAGTGAAGCTACAAGCCAAAGAGGATGAGCTTATGTGGACAGAGGGTGACAAATCAGGACTTCTTTCTGTCAAAAATGTTTACATAGAAATCACAAATAATCTCTAGCATCGTAATATTGGTGGTTGGAAAAGACATTTGTGGTCCTGGAACATATCCCAAAAAATCAGATTGTTCACTTGGATTTCTATTGAAAACAAAATTCTTACTTAGGACATATTGCAAAGGAAAGGCTGGGAAGGACCCAATATTTTCCAACTGTGCACTAGTGATGCAGAGACAGTGGTGCATCGTTTTGTTAAGTGTACCTTCACAAGACAATTCTTGGATAGGATCATTAATGAACAAAAGTTAAATAATGTCTAGGAAGGGAACACTTTAAATGCATGTTATGATTCTTGGACTAAAAAACAGAGATACTTCCTCTCCCTTCCATCTATAGTTTGTCGATTTGTTTGGTTGGAATGAAATAGGAAATTTTTTGAAAATGGGAACCCATATGTAAGCACAGTCATTTACAAAACACTCGGTATGGTTACAAACTAGACAGACCCAACAAAATTTGCGATCCAAAATAAATTCAAGATCCACATACTTGAAGGCACACTCACAGGTTGGTTTGATGGAGTTGTGCATTCAAATGGTCTCCAGAGTGGAGCAGGGGATTTGATAAGGATAACTAAAAATTCACATTACAGGTGGACCTTCAACTATGGTCCAGGAACCAACACCAGGGTAGAATTACTTTGAGTCTGAGCTACTCTCCATCTGGAAACTAGATTAAACATTGAAGTACTACAAATATTTGGGGACTCCATAATCATAATTGACTGGTTGAATAGCAGAGGAAAACTTCAGGTTATCTCTCTATTGGGCTGGAAGGAAAGAATCAGAGAGCTACACTCCACCTTTAGGAAGATCCGCTTGACCCATAAATATCGAGAGCACAACAAGGAAGATGATTTACTTTCAAAGTTCACACTCCATAAACAAGAAGGAAAAATCACATACAATCACTGGGTTGATGGACATGAGGGTCCCACTCACTTTCTTAATCTCTTTTAGTACTTAACCTCCTATAGTACTTAATTGTCTATCTTAGCAGCGACAGTTTGACAGTTACTTTTATTTTTGAGGACTCACATGTTTTAGTAAAGAGACAGACAAAACCACAGTATTTTCTTTATGTTTACATTTGGATCCATCTCTTTTGTAACCAGGCTATTTCAATTTGTTCTTTCATAGTTTTGAAGGTTCAAAGAAATATTGAAGGTTGTATGTATTTGGCACTGTTTATTTTCCATGTGAACAAATTATATATTAATATAATTAAGAAACTTTTCTGCTGGAAAACAATGCGTGGTAATTTCATCACATAAAATGGAACATGTGTAGTTGTCGACTAACCTATACACGAAGACATGTCATGAATCATGATATTGTATTTGTTATGTGTGTTCTGTGTTTAACATTTGCCACCTTTCATCATCACTAAGTTCACATTAAGTTCAGTTGTTCAATAAGAAAAATATTGTTGATTGTGCTTCGAGGAACTCATCAAATATGACCATGAAAAGTAGAACCGACATGTGAAAAAGAAGAACTAGATGCCTCCTTTCCTAGTGCTCAAGCATTACTATTTCCAAAAAGATGAAAGAAATTGTCTACATAGTAAAGAGAACGGTCCTCTAGAGAATCACCATTCTAACAATTTGGTAAGGATAAATTTTAATGCTCTCCTCTAATATACTTAGGGTTAAACCTCTTTGAATTTAAATAAGAGTTTATTAATGCATGCACACAGGGTCTTCACTTTGTTGACCAATATATTATCACATTTTTTTATAAAGGGAATTTTTAAATTGTGACAAACAAAATCAATATATTGTATGGATTGGTGGGCATATGGGGTCTCAAGAGGTTTATAGGTATTCAGGGGTATAAAAAGGGGTATCTAGTAAAAATAGGGATTTCTTTTATCATAAACATGTATTTGGAGGGGGGTTCAATAAAAGTATTTTGAGAGGTATTTATTAATATCTAGTGAAATTAGGGGTATTCTTTAATATCCCACGTACGCATGTGTTGTGTCACAGGTTCACTTAGTGAAGACTTCATGTGCATGCATATGGTAGAGCCAGCTCCACTGATCAATTTCTTCATGAGGGAATCAATAATCTAGAAGAACATAACTCTACATCTTCAAGGCTTCTATCTTTCAATATTGAACAAAGCCAATCAATCTCAAGGTCTTATAACCACCTATTTGATTTAAAAAGAGGCCAAGAAAGTGTGAATCTTGTGGTTTCTATACAATCTCATCATTCTAATTGGCTTCCTAGATCACATAAATTGAGAGTGATATTGGCTTTAAGATTCAACAAGGAATTTTACCCCATTTTTGTGACAAGAAAATTAATAAAAGAATATATTAGTAGAGTTGCAAGAACATGCATTCATTGTGATTTATTATTTGCATGGAATGCCCAAGTCAATGCATAAACAAAAAGAACAACAAAAATTGAAACGAAATATTCCAAATATGAAAGGATATATTTATAGGAAATTACATGCAAGTCCAGACCATGTGACCTTCACAAAATTGAATTTGAAAGAGATAAATTTGTCACATAAAATTCAAGGTAAATACTAAAGGTGCCCCTTGTTAGATTTTTTTTTAAGATGTTAGTTAAAAAAAAAAAATGGTAGAAGTGTAAACCCTTCATTGGAGAGGAGGGAACAAGAATATGGATTTTTTTTTAATTCAAAAATCCATTATCTCAATGTTGAGTTTTAAGCAATCCATAGAAAATGAACCAAATAACTTATGGAAAATTATATTTAGCAAAATTAATAGCGACTATAGCAGCTAAACTATCATTGGTACTGGCCCTTCAATTGTTCACACATATTAAGACTAATAAAACTGAAGTAGTCAACGAATAACATCAGAGACCAAAATCCATATTACAAATAATCCTAAAATTATAGCAAAGACATGAACAACCACTACAAGGCATGAACAACCACTGCAACATTATTTTTCCACGATTCTATGCAATATTGTGGAATGAAACCTGACATGAAGATGAAAAAGTTTCATCTTATACAAATCAAGGATAGAGGTGATGATGCACCACCCTATACCTACCATTTTAACCTTGTTCAACAAATGAATTAATTACGCTCTTGTGATGTATATATTGAGCCTTCCCCTTGTGTTTGATTTATGAGATTTCTGTAAATGGAAGAACAGGCCAAGCATTGTTGTAACTTGAGCTTGTATTTTATCTAGATTAATGAGTGTATGCGTTGACTATGGTGTTATAGTGACCTTGTCACTTATATGTGTTACTATAGGGTTTGCATTGCATGGGTTTTTGAATTATTAACATCAAAAATCACTACACTACAATTATTGATAAGCCATAGATATAATATACTTGACTATAATAATTTAATAAAAAATTTACAAAACACAAATTTATATATATATATAACTTTTAATTACAAAATCATTGGAATGGAATTTATATTTATATAATGAGTATATATTTCACCAATTCAATAATTATTTATTTACCCATAATACAATATGCATAACCATTAATAATTCCACAATTTGCATTTTAATCATACATATAATCATTTATAACATATAATATGATGCCAATAATATATCAAATGTTACTGTTACCATGGAGTTGTTGTCAATCTTGAATATAAGCCCAATCTTCAGTCAATATACTGATATTCTTATTTCAACTTGTTGAAACCTTACATCAACTTGGTGATTTCCATATGGTCAACTTGTTGACCTCCATATTAGTTCCTTTGGGTACTCTTCTTCCCCAAGGATCCCCAGTCACAATGGGATTACATAAAGGATATATAATCTAGCAAAGATTGTATATTGAATCCATTAGGGTTGAGAAGAGTCCACACTTTTCTACAATCCCCAACAAACCAAAGTCCTTGTTAACTCCTCAAATAAATCGGTGGATTTCATTTGATTTTTAGATGATAGGCTGGTTTCTAAATTTGATTTCTAAATTTTTATCAATAGGTTAGAGAGTCTGTATTTCCAAAATAATCTCAAAAGACATGTTGATTTTGGTTTGGTCAAGAAATTGGCAAAATATCAGGTTTCGGTGGTTTAGGCGAGCCCCATTGTGCTCATTAACCACCGAAAGTTTTCATTTTCGTCAGATAAGGGGTCGAAGCAGAAGACAAGCAACCGTCGAAAGTGTTTGAACGTGAAAAATGAAAGCTCGTGCTTTCGCACAAGCCAGATGTCAAAAATCAGCACAATGATGAGAAATACAACCGTTGAAAGCTTACCATGCGGGAGATGATGCACATTCGTGGCCTCCGTCCGAAAGGTTCGAAGAACCGGTGTCTTATCCACTGCAGTGATCATTTCAAATCCACGCAGGGTGGTGATTGGCAGGTATGATTGCACGGAGCTTCCCTCCATTTCAGTGGAAAGTACGCCAGTCATCATTACCAGGTCATTCCTTCATCTGAAAACTCGATGTGTTATAATGAATCCCGAAGATCGCTGAAGACAACCACCAGATCGCGATTTTATCAACAAATCATATTTTCAAAATTCTGGATCTCGCGTTCTCTGTTGATTGTCGAAGTGTCTCCGAGTTCAGAAGTATCCCGAGTCAAGGAAACCTGGTCGGGTAAGCAGGTAAGATCGGAAACTGTTCTTTTTCAAAGTTTCAAAAATTAAATTGTTCCCCCCGAAAATCTGGAGTTTCGGCATTCCTCAGCCAGATTGTCACCTGAGAGTAGGTCAGTGTTCTGTTGAATTCATTAATTCTATGCTTTGTCACCCAATTTCACTGCGTTTTCATAAGTGGCATCGATTGTTTTCTTAGTTCCCAGAGCCATTGCCTCCCGAACACTTTGATTCCCACAGTATCAGGTACAGTCGGCATAGAGCCATGTCAAAAGCAATTCCTGCTTTGAGATCCAAAGTAGATGGCATGTGGTATTTTGAAACTCATCCAGAGGTCGCAGAGTGTTTTAAACAGGCTTGAGTTTTCACATACTGTGAAAAATTGACAACCTTTCACCAACAAGTGGTCGAAGCATTTGCCCTCTCCTATGATGGAAGGATTGCTAAAATGGGCAGGGAGGAGTTTATTATAGATGAAGCAGCTATTGTCGAATACACATGGTTATCCAGAACGGGGGATTGTTGGTTTAAAACCTCCTCACCTTCAAATGTTGAATTCAATTCGTATTTGTTACCAGTGCATAAATCTTTGACTTGGAAGAAGGATATTCCCATGTCCTATCTGGATCCAAAGTGGCAGTTCCTGCTAAGGGTGATTTTGGTGTATATCACCTGTGAGGGGCGCTACAACAGGGTAATGTATTACCATTTTAAACTGCTGAACCATTTCACAGGTAGAGAACACATAAACATGCCTTACTTCTTCCATAAAACCCTGACTAAGATGGAAAGACAGGTGAAATCCCAGCCTGCTAAAGTTGTAAGCAGGTTATCACATCAAGGGTTGATTACCCTTCTTGTGAGAGAATCTCTACAGAGGAAACAAATTGAGTGGGGTTTCTTCTTGTTTTGGAATGAGTTTCAGACAAAAAGACCTCTAGAGATAAAAGCTAAGAAGGCTAGAAGTAGAAAAGATCCTACTCCCAAGAGTAGTCACAGGAGGAGGAAAGGAATCTCCGTGCCCATAGATTCTATAAAAACATCACCCAGCAAGAAGGGAGGAATCAAGAGGAAACTACAGTTTGAAGATAAAAACCCTGTCACAGGAAATAACCTTCTCAATCTACCTTATAGTGACTCTGATTCAGAGCAGGGGATGGAAAAAACACAGGACAACTTGCAGATCAAACAGGATGCAAAATTGAAGATAAATCTACCTCCATTAAATCCTCTAGAGAACCATAGGCAATCAGAAGCAGAAGCCTCCTCAAGCAAGCCTAAGAAAGGTAAGACAAAGAAGATCAATAAGATCCTAAGAGAGATTTATGAGATGGAAGTCCTGGAGAGGGTAATCAAAAAAGAAAACACAGACCTCACTGAGAGAAATGCTGAACTGTTCAAAGAGAATCAAACTCTTAGAGAAAAACATGATAAAATCAAAGATAGAAACAGAGATTTGATCAGAGAAAATATGAAACTCTACAGGAAGCTCAGGATTCTGAGGCTCAAGTTAAATAAGTTTGAATCACCTGAAGAGGAACAGACTAGACTGGATACTTTGGCTAATTTAGCCACAACAATTATAGATGTACCAGAACTCCCTACACATTCAACACAAGTTCGTAGGTTTGCACGAACCAGGACTGCAGCATCTAAGAAAGTTTGAGTATTAAAAGAGGGTTCAGTATAAACATTTTTGCAATTTTGGAACTTCTTCAAAGTTTAACTTTCAGTGGTTTAGGCGAGCCTACGATGTGCTCATTGACCACTGAAAAGAGGCGCTTTCGGTGGATAACTCACCCAGGAACTTTCTCAGGTAACCACCGAAATCCTGTGTGTCCAGAATTGGACGAGTTTTTACACAGGTCAAGGATTTTCGAGATAGAAAAATTCTGGATCTTTTCCAATGAATGTATAATGAATTATCAGGTCCAACCCAACATCTATTTTTGATATATTATGAAGAAAGGAGTTATTTCAAAGGTTATGGACATTTTTAATTAAGACAGAAATCAGGGCACCTGGCCACATCAGCAAATTCGACTTAGTCTCTATTTGAAAGTCATCATGTAGCCTTAGGAGGTTGTTCTACACTGCACCAACAATCAACAGAGAGAAATCTGGGATTGGCCTCATTTTGAGGAAGCATCCCACTTATTTTGCAACAGATTTTGACTTACTATTTTTAGCTGATTTGATCCATGTTTTCAGGATCTTAGAACTACTT
>ML784799.1:69176-102676 GCA_009831015.1 Picea engelmannii
TGAGAGACTAACAGTTACTGAGGAATAAGGTATTTACCTTGTTTCACACCCCTCATATGATCCTTGTGAGTGACCGAATATGCAACCTACCCTCATGGAAATGTGCAACTTTAGAGTAAAAGTGTTGTTCAAATTTTCAACTCAGGCCATGAAAGGAGTGCTAGTAAGTGGAAACAAAGATGTTGTTTCACCTCTCTTGATGGTACTCATCATACCTCTATACAACCCCATTACACATGTGTGAATCTATCAACAAGCATGTTCCCTATGTCTACACACACTACATCAAAGCATACAAAAATTTCATAATTCAAATCAAAACATAACATATTGAAATAATAATTATTGATTCCTGACTCAATCTAAAATCCAACAACTTGTCTAAGAAATTCCTTTGTGTCAATCACGCTTATAGTTTCGTCTCAAATTAGGAAAACTATTAATAATATTTGAAAATTAATATATCATTCAAATAATAAAAATCATTATCATTCATTACATCAACTTAATGCAAAATTGATTTATCTAAGCATCATATAAATTTATAATTTAACCATTTAATCATCATCAAATTTACTCAATCATATAATAAAATTCATGTTCCATCATCATAATAACAATTATATAACTAGTCTCTAGATGAGGTGCCTACTCGCTCTCATGATAAGATGGGTAGCCCGATCGAGAAGGCTCCCTACCCAAGACATCAACCGATAATTGGCTTACAGCAAAGAAAACCACACGTCCATTCAATGATCTCTTCGGACGAAGAGTTTAGACACGATGACAATCTTTCAAGTTCGAGCAGACGGGAGGGTAATAATGATCCAAATGGATCCAAAAAGGCCAAAAATTCAAAGTTCTTGGATTCAGACAAAACCATTGCCATCACGTAGTGCTCGTCATGTTGATTCCGATAGTATATTCTTTTTCAAAAATGGACTTCGTATGGTGAAGTTATCGCAGTCTGAAGTTTTTCCCAAATAGGAAAAAAAAGTCAAAGTCAAATTCAATAGTCTGTATTGTTGACATCAGCAGTACGTAAGCATAACAGGTGGTAGATGATGTCATGGCAACGCCAGAGGCTCACATATGGCATGCATTTTTGGCATTTTCGGGTGCTGATGTGGCGGATGACTGGACTGTACGGACGTTGACGTGGAAGTCTATATGATGGCATGGCCCAGTGACAGGTTGACATGTGGCAGTGACATGGTGTACAATGTTGAATGTGTAGGCTGACATAGCATGTGACATGGTAGTCCACTGGGCAGTTGATTGGATGGGTATGAGCTAGTGACAGGGTGACACATGGCCCAATCCAGTAATGCCACGTGGCACCCTGGGTTAGGCCAATAAGGGTCGAGTACAAAAAAAATTCCATCTCTGATGGATTAGAACCCCCAACCTCTGGTAATTCCAATGGCCCAACCAAACGTGCCAACCATCCAAGCTACAAGGTGTTACTTAACACCTCTACACCAAATTTGGGTTTTGTTGTGATCATGGCGGATTTTTGGGGGATAAGCCCCGATCGAAAGGGGGCTAGCCCGTTGACCAGGGAGAGAGGTTAACCTTCCCATATGATCAGGATAAAGGACAAAGTACAAAGCCAGAGCCCGAGGCCACATGGCACTGGCACACGACCAGGGGAAGAGGACTAGGGGGCAGGCGCCTAGCGTGTGACCACATGGACCTCCACATGACCAGGGGTCAGAGGAAAAGGGGCATGTGCACCCAATTTTTCACAAAAGTGGGTTTTAAACATTAGAAAATGGATTTTTATGATATTTAGCTTGATTTTAATGGGATTTTGACCATTATTGGAGGATCTGGAGCTTGATTTGAGGCCATATTTTTGGAGGAAGTTGGGATGTGACCCCCAACCAAAATTTTGTATAAACCAGGTCTTTTTACAGCCATGAGAGGTTCAGATTAGCATAATTATTCCAAGTTATGGAGAGGAAGCCATTGTTATGCGGGTGAAGCCAACAAGCTAGGGAACTTTGGAGGTCATTTTCGGGAGCTACGCTCAGCATTTTCAGTGTCATCAGTTGTGTTGGATTATTGAGATCGAGTAGAGCACAACTAGACCAATTTTAATCCAATTGATGTACTTTTGATGTAATTTTGAATCATTGAATATTAATAAGAAAGCATACCCCCACTGAGACAAAGGCCTGAAGATGTAGGCAACTTTGTCGAACTCCATTAACAAGTTTTGGCATTATGGTTTGTTGTTCTTAATGTTCATTTTATGTTCTGCATTCTTTATGATGGATGCAACATTCTTTCAGTATTCTTCTTCTTCTCTTTAATTTCTAAATGGTAAATCAACTCATGCAACATACTTAGCCAAGTCATTTAAAAGATCATTTCAGATCAAGTGGTATCAAAGCAGGTTGGCATTTGGTTGTTTTGAGTATGCATGATTACCAGGGAAAAGTTAAGTCATGGTGAAGGAGAGATTGTAGAAGGATATCCTGAGATTGGATCAAGAAAGAGGACATCTAAAAGTGAGAAGATGGCATCGGAAGAAGGACTTTCTCAAAACAAAAGAGAGTTTCAAAAAAAAGTATTTGCCATGACGGAGATGGTAAAAGTGTTGTATGATGATTACTTGGAACGGAAAAGACATGTTCAAGGGGAATATTCAAATCAAAACATCCTCTTTCACCTCCTTCATCTCCATATTCTTCTTCTTCTTCAAGTTAAAGTTCTACTTCTAACACTACTTCTACAAGAAAACATTCTCATTCTCATAAACATAAGCTTGATATGTCATTACTTAAACTTGATGTAAAATTCATTTTTCCTATGTATGATGGTGAAGTTAATGCTGAGAAACTTGATAATTGGGTTAGATAGATGGAGGTATATTGTAATGTGCATCAAATCAAAGATGAGGCAACCAAAATCAAAAATTGATAATTGGGTTAGATAGATGGAGGTATATTGTAATGTGCAGCAAATCAAAGATGAGGCAACCAAAATCAGATTGGCATCGCTTCGTCTTGAAGGCACAACTCTCATATGGTGGCAAAGTAAGATGCAACATGGAACTTGGCAAGTTGGTAAGATTTTTCCATCATGGCATGATTTTATTTCCACACTTAGAAAACAGTTCTATCCATTTGGATATAAGGAAAAGGATTTAATTGAATGGAAAAGTCTTAAGTTAAGAAAAGGACAATTGGTGCAGGAATATACAGATGAATTTTGTAAGATGGATTTGATGTTAGATGTTCCATTGACTACACAATAAACTCTTATGAAGTATATAGGAGGTTTTCCTACTTATATTCGTAATATTGTATTTATGTTTGGACCTAATAATCTTGATGAGGTCTCTAATCAAGCAACATATATTGAAACAAGAAAAATTGGAGTTAGTGTATCAAGTGAATCATCTTCAAAGAAAGAAGGCAAAGGAAAAGGGAATGGGAAGAAAGAAAACTCAGCGACAATGAAGGAAGAGAAGATATCTTGCAAGCATTGCAAAAAATAAGGGCATGATGATGAACATTGATGGAAATTGCACCAAGAGAAGAGACCAAAGTGGTTCAAAGGGAGGAAAGGGAGGAAAAAAGTTGCAGCAACAACAAATCCAACAGACTTGAGGTCAGATTCAAGTGATGAGACTAAGATCACAACAGTTGGTTTTTCAAGTGATGATTATGAGGATAGATGCAAATTGTTTCATATAAGAGTCATAATGAAACATACTAAAATCGATAAATTGTTAGATTGTGGATATCAATCTAACTTAATTTTAGAGGAAGTGGTTAAACAATTGGGATTGACAACTAAGTTACATCATAAACCTTACTCACTTAAATGGATAAGAAACAATCATAAATTGCCCATAACAAAGAAATGCACTTGAAGGTTTGCAATTTCATCAAAGTTTTTGGATGAGGTAACATGTGATGTGGTGCCACTAAATGAATGTGGAATGGTCTTAGGAAGCCCTTATTTATATGATCGCAAAGAAATCTTCTTCAGGGAACAAAATCAATATCACTTGTTTAAGAAGGGAACTAAATATGTTGTACATGCTCATCATATTAAATCAAATCAAACTCTACTAAGGATGAAACAATTAAGAAAGGTAGCATATCCAAGCAACATACCTATAATTGTGCCAAGTAAAGCAGTTTATCTTAAGCATGAACATGAGATGATTGTAGGATGTGAGTTCAATCATACTTTGCTTCAAGATAGTTAATGTTGTGCAAGCCCATCAAACATAATGGTTCATTTTTAGACATGTTTTTGATATGGTTATCACTGCTAATTTTTTCTACATGGATGGTAGTGGGCTCAGAAAGATGTGACAAATACAAATGGCTAACAATATGATTTCAATTGTCATGGTTATTATGCAATTGATTGTGATGCGACGGGTGCACGGGACATAGTTTAAAGACAAGTACAAGTGGGGAGGCCTATCCCGCACTTAATGTCTAGTGAATATTCCTTTGGAGGACCAAAAGGTCTCAGTGGGGAGGTGTGATCCAAATGGATACAAAAAGGCAAAAAATTCAAATTTCTCAGATTTGGACGAAACCAGCACCATCGTGTAGTTCTCGTCCTTCTCATTCTGGAGGTATATTCTTTTTCAAAAATGGACTTCGTATGGTGAAGTTATTGTAGTCTGAAGCATTTCCCAAACAAGAAAAAAAAGTCAAAGTCAAAGTCAACAATTCGTACTGTTGACATCATCATGATAGGTGGTAGATGAAATCAACACGATGTGATGATGATGTCTTCATGTTGATGTGCCAGCACCAGAGGCTGACACGTGGCATGCATTTTTGACATTTTCGGGTGATGATGTGGCAAACACTGGATTGTATGGACGTTGACGTGGAAATCTGTATGATGACGTGGCCTAGTGACAGGTTAATGTGTGGCATTGACGTGGCGTACGGTGCTGACTGTGTAGGCTAATAGAGTAGGTGACGTGGCATTCCACTGGGCAGTTGATTGCATGGGTACGAGCAAGTGACATGGTGACACGTGGTCCAATCCAGTAATGCCACGTGGCACCCAAGGTTAGGCCAATAAGGGCCAGGTAAAAATACATTTCCACTTCCGATGGATTCGAACTCCCGATATTCAGGTATGCCAATGACCCAACCAAATGCACCAACCATCTAAGCTACAAGGTGTTACTTAACAGCTCTACACCAAATTTGGGTTTTGTTGTGATAGTGGCGGATTTTTGGGGGATAAGCCTCGGCTGGAAGGGATCTAGCCCACTGACCAAGGAAGGAGGTTAACCTTCCCATATGACCAGGAGAAAGGATCGTAGGACAAATCCAGAGCCTGAGGTCACATGGCACTCGCACACGACCAGGGGAAAAGGACTAGGGCGCAGGTGCCTAGAGCGTGGCCACATGGCCCTCCACATGACTAGGGGGCGGAGGAAAAGGGGCACGCACACCCAATTTTTCCCAAAAGTGTGTTTTAAACATTAGAAAATGGATTTTTATGATATTTATCTCGATTTTAATGGGATTTTGCCCATTATTGGAGGATTTGGAACCTGATTTGAAGCCATATTTTTGGAGGAAGTTGGGATGTGAACCCCAAACAAAATTCTATATAAACTAGGTATTGTTACAACCATGAGAGGTTCATATTAGAATAATTATGCCAAGTTGTAAAGATTAATCCATTGTTATGCAGGTGAATCCAGCAAGCTAAGGAACTTTGGAGGCCATTTCCGGAAGCTACGCTCAGCCTTTTTCAATGTCGTCGGTTGTGTTGGATTCTTGAGTTTGAGTAGAACACAAGTAGACCAATTTGTAATCCAATTGATTTACTTTTGAAGCATTAAATATTAATAAGAAATCCTCCCCCACTGAGGAAACAGCCCAGAGACAGGCAACTTTGTCGAACTTTGTTAACAATCTTTGGTGATATGGTTTGTTGCTCTTAATGTTCATTTTATGTTATCCATTCTTTATTATGGCTGCAACATTATTTCATTATTCTTATTATTCTCTTTAATTTCTAAATGGTAAATCAACTCATGCAATATACTTAACCAAGTCGTTTAAAAGATCATTTTGGATCAAATGTTGCTCATGTGTGGGAAGAAGACCATCATGCCCATCCTCTGCAATCTCATGATGATTTCGAGGCTAGATTTGTAACCTAGCTTAACGTTAATATCAGAAATAATGGTGGAAGGAGTCATTTGACTACAGAGAAGATCCCTCTGCATAAGAGAGAGGAAGTTCCCTCTAATTATAATCATCTCTTACCTCATGATGAACAATACCATGAACATTGGTGTGATTAACAGGAGGGGCCTCTATCAAGAAATGGTCTCTATAAATTTTGAAGGAAAATTTAATTTATCTAATAATCATATGAATTTATAATTTAACCATTTAATCATCATCAAATTTACTTAATCACATATTAAAATTTTCAGTTTCATAATCATAATAAAAATCATATAATTGGATCATTTATAAACAATTTCCCTCAAATAACAAGTCTAGCATGTCATAATAATTAGATAAAATGGGGCACTACATACACCCCCTCATTAGATCAACTTTGTCCCAAAGTTTGAAAATAGATATGGAAATCGTTGACACATATCATCTGCATCATCCCAAGTAGAAGAGTTGGGACTGTAACTATCCCATTGGACCTTTACTTGATCTACCAAATGATGTTAAAGTTTTCAAGCATTTCGGTCCAGAATGTGGATTGGTTCGACCATCAAGGCCCCCTTGTCTGACATTTGAAATAAATTATATCAATAACATGTGAAGGGTTAGAAATATAATGATGCAAAATTGAAACATGGAAAACATTATGCATATGTTCTAAAGATGCAGACAATGCAAGATGATATGAAACAGGTCCCTTTTTCTCTAAAATCTCAAAAGTTCCAAGATAACATGGTGATAACTTTGCTCCCTTCCCAAACTTAATTGAACTCTTTTGTAGTCTCAGTAGAAAAAATACTTTATCCCCAATATCATAAATTTGATCAATCCTATGCACATCCACATAACTTATATGTATGTTTGTGCTTCCTTTAATCTTATTTTAGTCATTTTCATCCACTCCTTGATCTCTTGAATTACTTCTAGTCCCAAAAAAACTCTATCCTCTAGTCTATCCCAACTAAGAGGTGTTCTACACGATCTTCCATACATGAAATCGAATGGTGCCATCTTTATTGAACTTTGATAGCTATTATTATATGAAAATTTGGCAAGTGGAAAAAGTTCCTCCCAACACTTTTGATGATCCATAATGTACATTCTTAACTTATCTTCCAATATTTGATTAGTTCTTTTAGTTTGACTTTCATTCTTTGGGTGATATGTTCTACTAAAGTTTAGTTGTGTTTCTTGTGCTTCTTGAAAACTTGTCCAAAACCTTCTTGTAAACACTACTCCTCTACCTAAAATTATATTTTTTGGAATACCATGTAACCTCATTATTTTGTTAATAAATACCCTTGCAATCTTTAGTGCTTGATATGTAGTATTCACTGGAATCACATGTGCACTTTTTGTTAGTGTCTAGTACAAAAAATATTTAGTCATGTCTCCTCGATGTTATTGGTAATCCATTGTTGGTTACTATTCTTCTCTTTCTTTATATCTTGAGTGACCCAGGGTTCATGTATGTCTGGAGTTCCAACAAATCCTTTAAAACTATCGGCCTCCCTGGTAAACTATAAGGCAATGCATCACACCGAGTGCACTGTGTAGTCTCACCCGATATAGTCTTAATGGGTGGCTACAATACTCAGGTGTTCGCAGCCCAATATTGAGTGGGGATCTGGGAAGTGTGCGCTGAAAATTCTATTTTAACTTACTAACACCATGATTGTTGTTCACGATTGTGCTTGAAATATAGAAACTCATTCATTTAGCATATTAATAATGATTGAAAGAAGTAAAGAAAAACATGCATTCAATCACATAACATAGGTTTTACCTTGGTTCACCCCCTCCTGGGCTACATCCACAAAGATTTGGCTCTTAGCTCTTTATTATAGCAGTTCCAAAACTACATCACCGTGTGCTTTACAATATCCTCTCAGTCGGGTTAGGATCTATTATGAGGCAGACTAGATCACACCAGGCTCCTCAGCCTGCGATCTAACCCTCAAGAACTACCCTATGTAGTCCTCTCTAGCTCAACATCTTACACAATTAGGTCATACAACAAAATATTACATCGCATCCACTTCCTCGCATTCTCCTTCTTTTGTCATACCTAGATATATATATTTATACCTTTCAGGCTTGCCATCCATTACAATGTATTGCAAAAACCCTAACCTTGTCGCCGTTAGGTCTTCCATGCATGCGTGCATGCTTCTCTTCCTTCCAGCTGTCGCTTTCCTCGTGTGTGCCTTCTTTCCCAAAATAACCTTTCTTTCTTCTTTGGCCTGCACCCAACACGCCCCCAACACTAAAATGTGTCTCGTCTCGAGCCACTTATCATTTGTGTGCCTCGTTGATCTCCATGGTGATTGCCTAGAAATTTTCCCTGAGATTTGTTGCTTGCGTTTGAGCCTACGTTGTCTTCTTCTTGAGTGTGTCTACTATCTGCACTACAATCGCGTCATTGATCAACCCTACATATTCTTCCTGGGTCTACGCCATATACATCTTAGCTTCCTCTATTTTTGAAATAACTTCTGCTACTCGCTCTTGAAGTGGTTCCATTTGAGCTTGGCACTCCTTTTTTTGCGTCTACGCAGTGGTGAGTTCTACCTGAATTTTCTTCATATCCTGCGCCCCTTTGATGCTCTCAGTGATGGACATTGTATTTTTCCTCTACTTGAGGTCTTGGATAGTTGTGCTTATCCTTTCTTCTTCCTTATCCCACTGTTGAACTTGTTGATCCTCTTCTAGCTTCATCCAGAGCTGTGTTTCTTTGTCGAACAAGTCGGTTGTTGCACTAACCTGTCACTCTATCTCTTGTAGCTTCTGTGTTTCCTACTGCTTCCTTTTATCCCATACCTTTGGTCCCATCATACTTTCCATTACTCTCCCTTTCCATCTCTAGTTGGTGCGATTAATGTGGCGTCCGGTCGGTCCTTTCCGACATTCAATTATGCATATCTTAGTCATTTAGTATTGCTTTTGTCGTCTTTTAATTTTCTCTCTTGTTTCCATTTTTCACTAATCGTTGGCTTTGTATTCATTGAGTTTGTATTCCTAAGTGTGTGTGTTCTTTCTCGTTTCGGCGCACTGTACTCATGTTTAATATCCTATTTATTTTTATTTTTATTTTTTTTAACTGTGTGGTGATTTTCATGTTGTGGGTGGTCGATTGTTTTTGTACAGCTTCAGTCGGCTCCCATTGATCATCCCTCTGATTTTTTCACCTCCTAAGTCTTTAAACTATACATCTCCCCCATCTGTGACAGTTTTTACTTTGTACGGTCCTAACCAATGCATTCTGAGTTTTCCTGGATGTTGAATGGATTTGTTGCCATACATCAACACTAAGTCTCCTGCTTTAAAAGTTTCTTCTTGATGTGTCTATCATGCCAAGATTTGTCCCTTGCTTTATGAACTTGTTGGTGGAACCCTGCTAGGATCTTATCTTCCACCATGATCATCAGTTGATTTAGTCTCTCTTGTATTGTGCCTCGCTTGATCATGTGTGTAATTTTTGTGACGTGCAGACTAGGTACTAGAAATTCTAATGGCACCATTGCTTCTTGTCCATATACCAGTTTGAATGGTGTGTTCCCTGCCAATGACTTGCATGTGGTCCTATATGCCCACAATATTGCTGGTATTTTTTGGTCCCAATCGTCCCTGTTGACATTACAGATCTTTGTCAGTGCATTTTTCAAGATTTCATTAAATGATTATATTGTTCCATTCACATGTGGGTTATATGGTGTGCTCTTCTGATGATGGACTTCAAGTTATTCATTCCTAGCCTTGATAGTGTTGTTAAAGAAGTGCATGCCTTGGTTGTTCATCAAAACTCTTGGGCAACCAAATCTAGTGATTACTTGTTCAAATAGAAAGTGTGTTGTTGTTTCTGTGCTGCAATCTTTAACTGGTGTTGCTTCTGCTCATCTTGTCAGGTATTATGTCATGGTAATAATGTATCTTGCTCATGTTCTTTTGGCTAGCGGTTTGATTGGTCCCACAAACTCTATTTCCCATTTATCGAATACCTGCAAAGTTACTTGTGGTTGTAATGACATTTTGTCCCTTCTATTGGTTTTACCAACCCTCTGACAGACATCACATCTCTGGCAGTACTCTTTTGAGTCTCTTTGAATGGTCAACCACCATAGTCTTGTGCATAATACCTTTTTCACAGTATATTTTCCTTCGTAATGTCCTCCTACTATTCCCTCGTGGACTTCTGCCAAAACCCTTGGTCTTTCGTGTTCTAGCACATATCTTCACAAGATGTTATATGCGCCCATTTTTTATAAGTGTCCTACAATCAGTTGATATTATGCAGCCCGGACTACCAGTTTCTTCTTCTGCACGGTGTTATATTCATGTGGCGTAGTACCTATACTCAAGTATTGAATGATGTCTGCAAAGTATTCATCGACAATCTGGACTGAAAATAATTGTGCATCTGGAAAAAAATTCCTCTGAATTTGTAGGTTCTTCTCTGTCCGTGACCCTTGATAGGTGGTTAGGTCATGCATTCAGCTTTCCTAGCTTGACTATTACTTCAAAATCAAACTCTTGAAACAGTAGTAACCATCGACAGATTCTCCCCCCCAACACTGGCTTGTTGACTAGGTATTTAAGGGTTGAGTGATCTGTAAACATCTTAAAATGTTTTCCCAATAATTAATGTCTGAATTTCTGCAGTGTGTAGACCATAGCTAGGCCTTCCCTCTTTGTGGTGTTATAGTTCTGCTCTGATTCTGATATTTTTCTTCTCACAAATGCTATAGGGTGATCCAAATATCCTGCTCCTGGTTACGCCAAAATAGCTCCAAGTGTTATGGCTGATGCATCTACATGTACATGAAATGTCTACTCCTAGTCTGGAAATACTAGTATTGGCATGGTTACCATATTCTCTTTCATCGTATCCAGACCGTGTTGAGAATCGTCATTCCACTGAAACTTTGTATCTTTCCTTAATAGTTTCTCCATTGGCATTGTGATCTGTGTGTATCCTTTGATAAACTTTTTTTAGTAGCCTATGTGTCCCAATGTTTCTCTTAGCTAACGGACTGTCTTTGGTGGTGGAAAGTTAACAATTACTGTGATCTTTGCAGGATTAACAAGTAATCCTTGTTTGCACATTATGTGGCCCAGTGGTATCCCAAACGGTGTTCTGAAGATACATTTTTTATGTTTAATAATATCTGGCACTGTCTGCATATTTCTAACATTAGTCGTAAGACCTCTACATGGTGTTTCAACAGACTATAAACTATCCACTCATCCAAGTATATCTCTAGAAACTGGTGGATGAACTCCTTGAATGCAACGATGACTACCCTAGAAAATATTGTTGGTGCATTCTTCAGTCTAAACGGAATGACTTTGTATTGGTAGGATCCCCATTCTGTAGAAAATGTGGTCTTGTATCTATCTTCATGTGCTATCTTGATCTTGTGATAGCCTGAGAATCCATCAGTGAATGAGTAAACTTGATGTCCTCCTACATTCTCCAAGACTTCGTCTGTGAAAGGTGTAGGGAACGATCATGTAAGCATGCATCATTCAAATTCCTCAAGTCGACGCATATTCGTATCTCGCCTTGTCTTTTATCCAGAACTACCATTGGGCTTATCCATTCTAATTCCTCCACGGGTTCTATGATTCCATATTTGAGCATATTGTCGATCTTATCTTTAACTTTCTGCTTATATATCGGGTTTATTCTGTATGGTCATTGTTTGATCGGCCTTGCTTAATCTCTGAGTGGTATCTTCATTTCTCCTAGCTCTCCCACTATACCCTTCATTTCTGTAAATGTTGTGGGAAATAGGTCGTTGTACTTGCACAGTAACTATGTTATGCTTTCTATTGTTTGCTCATCCCAGTAGTCTCCAATGTTGGTCATTTTGGGATTCTCAATTGTCCCAATGTTGACTTTATTCACCTTGATCGGTGCGACAATTACATATGATTCTAGATGTGGACCTTCCACTTCTCTTTTTCCTTCTGCTTCCTCGATCTGAATATTGTGTGGATCATCTTCATCTGGTGCTTCTTCCTGCACATGGTAGCATGAAAATATTTCTTTTACTTTATGTATGTTCCGTTGTTGTTCTTATGTTATGAGTTCGACTTTTGGTTCCTTAATGAATATCACCCCTCTTATATATTTAATAGTTGCATATATATTGGGGTTCTCATGCTCGAATGAGAAAGTGATTGTAAAATTCTGTTGTAAGACCGTCCAACTCGCAGTTCCTTTTCATAGTTCCCGGTCTGTATACCAGCTGGTTGGTATTCCTTCTAAGGTGTGTACGAAATGATAAGGCCATTCCTCTAAGGGTGGCATCTTCCACAGCAATCTGCACTTCTCCAAGTGTCCCGTTGGTTCCCCCTATCCATCATACTTATGCTTCTTGTTGCTTTTATGTTTTGCACCAAACCTTGTGCGCAATAACCATTTACATTGGTACCAATCTGTGATTGTTTCCTTGTGTGTGACCCACCATCTTGCAGGTGTGGCCTGGAGTTCTATATCAAGTGCTAAGAGTCTTTGGTTTTCTATCACTTCATCCTCATATTGTGCCAAGAATGCGTCTATATCATTCACTCCATGGAAACTAGGTGGTTCCCTTATCTTTGTGCCTACCCATCTAACTGTGCAGTCTATTTTTGCGCACCTTCTTGTGGAAACTTCATGTAGACTTTGTTGCCATTTTTCTAGACCTGTGTCTGAGTCTGTTGCACATGAAGTAATTCTCCGCCGATTGGGTATCCCATATGTAGTTGGGTTTACGTAATCCTCATCGCGCGCAGTCTTTATATTATGGTAGCTTCGGGAGGTATGAACCTCTATTGTGACTTATGACAAGATTAGAATTTTCCAGAAGGAAGCAAAGAAGTAAAGGAAACCCTAGACGAGATGTCAGCTGCAGAAATATAATTAATATGAATTAATTAGTACCCAGAAGGATAAGTCGGCCCCAGTAAGTCTGCCAGACCACTGTAAATACAGGGCACCAGTTCTCGTTATTCACACTTCTCAGAATTGCAGAGAGCAGTTTCTGCGCACTGCAGTTGGCAGTTTTTTGCGCAAGTTTCTGGGGAAGGTGTTGCACCAGTTTCTAGGTGGGACTATCTGATCAGCTTGGTTTCTATTCTTCTCTATCAAGGTCAAGGTGCTCGAAGGGTGGCTTCGGCCTATGGTTGGGTGACAAGGGTATTGTCAATGGTAAAACGAGCAAAACCTTTCATATTCTAACAGGTTATGGGCCCACACCTCCTTCATTCAATCTAAACGCTGGAAGGAAGCATAGTCACTAGGGTATTGAGTTCATTGAGGAACTGTCGCTAGGGTTACTAGCAGAAGCAACTTCCAACGACATTGTCGTTAGGGTTACTAGCAGAAGTAGTTGCAAAAACCCTAACCTCGGATCTGGCACCTTGTGATGGAGCATCTTGCTCAAAAAGAAGATATTCAGATGTGCCCTAACTCAGTGCACCTTTTGACTCTCTCAAAAGACATAAATGACGAAGTTGAAATTTTGGATCAAGGCATGACTAGTTACCAATCAACCGAAGACATGTGTGAAACAATCAGTCTTTTACACTACTCAACACTTACTGGAACGTTTGAAGATGACATGTGGATAATTGATAGCGGAGCTTCTAGGGACCTGACGGGAGGTCAAGCCAGACTCTCAAATCTAAATGAGAAGAAGACCTCGTACAAGGTAGATCTTGGAGACAAAACCACTTACCCCATGGAAGGATTTAGACAAGCCACCATCAAAATGAAAATAGGTAATTATGTTCACTTCAGAAATGTTTTATATGTACCTGGTTTAGAAAAGAATCTTGTATCAATATCTTGCCTAGAAGACAAGGGAAACATAATAGCTTTCCTGGATGGAAAAGTGTTATCATGGCATAAAGACTCCAACATAGAGAATTCTAGGGTTATCAGAAGTCGTGAAGGAAATTTGTACAGACTACTAGAACAAAATGAAGAAGCTCTTGTACATGACAAAGTCAACCCTAATGAACTTTGGCACAGAAGTTACACTCATATTAATTATCAAGAATTACCCTTTCTCAAAAGAATGGTTGAAGGAATACCAGAGTTGCAGTCTACACATGAAGGAAACTGCAAAGGATGTGCCCTTGGGAAGAATATCAAGAAACCATTCCCAAACAGCAATAATAGATCTAAGGAGATTCTGGTTCTAATACACTCAGATGTTTGTGGTCCGATGCCAGTAAAATCTCTAGGAGGATCTTCTTACTACGTAATCTTCATAGATGACTATTCAAGAAAGACTTGGCTATACCTACTGAAGACAAAAGACGAAGTATTCAGCTAGTTTCAAGAATTCAAAGCAGAGATAGAAAATCTCACGAACAAGAAGATCAAGACATTAAGAACAGATAATGGAGGAGAATACACTTTGAAGGAATTCGTTTCATTCTGCAAATCGGCAGGGATTAGGAGGGAGTTGATTGTTCCTCATAATCCTCAACAAAATGGTGCAACAGAAAGAAAGAATAGATATATTGAAGAAACCATAAAATCCTTACTGAATGATCAAGGAATGTCCATGTTCTAATGGGGAGAAGCAGCAATGACAAAAATATATGTGCAGAACATAAGTCCTCATCGTATATTGAAGAACATGACATCGAAAGAAGCTTTCGCAGGTAAGAAACCTAATGTGGAAAATCTAAGAATATGTGGATGTCCTGTTTACTCCCACATTCCCAAGGACAAGAGGAATAAACTAGAACCTTCAGGAAAGAAAGGGATATTCGTGGGATATAGTGATTCATCCAAGGCTTACAGAATATATATTCCAAAAAAACACAAGATTGATGTCAGCAGGGACGTAACATTCAATGAAAGGATGGCCTTCAGGAAATCCATCAAAGAAAATATAGAAGAAGAAGAGATTGAAGAACTTAACGAAGAAAGCACAGAAAACGTAAATGACAAAAAGGAACTACCTAATCATTGCAAGATACCAAATATATAAAATATGGAGAACAGAAATAAAATGCTAGAAATGGCAGAATAACAGTAAAATATCCAGCATAATCTTCACAATAACACAGAAATGATATAAGAATAGTAATAGAAATAGCACTTTGATTCAGAAAGAAATGTTCACAGACCTCTTCGAGGGGGAAACCTCCAATCGAGCAGTGCTCTATTACAATAATCTCCAAGATAGGGTTTTCATACCCTCGACCCTTATTTATACTAAATATGTCTATTAATAGAAGCATCTAGAAGAAGATCCTTCTAGAAGAGAAGCTTCTATTAGGTCTTCTTACATCCGCCTTATTTTATTTTATTGAAAGCCCTTATTAATATTGACCTTTATTACATCTGAATACATTGATCTACCTATGTGTGGGTTAGGACCTTAACATGTTCGCCCCCTTAAAAACAGCCTTGTCCTCAAGGCTTGAGATCTGGAAACTGCTGCAGAATGGTAGCTGGTTCCCAAGTGGCATATGCTGGAGTCATATCTTTCAACTGTACTAGCACTTCCTTGATGGTTCTCTAATGTAGGCGATGCTCACGCTGGTCCAAAATTGCTTTGGACTGTAGCCAAATGGATCCTTCTTCAACTAACTCTAGAAGGTTGGTTTGAATTTGGCACCTGGTTCCAATCACCTTCTTCAAGCATGAAACATGAAAAACATGATGTAGCTTCGACTAACTGGGCAGAGCTAACTAATATGCGACTTGTCCCACATGCTTGAGAACTGTGTAAGGGCCATAAAATTTGGATGCTAGCTTCTGACAATGCTCGACCTTGAGGGAAGTTTGCTTATATGGTTGCAGTCTCAGAAACACCTGATCCCCTTCTGCAAATTCATGTTCAGAGTGACCTTGATCTGCTTGTTGCTTCATTTTATTATGTGCCATGACCAAGTTCTCTTTAAGGGTACGAAGGATATCCTCTCGGACTGTAAGTGTTTGGTCAACCGCCTGGACCTTTAAGGTACCTGATAAGTATGAGAGAACTGAAGGTGGCTTCTGTCCATATACCGCTTCAAAAGGAGTCATGCGAGTGGTTGTATGGTATGTAGTGTTGTACCACCATTCGGCGAGGGGTAACCATTGAGCCCACAGGTGTTGTTTTTCAGAGGCAAAGCACCTCAGATATGTTTCCAAACACTTGTTGACAACTTTCGTTTGACCATCCGTCTGGGGATGATAAGATGAGCTGAGATGCAATTGTGTGCCTTGTAGCTTAAACAGTTCTTGCCAAAAATTACTTGTGAAAGTTGGGTCTCTATCAGAAACAATAGAGTGTGGCATGCCATGAAGCTTGAAGACCTAGTCCATGAAAATTTGAGCCACCATGGATGCAGTAAATGGGTGGTGAAGAGCGCAAAAATTAGCATACTTGGAAAGGCGATCCACCACCACCATTATGACTGATTTATTCCCCGATTTGGGTAAGCTTGTAATAAAGTCCATAGAGATATCATTCCAAATAGCAGGGGGAATTGGAAGCGGTTGGAGGGTGCCTGGAGATTTGACTATTTATCCCTTGTTGCATTGACACACCTCACATTCAGCAACAAACTTACGGATGTCATGTTTCATACCATCCCAGAAAAAAGAACGTTTGACTCGGGCATATGTTTTGGTGAACCCTGAGTGCCCCGTTGTGGGTGTAGCATGAAGCTCAGAAAGCACCGTGGATTTGAGCTTGGATTGTTTACTTAAATACAAACGGCCTTTGTATCGAAGCTCATCCTGGAGCCAGGAGTGCCCTAGGGGAGTTGGAGCCTTGTTCTACAGTTGCTGGATCAGATGCAAACTTTTGGGATCTTGAAGCCATTCCTGGTGCACAGCTTGGAGCCAATCAGGTACAATGAAGGAAAGAGAAAAAAGGGATCCTTCATCTTCATATTTCCGAGATAGTGCATCCACCACCACATTGTCTTTTCCCTTATTGTAAATAATCTCATAATCATATCCAAAGAGATTAGTCACCCATTTTTGTTGTTCCTGGTAGGAAATGCATTGTTCCAGAAAGTACTTGAGGCTTTGATGGTCGGTCTTAATTTGGAAGCGTTGCCCCAAGAGATAAGGATGCCACAACTCAACTGCATGCAGAATCACCAACATTTATTTTTCATAAATGGGTTTGCCCATATTCCTTTCAGATAGTTGCTTGCTAGTGAAGGCCAAAGGTCGACCCTCTTGCATAAGGACAGTGTCGATTCCTTTCCCTGAGGCGTCACATTCCAACACAAAGGTCTTTGTGAAGTCGGGAAGGGCCAAAACCGGAGTGGTGCACATGGTCATCTTCAAGGTTTGAAAAGCTTGAGTAGTTTCTGGATTCCAAGTGAAAGAGTTCTTTTTTAGGAGAGTCGTGAGAGGTGCTGCAATATTTCCATAGTTCTTAACGAACTTGCAATAATACCCTATGAGGCACAAAAATCCATGCAAGATTTTGAGAGTCTTTGGGTGCGGCCAGTCTTGCATAGCTTCAATCTTTTTTGGGTCCACCCTGACACCATCCTTTCCCACCAGATGACAGAAGTATTCTACTTCTGAGGCACCAAAACCACATTTGGACTGTTTCAGGAAAAGTTGGTGCTGAGAGAGTAGGCGGAGAACTTGATCCACATGAGTAAGATGGTTGGTCTAGGTTTTGATATAGATGAGGATATCATCAAAGAAAACTAAGACAAAATGATGGAGAAAAGGGTGGAAGACATGGTTCATGAGGCTCTGGAAGGTGGAGGGGGCGTTACACAAACCAAAGGGCATGACCAAAAACTCATAGTGGCCCTCATGAGTGAAAAAGGTGGTCTTGGGAATGTCGGCCTCTTTCATACGTATCTGGTGATAGCCCGAGTGAAGACCAAGTTTGGTAAAGAATTGGGCACCACTCAATTCATCTAGGAGGTCATCAATGACAGGAATGGGAAATTTGTCTTTGATGGTTAGTTTGTTGAGAGCACGAAAGTCAGGACACATTCTCCAAGAACCTTCTTTCTTCAGTACCATGACGACCGGAGAGGAGTAAGGGCTCATACTAGGATGGATGACGCCGGCAATAAGGAGTTCCTGGACCATTTTTTCAATTAGATTTTTTTGTGCAAAGGGGTGGCGATATGGATGTATATTGGGGGGAAGGCTTCCTGGGACAAGGGGAATGGAATGATCATGAAGACCGCAAGAAGGAGGGAGTCCTTGGGGAGTGGAAAATACCATTTGATGTTTAGAAAGGAGGGCTTGGAGGTCTTGAGGCGTTGGGGGTGTCTCTATGGCTTGTATGGCGTTGAGTTGGGCAATGACACCAGAATGACCTTTTTTGAGCATTTTTTCCATGCGATGAGAACTGATGACCTCAGGTGAACCAGCAATGATGCCTTGGAATTTATATTGGTGGCCTCCTTGATTGAATTGCATGGTTAAGTTCTAAAAATCCATGAGAATGGTACCCAAAGTCCTTAGCCAGTCTGCACCCAACACAATGTCACAACCGCCCATGTCAATAACAAACATATGGGATTTTAGGTGGTAGTCACCGATTTGGAGACGCACATTTTCAAAATGCCCACCACATTTCATAGGACCACCATTGGCAATCATGATTTGGAAATTGTTGACAGCATGGATGTAGCAATGGGTTTCTTGGGCAATGCGGCGATGAATAAAATAGTGGGTGCTGCCACTATCAACCAGATTGATGACCTTTCGGTGATTGATGTAACCGATTAACTTGAGGGTTTAGGGGGCAGAGAAGCCGGTGAGAGCATTGAGGGAAATGATCGGTTCCACTTCGGGAGGGTTGGGGAAGGGCTTATGTCATTGATTTATGGTAACTCGGGCACAAGGGGAGTGTCAACATCCTCTTCCGGAATATCCTCAGAGATGGACATAAAAATATTTTGTTCCTTACATTTGTGGCCTAGGAAATATTTGTCATAACAATTATAACAGAGGCCTTTGAGTTGGCATTCAACCATTTCAGCCGTGGTCAATTTTTGGATCTTTAATGGGACGGAGGGAGTAGTGGGTTTTACTGGTTTAGGGCGAGGGATAAAGGAACGCTTACGTTTTTTAGAGGAAACAATTTGTTGTGGTTCTTTAGCTTTTTTAGTAGCCTCCACCCAAGTCGTTGGTCGAGCCATGAGGACATGGGCCCGAATCTCCTCCTTGAGGCCACTGATAAAACACTCTCGAAAGAAAGCATCAGTCATGCCCTATGTTCGAAAAGTCAGGCGCTCAAATGCAGCTATGAAGTCTTCTAATGTGTCTGATTGCTTCAATTTTGTCAAACGGCCCAAATGGTTGGTGTCAGTGTCAAAGCATTCATAAAGCTCAGTCACAAATTGGGTCCAAGCAATATACCCTTGACGGGAAGTTTTTCTCCATTGCCACCATTGCCAGCGTTCTTTATCTAGATGGAGAACAACATACCGGAGTTTGGCCAAGTCATTTGTAATGTTGTAGAGAGAGAAATAATGTTCCATTTGGGTGACCCAACCAGTGGGGTCCAAGCCATCAAATTTGGTTACATCTACCCGCGGAAGGCGTATGTCCCGTTGAAAGTGATGGGGCTGAAAGGAATGGGAAGAAGTTTCACCTTCAGTCTTTGTATGTGCATCAGGAAAAGAGTCATCGGTAGGGATCTTGAGTTTGGTGCAGAGTGATGCAAAGACAGATTCAAGATAGGTGGTCAGTTCGTGTTTGACTTCCGCCATTGTGGACTGCATGGATGCATTTATGGTGGTATTGATGGATGCATCACGAGAGGCAATAGTAGCACTGAGTTGTTGCACTTCTTGTTGGGTCTCGAGGAAACCAGATTGCAAGGTGTTGAAGTGAGACTCTAGTTCTTGGCTAAGGGTATGGGCCATGAGGATGGGTGAACTGAAAAGGGAGCGGACGGGGTCAGAAATTTTTGCAGAAAAAAGATATGGGTGAATGTGATAAGGGAGAAGAGATGAATCTAATGGAATAGGTCTCAAATAATGGTGAAATATTTTCCAGACTTTGGTCTGAATTTTTATTTTTATTTTTTTGTTACCATTGTGGGGTTATACTTTGGTCTGAAGAATGTTGTAGTGCTGAAATCCCCAAATTCTTAACCAGAAAGAAATGTGTATTTACTTGGCAACCCAAACACAGATGCGCGGCAATAGATCTTGCTGGTTTAATTTGTTTATGTTTATGTTCCCCAAAGGTTAGGTATTCAAGGGTTCTATAGACAAGGGTTTGCCATGTGTTATATCTCTCTGATATACATGCGGGGTCCAACAGTAGTACTCATCCCAATATCTCAGGGCACTAACTAAGGAGGATGGACCATACCCTTAGTCGTACTACCCGACTACCTAGGTACTAGAGAGTATCTTCCCGAGTGTTGTTCTCGGTGACACTATAGTAGTCCGGTGGCCGATAGGTTTATCTAAAGAGGGCTTCAGGAAATCTAGGCTGATCTGTACACAGGTGTTGTCTGATGCACTACCACTCGAAGGGGTACCAACATGGGTTACAAGGGTGGCCAACAGATGTGTGCTTAAGAACCACTTGTATTTCCTGCGTGTATGAATCCCTCAACCATGGATTTATGCACGTAACAACAGATCTTTGTGGATTAAAGAAGCCAGAATATGTCTCTACCCTGGAAAAAAAAATACCCACAATTTTTGCCAAGGAAAGTGCTCTGATACCACTTGCAAGATACCAGATATATAAAATATGCAGAACAGAAATAAAATGCTAGAAATGGCAGAATAACAGTAAAATATCCAGCATAATCTTCACAATAACATAGAAATGATATAAGAATAGAAATAGAAATAGCACTTTGATTCAGAAAGCAATGTTCATAGGCCTCTTTGAGGGGGAAACCTCCAATCAAGCAGCGCTCTGTTACAATAATATCCAAGCTAGGGTTTTCATACCCTCGACCCTTATTTATACTAAATATGTCTATTAAGAGAAGCATCTAGAGGAATATCCTTCTAGAAGAGGAAGCTTCTATTAGGTCTTCTTACATCTGCCTTATTCTATTTTATTGAAAGGCCTTATTAATATTGACCTTTATTACATCCGAATACATTGATATACCTATGTGTGGGTTAGGACCTTAACAATCATCCTATGGAGCCATGTGAAAACATTAATTTAGATATCGCACCTAAGACTAAGAAAAGACCAGCTTGGCTTGAAGCTACCTTACAAGACGTGGAAAGACTCAAGGTTCCAGAAGGAACATTCAGAAAGAGTAAAAGACCTAAAAGATTCTCAAGTTATGCAACATACATGACAAAGCTTCTAGATGAAGAACCTACCACATTTGAAGAAGCAGATCAAAAGGAACAATGGAAAGAAGCTATGACAGAAGAGCATCAATCCATTATGAAAAATGAGGTATGGGAAATCGTACCAAGACCTAAATAAAAATCGATGGTAACTTCAAAATGGGAGTACAAGATCAAACATGCAGCAGACAAAAGCGTGGATAAATACAAGGCAAGATTCGTAGCTAGAGAGTTCTCCCAAAAGGAGGGAGAAGATTATGATGAAATGTTTTCTCCAGTGGCTAGATATACTTCCATCAAAGCTATCATATCTCTTGTCACTTACATGGGATGGAACTTACATCAGATGGATGTAAAGACAGCTTTCCTCAATGGAGCTATTGAAGAAGAAGTATATATTGAACAACCTCAGTTTGAGGTACATTCCAGAGACACTCACATTTGAATATTGAAGAAAGCTCTATATGGACTCAAGCAAGATCCAAGGGCTTGGTATGCTAGAATGGACAGCTATCTAACAAGACTTGGTTTCTCCAAGAGTCATGCAGATCCAAACCTTTATTACAAAGTCGTGGACAATGCACCTGTGATTCTGCTATTATATGTTGATGATCTATTCATAACAAGTGAGGAATCTCTCATTATCCAGTGCAAGAAGGAATTAGCTTCTGAATTTGATATGAAAGATATAGGTCTCATGCACTATTACTTGGGACTAGAAGTATGGAAGAAGCGTGGTGAAGTATTCCTTGGACAAGGAAAGTACACAATAAAGATTCTTCAAAAATTTGGAATGATGGATTGTAAGTCCATGGACACTCCTATGAATGCGGATATAAGAAAAGTGAAAGTTCCATATTCTAATCTAGTAGATCCATCTCTATATCAACAACTAATTGGGTCATTGATGTATTTGGTAAATACTCTACCAGACATTTGCTTTGCCATATATACACTAAGCCAGTTCCAGGTGGAAGCAAGACATGAGCATTGGATAGCTGCAAAGCATGTATTAAGATATATTCGTGGAACAATAAACTATGGTTTGAGATATACTGCATCTAGCAATATACAACTTCATGAATTCACAGACTCGGATTGGGCAGGAAGTGCAGAAGATAGAAAGAGAAATTTAGTTATGTGTTTTAGCTTGGGCTCCGCTATGATATCTTGGGGCAGCAGGAAACAGAAGTCTGTCGCACTCAGCACAGCAGAAGCAGAGTATATGGAAGCATGTGAAGCATGCACTGAAGCAATATGGTTAAGGAAGTTAATCTCTGATTTATTTTATCAGATTATAGAATCGACCATAATATATTGTGATAATCAGAGTTGTATAAGATTATCAGAACAACCTGTGTTTCATGAAAGTTCGAAACACATTGAGATCAAATACTACTTTATTCAAGATAAATTCCAAGAAGGAGAGGTAAAACTCGAGTATATCCCCACTGACGAGCAGAAAACAGACATTCTGACAAAACCTCTATCTAGAATAAAGTTTGCATATTTCCGAGAGAAGATGGGGATCGTGGAAATAACTCCCTTAGCTAAAAGGGAAGACTCTCCAGGTTAGGAGGGAGCACTAAAATATTATTGAAACATTTATCTTTGTTATTGAAAAATAGTCCAGATTGGACAGATTCTTTCATGTTCGGAAAGTGGATTGAGATTTCTGATGGACAACAATTTCCCATTGTGGTTAACATGGGAAATGGTCCAGATTGCCGATGTATCATAGACAACGAATTCCCATTGTGGTTAACATGGGGAGTGGTCTAGGGCAGTCTCTCTTCTTGAGTGTTACTCAAGAAGACTAGCGCACCTCGTCGGACAACGATTTCTAATTGTGGTTAACGTGAGGAATGGTCCATTTTGGAGGTTGATGCAGGACAGTCTTTTCCTCTTGTGGTTAATAGAGAAAACAGTTCGTACAGTCATTCCTTAGGGTTTATACATTCTCTCCAGGGTGCACTTTGATTAGTGTAGGAGGAATGGCCCAGGGTGGGGAATGGTCCAGGCTCAACAATCAGGGACAGACATTCCTTAGGATTTATACATTATCTCCAAGGTGCACTTTGATTAGTGTAGGAAGAATGGCCCAGGGTGGGGAATGGTCCAGGTTCAGTAGACAGGACAGTTATTCTTCCTTGTTTGAGAAGAATAGTCCAGATATCTCATTGTTCTACTCTGAGGGCAGATATTCTTTCATATCTCACAGACGTGAGTAAAAGATTGGCCCGGATGATTCAGTTTATTTTAAGAATATTTTTCTGTGCAGGTTGGCATCAGATGATTGTTATGGAGACTGCTTATCTCAAAACAGTAGAGATATACTACTGTGGTGGATTTGTTCCACTATTTGTGACTATGTGTCATGGTTTGAGTAGTTGTGTACTACCATGGATAAACACATGTGTGTTCTATCAATTGATATTGTACCAGTTGTCATAGGAGATTATCGAGTTGGATAATAATGACGGTGCTCGTGATACTACCAGTTGAATGGTCTATTTGTGCTTAAGAACATACCTCCCTAGCTAGGAGGGAGTGTTGATATTATGGTAGCTTCGGTAGGTATGAACCTCTATTATGACCTATGACAAGATTAGAATATTCTGGAAGGAAGAAAAGAAGTAAAGGAAACCCTAGATGAGATTTCGGCTGCAGAAATATAATTAATGTGAATTAATTAGTACCCAGAAGGAGAAGTAAGCCCTAGTAAGTCTGTCAGACCACTATAAATATAGGGCTCTAGTTCTCATTATTCACACTTTTCAGAATTGCAGAGAGTAGTTTCTGTGCACTGGAGTTGGCAGTTTTGTGTGCAAGTTTCTGGGGAAGGTGTTGCACCATTTTATGGGTGGGACTACCTGATCATCTTGGTTTATATTCTTGCTTGGCGCATTAGCCTTGCTTGGCTATTGATTTCTACCAGTATTTTTCTTTGTCAAGGTCAAGGTTCTCGGAGGGTGGCTTCGACCTATGGTTGGGTGACAAGGGTATTGTCAATGGTAAAATGAGCACAATATTTCATATTCTACCACATGATTGTTCTATATAACTAGCAGATTTCCTCTAAGTCTAAACAAGTAGATTCTAAAAACCTCCCCCCTTCTGATGGGTCCAATGGTGTAATGAATATGTATTCCCCTGACTCAAATATCATTTTTTTGTGTCTTTAAATTGATTATGTCTTGGTTATAAAACGCCCAATCCAAGCCAAGCAATGTTGGATATGGTGTTGTGTCATCTACTATTTCAATCACTTCAAAGTATGCTTTTGTGCGCACTCCATCTAGGTCAACTATTACTCCTTTAAGTCTACCAATTGGTAGGACTCTGTGTTGGTTTTCTAGTTTCAATTGAACAGGTGAATATCCTAACATGGGCTCTCCCATACATTTCCATGTCTTCTTGGGTAATACATTGACTTTGGGTTCTAGATCCAGTATGATATCTCCCATGTTGAAATCTTCGATGTTATCTTTCAGCCTGAACTCTCTACCTATTCTTCTCCTTGTATATAGGTGATTGATTGTTTTTGTTCTAGTTTTCCTTTTGTCTCTATGCTACATCTTTCTAATATGTTTTGCAATATTTTGACAGATGATGGATCATTCAATACTTTCACACATGATTGCAAAAATCCTTTGATTGTACTTACTTGTCCCACGGGTTGCATTTCATTGGTATGATCCAACACTGGAGGCCTCTCATACTCCGGTGCTTCCTTGCTTTTTTGTGCAGTTGAAGTCAACGTGGTGTCTTGCTTCCTGAATTCTTGTTTGGATTTCTTAAATGTGTCCTTCTCATTCTGCGCGTTGAACTGTCTCTGTGGTTCGACATTCTTCTTTACCCACTGATGTTGTACTGGCTCTTGTCTAGTTGTGTCGTTTCCTATTTTAGATCCTTCGCGTGTCACTATGTTGATGTTATGTCCTTCATCCCTCACTTCTGTTGAAATCCATTGAAAATTCTGGTTGTTCTGGTTCCTCTTTTCCTGGATCTTTACTAATAGTGTCGGACATTATTTTGTATCATGGTTTGATGCGCGACAACACATACAAGTTGTTGGTGGAAGTGGACATTCCCTTGCATAATGTCTCAGTTGTTGACAGTTGTGACATACCACTGGTCCTCTACCTTTTCCAAAACCTCCTCTTATTCATCCTCCACCTATGTAGCCATTTCTATCTCCTCTCGACGCGTTATACTGAGGCGCCTTATTTTATTGTGCGATATTGTACTGAGGTTGTGTTGTGTTGTATTGTGGTTGCGCGGTATTATAGGGTTGTTGCGCAATGTTGTATCTGATGTCCTCTCTTGCATCAAATCCATAGTTCTACAATCTTTATCATCGTGTCCCATTGACTTGCAAAAGTTGCAATATGAACTCTTTGGCACTATCTGGTATTTATTCATCATTGGGAAATGATATGGATCGTGACTTGGTTTCTTACAAATATCACACCATAGTCCTCCTGTTGGTAATGGATTTGGCATTCCTACTTCCATATACTACGTGAATGTTGGACATTCGTTCTTGTGGTGTCCTGCATGTGGTACACCAAACGGCTTCTCGTTTGTCCTTACTTTTGTTCTGGTTGAGTTGGAATGTTAAGCTCTTTAAATCCTCCTTCAGTTCTTCAATGGCTGGATCTATCTGCTGATATTGTTTTTCTTCCAGTGGCATGGCTTCCTGCAGAGCCTCTGCCTGTGTCTAAAACTTTTGTTTTTGTAATGGATATTTTAAGTGTGGTAGTAGTGAATTGACAAATAGGTGTTTGTGTTGCATATCGGTCATGAGATATTTCAACTTTCCTTTCAGTCACTTGAATTTTTTATCAATCTCCCATATGGATTCTCTTGGTTTCTATCTAATTTCTATCATCTCATTCATGTACTGATCTTATAAAATTGGCTTCTGGAACTCATTTATCATCAATTTATTAATGTTGACAATCGTTCTGGTTGTCCCTGGTGAATTGTTTGTAGCTAAAATCATATACCAATCCAGTGTGTGATCCCTTACTGTAATCGCTAGTTGTGCTAGTTTAGTATCTTTGTTTATGATATGTTTTGCTTCCCAAATCTTCTCACAGATAAACAAATGTTTTTTCCGGGTCTTCCGACGCTTCTCCTTTAAATTTTGGTAACCTGATGGTGGGATCATGTCCTACCATCCTAAATGTTGAACTACTACCTTCGCGCAGTGTAGATACTTGACTAGTGCTACCTGATCTGGATCCTCCAGTTGTTTTTCCTTATGTAGACATACTCTCTATTTTCTTTCTTCCTCTGAAATGTGGTTGTCTAAGCGGTGGTGTTGTCTTTGGTGTATTATTCGCACATGGGTTTATGGGTTCCACACTAACATTAATATGGATAGGATTGTTTCCTTCTCTTCTCACTCCTAGACCTCTCGTCTTCCTCTCATATGTTGCACGCAGGATTTCCTCAATCTGCTCCACAGCCCGGAAATCCTCTAACTCTTCTTCATCACTCGCCAAGCCTTCCCTCGTGGTTATGGATCTCTTCTTGGTGTTAACCTTGTATTGGTAGGGTACTCCGCTACGCGTCTTTCCAGTTTTTGCCATGATCCACTTGATCTGGTCTTCATCCATCATGATTGGGTCCAAGGGTTACTCCTTATTTCCTTTATCCTTTCCTCCTTCCATTTTTCCTTCCATTTCTCCTTTTTGTTTCAGTGTTTCCCCCCTTCAACCTTAGTATCCACTCATGCAATAAGTGTGAAAAATCACAGAAAAAGACTTCATGCAAATTAGTAAACACGTCTTTATCAATATATTTGTGGGGTGTTACTCTAGGGTTTATGTTATCTTTATGCACAAACTCTAGCTCCTTTGTCTCCAACCAGCTTTCGATCTCTGATTTTGTGGGCTTCCACGGTCTCAACATCCCCTTCTAGTGGCTCATTATGTTTCACCTTCTCATCCACTTTAGTATTCTCTTGATCCGCCTTCCACAGGTCTTACGTATATTTTTAACAGATCTTCAGCAGGTCCCATCTACTCAATCCTCTATTTTTCCAACCAATGGAAATGGAACCATTTGTTGCTTACTATTCTTCTCTTTATTTATATCTTGAGTGACCCAGGGTTCATGTATGTCTAGGGTTCCAACAAAGACTCTAATACTATTGACACCCCTAGTAAACCAGAAGGCAACGCAGCGCACAGAGTGCATTGCGCAGTCTCACCCGAGATAGTCTTAATGGGTGGATGAAATACTCAGGTGTTTGCATCCCAGGATTGAGTGATGATCTGGGAAGTGCACGTTGAAAACTCTATTTTAACTTACTAACACCATGATTGTCATTCGCGATTGTGCATGAAATATAGCAACTCATTCATTTAGCATATTAATAATTATTGAAGACAGTAAAGAAACGCATGCATTGAATCACATAACATAGGTTTTACCATGCTTCACCCCCTCCTGGGCTGTGTCCACAAAGATCTGGCTCTTGGCTCTTTATTATAGCATTTCCAAAACTATAGCACTGTGTGCTTTACAATCTCCTCTCAGTCGTGTCAGGATCTATTATGAGGTGGACTAGATCGCACCAGGCTCCTTAGCCTGTGATCTAACCCTCAATATCTACCCTATGTATTCCTCTCTAGATCAAAATCTTACACAATTAGGCCATACAGCAAAATATTACATCACATCTACTTCCTCACGTTCTCCTTATTATGTCAGACCTAGGTATCTGTATTTATACCTTTCTGTCTCGCAAGACATTACAATGTACTGCAAAAACCCTAACCCTATCGTCGTTAGGTATTCCATGCATGCACGTGTGCTGCTCTTCCTTCCAGTTGTTGCTTTCCTCGTGCATGTCTTCTTTCCCAAAATAACCTTTATTTCTACTTTGCCCTGCGTTCAACATCCACCAATAATATCCATCAAAATCACCTCCCATTTTGATTTTGGTATCGTTTGTTGCTATAATAATATTGTTGGATGTCAATGTTGAACCTTTACTTGCTAACATTCAAGACATCTTTCTACAAAATCAATTATGTCCTTCTTCATTCATTTCCAAAAGAATAATGGTTTAAGGTTTGCGCTCATATTTTTTACTCCTAGATGATCCATATAGACTACTCTATGAGCTTCTCTTCGAATCAAATTACATATTTCTTCATTAAGTGGCACATATATTGTTCCATGAAATTGTAACAAACCATATTCATCCAAGGAATATCATTCAAACTTTGTAATTATCATTACTTCATTCTCAAGTTATGATTTGACTTCCTTATACAATCCATCTTCTAATTTCAATTTTAAAATATTTTCTCTCAATTTTTTCTTTAATGGTATAATTGAGAAAATATGTAGTATGTGACTTAAAGCATTTGCCACTCCATTCATTGTTCCCTTCATGTATGTTATCTCAAAATCATGCTCACTTAATAACTCTAACCATTTTCTCTATCTAGCATTCTAGTTACATTGGGTAAAAATATGTCATGTACATTGAGTAAAAATATGTCGTGTCCAGGGTAGGTCGCATATGTGAGTGACTGAATATGCAACCTACCCTCATGGAAATGTGCAACCTAAGAGTAAAAGTGTTTTTCAAATTTTCAAATCATGCCATGAAAGGAGTGCTAGTAGGTGGGAACAAATATGTTGTTTCACATCTCTTGATGGTATTCATCATACCTCCATACAACCCCATTACACTTATGTGGATCTATCAACAAGCATGTTCCCTATGTCTATACACACTAAATCAAAGCATCATTAATTTTCATAATTCAAATCAAAACATAACATATTCAAATAATAATTATTGATTCTTGACTGAATATGAAGGCCGATAAATTGTCAACGCAATTTTGTGTCAATCACCCTTATAGTTTCCTCTCACACAAGGAAAAGTATTAATAACATTTGCAAATTAATATATCCAGAACTAATTTATATCATTCAAATAATAAAAATCATTATCATTCATTACATAAACTTAATGCAAAATTGGCTCGAAGGGGTTGGATCCAATGGTGGAAAGAGAGGAGTTTTTCACTGTTGGGAAAGGTTCAATTCATGTGAGGGCCTTACCTGGAGCGATGGGGGAACCTTGAGGTAGTGTTTGAACATGTGGTTTCACCCAGAGATACTATATTAAATGGTATCGTGACCCATACACACATAAGTGGATCAAATCCCATGCCACGTCCTTCAAATGTTTTCAGCCCGTAGGGGTGTAGACCAACTGGAAAGTGTCATGTAAATGGAAGGAAATATGTAAAGTAGGCCTCATGTTCAATTCTCACCCTGATTTACCATTCCCCATGCCTGTAGGTTGTGTGGATGAACCTGGAGGTTATAGTGGTAGCACATGGGAACTGGCCTCATGTCATGCAAGTATGAGAACCGCCCAAGTTATCGATTCCAATAGTACAAAAAAAAATAATGAAAATTTGATTTATCTAAGCATCATATAAATTTATAATTAACCATTTAATCATCATCAAATTTACTCAATCATATAATAAAATTCATGTTTCATCATCATAATAACAATCATATAACTAATCCCCGGATGGGGTTCCTACTCGCTCTCATGATAAGATGGGTAGCTTGATTGAGAAGGCACCCTACCCAAGACATCAACCGACAACTAGATTCTAGCAAAGCACACCAGACATCCCTTCAATGATCTCTCTAGATGATTGGTTCAAACACAATGACACTCTTTCAAGTTTGAGCAGATGTGAGGGTAATAATGCTTCTGTGTGGGAAGAAGACCATCATGTCCATCCCCTACAATGTCATGATAATTTAAAGGTCATATGTGTACCCTGGATTATAATTGATATCATAAATAATGGTGGAAGGATTCATTCTACTACCAAGCAAATCCCTCTACACGAGAGAGAGGAAGTGCCCTCGAATTCTAATCATCCCTTGCCTCATGATGAACAAGACCATGAATGATGGTGTGATTAAAAGGTGAGGGTTCTATTAAGAAATGGGCTCTATAAATTGCGAAGGAGACAATTGTTGGAAAATGTTTAACAGGCAGCATATGCTTGTCATTGATGGAAAGTACAGCAGTGAAGACAGCATGAGTATAGGAAGAATGTAACAGACGGGCACCAGAAGTATTTTGGGAAGATGCGAGCACCAGAAGTATTTTGGGAAGACGCTGCAGAGAAAGCTCAATAAGATCAGAAGAGATAGTGCAGAGGATACTTGGCATGCTTTATAGGCAGTATGCGCTTGTCATTGATGGCAGGATCAGAGTGTGCATCGATGGAAAAAATGGAACAACGTAAGCTCAGGAGGAATTAGCGCAGAGTCGAATGTAGCGCGTAGGTGTGCACTAGGGATGAGGTTAACTTACGGCTAAAGCTCAAGGGAGATAGCGTACTTAGGATCATAGGAGGATCAAAGTTCGAGGCCTTTGACACTTAGAAATTCTTCCAAGTAAGGAGGATACGTAAGCTTGGAGGAGAAGCATCGGTGATCATTGGATCCCATCCCGAATTCTCAATGACCGTTAGATCTCAATGTAGACAAGAGGAGCACGCATATACGGAGGATAGATCTCGGGCGTTAGATCCAAGCACAGGGTCTGACCACCATTGGATTGAGGAGAACCTTTACATTCTTTAAAGTGCAAGGAGTAGAGGGCTCACAAAATCCTGAAAGAAGGAAGATCGTCCATCTTCAGGCAGGACACATGGACACAGATCAACATTTCACTGACTAGAGAGTCAAAGTAACGGGGTTCCCTAACCTCTCGAAATCGTGACTTAACCACAGTCGTTGGATCAAGATGTGATCTGCACCGTTGATCCAACTCCATATCGGAGTTTCGCGGATCGATGGTTGGAGATGTCAAGTAATATCAATCACAAGAATACCAAAATCGTGATATGCGAAATTGCGACGTAATCTGAGCCGTCAGATCAAGGTTTGATCTGGACCATTGATCTCAATCCATTTCAGAGTTTCACGGATCGAGAGTTGAATATGTCAAAGAATAATAACCACAGGAATCCCGAAATCGCGATATGCGATATTGCGATTTAATCGCAGCCGTCAGATCAAGATGTGATCTGGACCGTCGATCCAACTCACGTCATCAAACCACGTCAGCTAGGAACACATGGCAAAACCAGGTAATGACAAGTGTCAGACTGATTCAACATTTCAAGGACATGTAAGTCACGAATCAGGGTGACACGTGGCAGGTATTCGACACGTGTGACGTCAACAGGTTTACATCACTTTGGAGTTTTAGAAATCGGGAGATAGAGATTTCAAGAAACTCTCAGCATCAGGAGTCCCGAAATGTCGAATTGAGAAATGCTGAAATATCGTCAACCGTCCATCTCTGGGGGTTCTGTGGACCATTGATCCGACTCCCTTTCAGAGTTTCATGGATCGGGAGTTGGAAGCATCAAGAACATTCATCACAGGAATGTCAAAATCGCGATATGAGAAATCGCGAAATGATCTGAGCTGTCAGATCAACTTTTGATCAGGACTGTTGATCCCATGCCATTTCGGGGTATCGGGGATCGCGACTTGGAGAGTCGAGATGTCTCATCTGGAGACTCACGAAATGCAAAATCACGAAAGCGCCTTATGCATAAGGTTGTGGTCACAACCCTTGGTCACATCAATGAGAGATGGAGGAAAGAGCTAGAGCAACCAAGCTCCATTTCGGGGATCGGGACTGGGGATGTTGAGACCCATGGTCACATGAATGTCGAATTGTCGAATACCAAAATGATGAAATAAATGAAATATCCCATGGAATCAATCAAACGATGCAGGTGAATTTGAACAAGATCGGAGCACTACTGCAGCTCGACACTGTGTAACTTCCAGAAACCACTGATGGTTTCTGCCAGAGGACTCGAAGACACTTCAGTGTGATCACCAGAGGAGATGAAGAGTCTCTAAGCTTCACCCAGTGAAGAAAGATGATTCTTAGAGGGATTGACATATGGATGAGCGTTGGAGCCTGTAACTGAAACAGAAAGGATGAGCTCGACTGTCACAGAGAAGACGAAGAGTCTCAACTACCAGAGTGGTTGAGAAATCTCAGCAGAACACCCAGTGATGTTGAACGCGTGGGAAAACCACCAGAGAAGCTGAAGAGTTACCATGATGATCAGGAAGATCACTCGAGAAGTGGAGGATATCGACGCGATGTGAGTATGCTGAGGTATTGCACACATTGCATGCACAAGGTGCACAGAAGCTATAAGTACATGGTACAGAGAAGAGATGTGGTTGTTTTTTCCATTGGAGTTTTTGTGGTTGTTGTTATTGAAGGTGATTCATGTGTGAAGAAGGAGGAGAGTGCAGCAGCTGAATTGAACAGAAGAGGAACTGTGCAGTGAATGGACATGGCGCACAGAGCATAAAAAGAAGAAGAACGGACAGTGCAAGTCATGTGTGCAGGAAGGCAATGAGGCAAACAGAGCAACAAAATGCAGCAGAACAGTGATGAGTCTGGTAAGCCATTGTTGAACATTATGTCACTGTAATAAGTTTCAATAGAAAATATTTATATTTCAGGTTGGAAGGGAGGTTCTAGGGAGGGTTGTTTTCCTCATAAGTTCAAGTGGGTGCTTGAACACAGGGAGTTGTAGCTTCCATCTGGTTGCAGCCAAAGAAACTAGGGTGGCAGGGTGGTGCAAGGGAGAACTATTGTTCTCTGTTATACAAGTTGGTTGCCTGTATGATTGGAAGTTGGTGCTTCCATCCATTTGGTGTTGGAAACACTCAGGGAGTTGGTGCTTCATTCTAGTTGGTGCTAGAGAAACCAGGGAGTTGGTGCTTCCTTCTAGTTGGTGCTAGAGAAACTAGGGAGTTGGTGCTTCCTTCTAGTGGGTGATAGAGAAAACAGAGAGTTGGTTCTCTCAGCAAGTAGCAGCTTGCAAAACTGAGGTTGTAGCCTCATTATGAGTTGGTGCTCATATGTATGATAATGTAAAGAATGTAACTATTACTTATCATATAAAGAAAAAGAGGTTTTTA
>ML784799.1:150479-161543 GCA_009831015.1 Picea engelmannii
GATGGATTGGTCATGTCTTGAAGGCACCTTTGATCATTATTGAGCACATTTGGAGTAGTCATCCACCTTTTGAGGCCTCTTCCACACATTCCATGAGGTCATTCCACTAAATGAGGCTAAATGTTGGACCTTTTCTTGCTTAGGAGGATACTACACCATGTTTTGAGGCCTTAACAACACATATTCCTTGGAACATTGAGCTAATGAAGAAAATCGTCCCCTCTTCTATGGGATGGATCCCCTTCTAATGAGGGTTTTATGTACATGTGGCATATTTTACTTGTTTTTGACTTAGTCTCCTTGTTTGTTTGGATGACAAGTCTTCTTTTGTAATTCTCCTAGGCTAATTTTAGGGAGAAATAATTAATAAATAATGAGAAGGATGTAGAATCCTTATCTATAAATAGAGGCTCTCCTCTCATTCCAAATTGTTGTGAATTGGTGGATATCATTTTTTAATGCAATTAATAGAAGATATACCTTTTGATGTTTTGGTGTCAATTCTTGGAATTGTGTGCATAAAATAAGAATGTGCAAGTGTGCACACTAAAAATGTGCAAGTGCGCACTAAAAATGTGCAAGTGTACACACTAAAATAAGAATATGCGCATAAAATAAGAATGTGCAAGTGTGTGCACTAAAATTTGGGGTTGCGCGGAGAAATACTTGTGGTGTATGTGTAATACTGATACGCAATGTAAATGTTGAATATTGAGACTGTGCATTGGTACGTGTTGAATACCAATGCACGCAAGGGATTCATAAGAAAGGATTCTAACAAAATGGTGCAGAGTTTTCATGAATTTGTTGCATGAATTCGTCTAACAAATCTTATTGACTGCATATTTTGCAGAATTAACAACGATTTGAGCGGTACAAGATCAGCATGGAAATTCAAAAAGCATGGAAGATGTGCAGAGAGATTACAACCATGATGATGAATTTGGGGATTTTTATGTTGATTTGGGTGTTGATGGTACAGAATTCAAGGAGGAGCACATAAAATTGGTAGAAACCATAAAGGGACTGAAAAAATATGTCCAAATCTATAAAGTTGATAATGAAAGTCTTATGAAATCCAAGGAGTAGCAAGATGACTTCAATACCAAGTTGATGAAAAGCTTGGACATAATAGAAAAGAAAATGGATAAGGAGACAGAGTCAATTAGGTCAAGAATTCGCAGGTCTCATGATGAGAAAATAAGAGAAACAAGAAGCGTTGATAGGCATCACCCTCACTCACCAATGAATTCATTTAGGAAAGTGTGCAGTAGCTCAAGTCCATCTCCTATCAAAAATCATAAGAGAAGGACCAAGGTGGACGAGCTACAGGGAGAAATGAATAAGATCAAACCTCCTACGTTTGATGGTGAGCACAAGAAGGATGAATATGCAGAGACCTGTCTTCTAGGTATGAGAAAATACTTCCAGTTGCATAATTATTTTATGCAGACAGAAGGGAGAAATGCCATCTATCAACTAAAGGGAAAAGAATCAATGTGGTTGGATTAGTTCGTGCAAGTGCAACACATTGATGAAAATAAGGTTACTTGGAGGGAATTCAAGAGGTCTTTTCAAAAGAAATACTTAACCAAGAGATACTATGACAAGAAAATGAAGGAGTTCTTTGAACTCAAGCTTGGGAGTATGAAAATAGACGAGTATGAAAGAATATTCTTAGAGTTGTTGAAATATGTCGCATTCATCAAGGATGAGAAAGTTAAAATTCAGAGGTACCTGAGTGGGATGCCCTCATTTATCAATGACAAGATACAATATGATGACCTGAAGACATTGGAGGAAACCATAAGGCACGCTAAGTGTCTTTATTATCAGCAAAGGGGAAGATCAACTTTCCAAAAGGCTTGGGAAGATAATATGAAAATCAAGGTGGAACAGAGGAAGAAGGGGACTAAGCCACCATTTTTTCAGAAATATTGTGCAAGGACAGCCAACTCTCAAGGAGCCCAGAATGACGGAGACAGTGGAGAAAAATACAAGGAAACAACCTATTCAATGTTGGGGTTGTGGGGAAGATCATATATGCAGATATCTCCCTAAAAGAGGTGAAAAATTTAGGACTATGCACAGTGTACAACAAGTTGTGATGGTTGAAAACATGGGAAAAAATGTACCTAGGAATTACGCAGCCCTGTATAACAAGAAAGCTAATTTTATGTCGCACATGATTGAGGTGGAAGGTAAGATTATTGACCAACCCATTTCTATTTTAATTGGTTCAGGAGCTAGTCATAGTTATCTAGATCCTAAGATGGTGGAAAGATTCCAATTGCCAAGAAGCAAGCTTGGAAAACCTTGGTAGGTGCAGTTAGCTACAAGAGAAAAAAGGAAAATTAATGAGATGGTTAAGCCATGCCCAATGGAAATGAATGGACTGTGCACAAAAGTTGATTTGAATATCATACCTTTGGGTTATTATGATTGCCTCATTGGTATGGATTGGTCGGAACAACATCATGTTGTTGTAGACTGTTACAATAAGGCATTTACTTTCTTGGACGAGGAAGGAAATTTAAGAACAGTTCAGGGAATTCCAAGAGCTATAACTATCAGAGACGTTTCAACCTTGCAATTGAAGAAAATCTATAGGAAATGGTGCCAAGTATTTGTAGTGCACATGGAGGAGGCACCTAAGGTTAAAGTGACAAATGTGGAAGACTTCATAGTACTTGAAGAATTTGAGTATGTCTTTAAAGAGATACCATGGTTTCCACTAAAAAGAGATAATGATTTCTCTATAAATCTAATGCCTGGAGAAGCTCCTATATCCAAGACTCCTTATAGAATGAGTACACCATAATTGAAGGAATCAGAAATGCAACTTGAAGAGATTTTGAAGAAGGGGTATATATGCCCAAGTGTGTCACCTTGGGGTGCTCCAGTATTATTCGTGAAGAAGAAGGATGGTACACTGAGACTTTGTATCAACTTCAAGTAGTTGAACAAAGTAACAGTAAATAAAAAGTATCATTTGTCAAGGATAGATGACCTCTTTGATCAGCTAAGGGGAGTGTAGATATTTTCAAAGATTGATATCATATTTGGATATCACCAAGTGAGAATTAAAGAAGAATACATCAGCAAGAATACCTTCAGAATGAGGTACGAACATTACAAGTTCACGGTGGCACCATTCGGTTTGTCAAATGCACCAGTTGTCTTCATGTGTTTTATGAATGGAGTTTTCATAAATTACTTAGATAAGTTTTTCTTTGTATTCCTGGATGACATACTTATTTACTCAAAGCCTGAAGAAGAGCATGAGCAACACTTGAGGATGGTGCTACAAGTATTGAGGGAGCATTAGTTGTATGAAAATTTGAGCAAGTGCTCATTTTACCAACGACAGATTCATTATTTGGGTCATATCATTTCCAAGGTAGGAATAGTTTTCGATTTGGAAAAGATAAAATCCATTGAGGAATTGCCAACACCAAGAAATGTTGCAAAGGTGAGGTCCTTCATGCGACTTGCAAGTTATTATAGAAGTTTTATTGAAGGTTTCTCAAAGATTGTGCATCCAATTACATCCTTGCAAAAGAAAAGTGTGCAATTTGAATGGACTCTGGATTGTGTAAGGAGTTTTCATCACTTGAAAAGTTTGTTGACAAATGCACCATTTTTTAGAGTTGTTGATTCAGATGAAGACTTCGTTGTGTGCACGGATGCATGCAAGGAAGGGCTCGGTGGAGTCCTTAGTCAGAATGGGCATGTGATATGATACGAATCAATAAAGGTAAAGCAACATGAAAGGCTCTATGCTACTCATGACTTAGAATTGGCACTCATAGTGCATGCCTTGAAGATGTGGTAGAACTATCTCCTGGGTAAAATATATGAGTTGAGAACATACCATAGTGATCTGAAGTATATGTTTGGACAACCAAGTTTAAATATCATAAAAAGAAGGTGGTTAGAATTCCTCAGTGAGTATGAATTTGACATAAATCATATCAGAGGAAAAGAGAACAAGGTGGTTGATGCACTCAGTAGGAGAGTGCATGAGATGCATGCTACAACTATTAGCATGTACAAATCATATTTGTGTGACATAATTTTAGAGCCTTCCAAATCATATCAGCACCACGTGGACACAAAGGCAAATTTACAACAAGGTATGTCGCAATAGAAATTGGAAGGTTATGAGCTAAAAGAGGATGAAATCCTCATGTATAGGCGCAGATTCTATGTGCCAAATGTTCAAGAGTTGAAAGATATGTTATTGTCAGAGATGCATAAGGTTCCTTATGCAGGATGCCCAGGCTACCAGAAGACAATTGCAGCGGTCAAAAAACAATACTATTGGTCAGGCATGAAAAAGGATGTTTATGATTTTATTGTTAGATGCCCTGAATGTCAAAAGGTCAAGGCTGAGCACAAACATCCAGTTGATTTACTACATCATTTTCCCATTCCTCAGTGGAAGTGGGAAGTTGTAACCATGGATTTCATTACTAAGCTGCATAGGAATGATAAGCAACCTGATTCTATTATGGTAGTAGTGAAGTCAATGCACAAGGAAACCAACATTGTTGAAATATACATGTGAGAAATTGCTAAGTTGCATGGTGTACATAAGATAATTGTGTCTGACAGAGATTCCAAGTTCACATCGAACTTTTGGAAAGGGATATTCAAAGGATTTGGAATAAATTTGAACTTTAGCATAGCATATCACCCTGAGACAGATGGACAAATAGAGAGGGTAAATCGAGTGATTGAAGATATGCTCAAGATGTATGTGATGGATAAACCATCAAAATGGGAAGACTGTCTTCACTTGGTAGAGTTTGCTTACAACAATGGGTATCAAGCATCTAAATTAAAGATGATCACATTTGAGGCACTTTATGGTAAAAAGTGAAACACACTAGTGAGTTGGGACAACCCAGCCAACCGCACAGTGGTTGGGACAACCCAGCCAACCGCACAGTGGTTGGGCCAAATCTGCTTAGGGAAATGGAAGAGAAGATGGTGAAAATAAGGAAGAATTTAAAGGCTTCCTAAGACAGGAAGAAAATTTGGGCGGATAAAGGAATAACCCATAGAGAGTTTAAAGTGGGTGACCATGTGTTCTTGAAAGTAAAAGCCAGACACGGTTCCTGAAGTTGAGAATATATTTTAAGTTGGCAGCACGCTATTGTGGGCCATTTGAAATCCTAGAGAGGATTGGTTCTGTCACATATATGCTTGCATTGTATGCATCCTTATGTATTCATAATTTTTCCATGTATCATTACTTAAAAAGTACGTACATGATTCTAATCATATTATTGATTGGAATGTGATTTAGGTGGAGCCCGAAGGCGATTTTCAAGTTCGATTAGTTTGCATATTAGATTGGAAAATCAAACAACTCTGGAATCGATCCATGGAGCTAGTAAGGGTCCAATGGACCTGGTACAGTCCTGAGGATGCAACTTGGGAGCACGACGATGCTATGTGGGCAGAGTATCAGCATCTTTTTGAAGAATTTTGAAATTTTGTATGTACATGTGTATATAATGCACTAAATATAGTGCATAAATAAGGGGAAGGGGAATGTAATGTCCCTAATCCGAACCCCATTTTTAATTGTACATATAGGTTGGTGAGTCATTGGTACCAATTTTAAATGTAATTGTACATATAGGTTGGTGAGTTGTTGGCACCAACTTTTGGTTTTGCGTGCACCTGAGTAGTGCGTGAGGATTGTTATCAAAGAAAGGGTGTGCACATCTCATAATGTTGCACACACCTAGGTAAGTGCACATGGTTTCACATCAAAGGAAGGGTGTGCACATTTCACAGTGTTGCATGCACTTGAGTAAGTGTGTGGGGATTACCTTGAATTGCACATCGATTCAAGTTGTGTGTGTGTGTGTGTGTGAGAGAGAGAGAGAGAGAGAGAGAGAGAGAGAGAGAGAGAGAGAGAGTTCGAAGAGCCTATGTGGTTATGAGGTTGGTGGGCCGATATGAAAATAGGCCAGTGTGCCTATCCTTTTAAAATGTAATCACACTCAAGTTATTAATAATATCACATCGTTCCATGCAGACAGATCAGATGAAAAGAGACAGGGGGCTAACTCCACCGAAAAGGGAAAAGGGCGGACTTAAGTCCAAGGGGATATTTTATTAATTTTTCTGAAAAGTATAATTATGGATATTTACTTATCCTAAGTTCCCGAGGGATGGGAATGAGTCACCAAGTGGCTAAATCTAGTTCTGAAGGTGACAAGTGTCTAGTTTAAGGCATGCAATATATAATGTTGGCCTTAGTGTATTTTCGGGGGAACTCAATCCTTTGGGGGAAAATTCATTCATTTTCTCATGTGCAGAAGGGGTCATACCAATTGAGGAAAGATGACTATTACCTTATCTACAGAGAAAAGCTTGTAAAGGGGTTTTTGTATTGTAACCAGAGTATTTTTTGTCGAAGAAGTGGGTTGTCAAGCTCGTGAGAATTCTCTCCAAGTGAGAGATTTTTTGTCAAAGAGGCATGTTGTTAGTTTCATGAGCACTCTCTCCAGGTGAGAGATTTTTTGTTGAAGAGGTGGGTTTTTAGGCCCATGAGCATTCTCTCTAGGTGAGAGTTTTGATGGGAATTGTTCCCTGGTGCATTGGCCATTAGTTGCAGGGATCTGAGACTTCTTTTTTGGCCTATTGTTGAAGCCTTGGAAGGGAAATGGGGCAACCGAGAGACTGTTGAGCAGAGAAGAGGCACACTTCCTTAGGTGGGACATACATGTGAGGAATGCGAGACTGTAGGATAGTTTCAACAGTGGGCACCTTGGACTGAACAATTTTGTTGATTATCAAACCTTAGCTTGGAATTAAGAATCCTTTTTCCCTGGTAGAGTTTAAGCCCCATCTTAGGGGTGACATGTTGCTGAAATTTTATGAGCAATAGATTCTATGGCTGGAAGGAATACCTGAGTTCTGGGCGCAGTTGGTGACTTTTCATAAAAGATAAGTGTCCTTTATGTGAATGTCTATGTTACTGTGTGCTTAATTATCTATGTCTAATATGGGTTTAATTATTGTATGATGTTGCATATAAGTAATTTTTGTTATTCTGTATAATGTTGCTTGTACATGTAAATGTGGTGTTGATATTTAGTATTTGTAATCGTACATCCAGAGTATGATAGTTGTTGTTACTTATTCCTGTCAATTTAACCTTATAATAATGGTCATGATTCTCTAAGGCGAGGTGATTGGTCGTGTCCGCAGGGAAATAGTATGTGCGCACAAGAGGTTGGATTTGCTTGTACACGCAGGGAAGCAATCCATGTGTAAGAGGAAAACAGAATTTTCATGTGACGCCAGAATCGTTTCACGTATAGTAGAGATCACGTGTTCAGAGTAGATTACACGCACATTAATGTAGTGTGCTCAGTATGCTTGTGTACAGTTGTATTGTGTTATTTCCACTATTATAAGTTTTGTAAAGAGAGGAAAGTTTGTGTGGCACGACCCAGCTTAGGGTTGAGTGTGTTAATTCAAGTATTACTACGCAGACTAATTTTATAGAGTAGAATTTGTGCACTAGGTTTTGGAGTAGCGTTTCTCAGTAGTAGGCTAGGTATGTTTCAGGTTGGTATCAGAGTTGGTACCCAACTAGGAGGTTGGGTACGTGACAAGTTGGTATCAGAGCATTTTTATAGTGTTGGTTATGGGGATGTTACAGATTGGTATCATAGCAGATTGGTAACGGGGAACGTTACATTATGGTAACAGAGTAGATTGGTAACAGAGATGTTACAACCTATGACCTAAAATTTTCAATTGCCAAATAGAGAGACTCCAAATTAGAAATACATCAAGACACTTGGAGATATCAGCCTCCCCAGCTCTATGGTTCAACCAAGTGAACTTCTTTTTTATAGGCTCCAGATCAATAAAATCCACTTCCTCCATTTTATAACAAAAATAGTTTACCAAAACATATAGCTGAGCATTATTCCCCTATACTTTATCTCGATTTAGGCTAAAAATGACATCACCGCCAATAATGACTTTGTATCACTTGATATAGTCCTGAGAGAAAATAGTTCATGAAATTCCTTCCTGACATTATATGGACCATAGGAACAAATGAAAAATACCTTCATTCCCAAATCTTTGAAATAAAAAATTATTCAAGAGAGCTAAAGCAAGCAAAGATGAATTTAGAAGCAAAATTGAATTTTTCCAAGATGTCAGTAGACCCCTGGACTTTCTAGAGGCATCAATAGTAGCCAATAAATTCCAATCCCTCAAAAAGCATTCCATGAAACCATTGATCCTTTGGCATTCCCCCATAGTTTCTTGATGAAGAATTACATCTAGTCTATGAATCTCCACTAATAGAGATAAGGATAGTATTTTAGAGGAACCAACAAGACCTCAAATGTCCAGGGATAAAATGATCATTTTTCACTAACATTGGGGTTATGTCTTTCTCTAAGGACTCCTTTCAATGTTTTATACTTCCCTTTACTAATTTCCTTCATGTATTTCTCATGTGCATGTTGCAAAAGGATTTCCACCCGATTGAGGAAGAGTTGGGGCCTTTGTCTATATCCAAACCTAAACTCAAGCGTCGTATTGTAACCTTCTTATCTATGTTTGTATGCCTTAGTAGATATATACAAGAAGAGATTCATTGAAAACCCTCCTCTAAAACGTATTCACCATGACTAGAGCCTTCAACACCAAGAAATCATTCCAATAGATATTCCCTTATGAGAACATGATTTAGGTTTTCCTTCTCAATTTGGGAGCATGGATTTTCCTTTCTAGTGTCTACAACCCTAGAAAAATTCCAAATCTTTTGGATCTTTACTAGGAATTCTAGTGAATATGGCCAAATATTCTTTTCTCCAAAATATATATTAATCCTTTTAGAAGGAGAAATAGGAGTAGGGAAGGTCAAAACAAACTTATCCGATAAAATATTTATGGAAATTTCTTGATCATGCGGTGTATCCCGACTCACCAAAGAATCTTCTTCCTCTAGGCATGGAAAATTGGGAAGAGGCTCAGCTTGTAAAGTACAATTTACATCAATCTCTACATGTCTCTTTGGGATTGCAATAATTTCTATAAATCCATTTGAAGTGAAAAGAAAATTCCCCATAATAATTTATGAACCTAATGGGGCCTTCAACCATTTCATTGTCTCAGAAAAACTTGAAGAGTTCCCATTCAAAAAAAATTCTCCATGTTACATTTTCCTTCTATCCCCCTTTAGCAAGTTCATCAAACTTATCATCATCTGACGATGTAGGACCAAACCCCATACCAAATTTATAAGTTGGACTCTCCTTTAAAGGCTCTCCTTCTTGGCCAAAATCCTCACCAAAATTTGACACTCTATACTTCTTCCTCCATACCTTTTGTATAAATTCTTGGGAGCAATGTACAACTACATGACCATGGATATGACATCCCACGCATCTATGGGGTATTTTTTCATAATCCAAAATTTATTGATGAACTAAATTCCCCACAACAATATCCAAGGAATTTGGCAACCCCTAACTAATATACACTTCTACTAGCACCTAAGCTACCCTCCAATAAACACTAGTCTTAAATAAAGTATCCACATCCATTGTCTTTCCCAGAGTATCCCCAATGTATTTTAATATTTTCTTGAACCATAACTCCATTAGAATACCTATAAGTCGAACCCAAATTGAAATCCACTTCACAACCTTCGGTCTAGAGTAAAAAAAAATTATCCAAGGCTTTAAGGACAAAAATGCAAACTCTCAATACCATTATCCCTTCAATGCTTTATGTGCATCAACTTCCAAATGAAACAAAATACCAATCCAACCTAGAGATGGAATGGTAAATTGGCCCATAATCTAAAACAAGAAACCAAACCTTTTGAACCCACGAGTTAAAATTCCAATATGAGATATGACATCCATGAAACTTGTTAATTAGATCCTTTCAAGGATATTCAAGACCATGTTCTACCCTCATATACTCACCCAAAACCATTCTGACATTTTCCCTCCTCTTATTGACCACCTCACATGCCCTTTTCCCTTTAACTCCCTCTAAACCTGGATTTCAAAATTTCCCTTCTTTGATATCCCACACAATGCTTCAAAATATAAACACTAACCCATAAATTCAAAAATATACTAGGGAACCCCTAGATAAGAAAATATATATGGGTGATTCAATACCAGTGGAATAGAAAGTACTTCACTAGATATTTCATTAACATTTGCAATAGCATCCCCCTACAAAGATTGAGCCAATTCCATGACAACATTTACAACAGAGTGTGTCTCCAAGGACTTGACCTCAACATTGGATCCCTTTCCCAATAATAATATTTTATTTAGACCCTTGTCGATAGAGATTTTGTTTGGTCCTTCCACCTCTGACTCCACCACATCTCTACCCACTATGGAAATATACTCCAAAGGTTCATTTTGGCCACTAGGTAAGTCCAAAGACCCTAAGGTTACACCCCTTTTTCATAAACAAAACTTGAACACCTAGGATTTGAACTGGAGAAGATCATATGACCCTCCAAAGGATCTTTTGAATAATCCATGAGCTCCTCCTCATACTCCATCAGACTAGAGAAATATATATATATATAGAACTGGTGTAGATCCATCTTAATCCCTCAAGTTCATAGAGATATCAAATCCCTAGAAGTGTAAACTTTTCCTCAAATTTTTTCACTCTAAAAATGGTTTGGACTTCCAAAAATTTAATCAATGTCAATGTTTAAGAGATCCATGATTAAGATGGATCTAAACTAGTGTTTATCATATCTGTTAGCGTCAGAAGTCACTCCTGGATTGCAGCAGGAGCAGAGCCCGGCGCCCATCAGTTTATGTCACGATTTGTGTATGAAAGGGGTGATCGAATGGAAGTAAACTCGGACGATATTGTTTCGACTCTGAAACTAGGCCAGGCATGCATGGGCAAGTGAGGTCTTAGATGTACTCCAGACAGTGAGTTGTAGTAAGGGTGAGTAGGGGGAAGACTTGTATCAGAGAGATGCAAAGGTCTATTGTCAACATCAGGTTTCTAGCAGACTGTAGG
>ML784799.1:161593-181291 GCA_009831015.1 Picea engelmannii
CCCCTATGGCGGATGTGAAAAAGGGTATGATGGGAGCGATGGCGTCAACACGGTGGAGGCGATGGAGAGGAAACGGGAGCTGTGACATAAGTTGAGGAATGCCACGCGGTCTGAAAAGGAAAGAGGAGGAAGGTGTGTGGAGTGCGGGGGTACAGGTGGACATGGAGTAAAAGGAATGATCATACAGGTGGAGGTGACTGGGAGTGAGAGGGACATATGGTAGGAGACGAGAGGGCGATGAGTTGAGGAGGAGCCATGTGGATGGAAAGAGGGAAGTTGGAAAGATGACGGGGGAAGAAGGTGGCGGTAGGTGGAGAATATGTGGCAACTGGGAGGACGACTCGGACAGTGACACGACAGGAAGGGGGGCCCGCTAGAGTGAAATTCCATTCCGGACCCCCCCCCTCCATTAAAGGTAGAACCGATGGGGGGGTCCGGAATTCAATACAAACCGTAGATCTAAGCACCGAGACTTTGGCCATCCAGATGCGCTCATACATTATCTCCGATTCCGGACCCCCCCCCCCCCTCTCGTTAAAGCCAGAATGACAGAGGGGGTGCAGAATTGGACCTTTTCCGTAAATTTGAGTGCCTGGATCACGACCGTCCAGATCTGCGCCTTCTTTAAATTAAATGTGCCCGAGCCTCGCTGATGGATGAACGACTGATATGACCTCGGTGCTTTCATCATGAAAACCCCAAAGGGCCCCACTCGTGGCTCAGTTATTGCGCTGTGTGTCCTTCAGATGGACGGTCCCGATTCTTTCGGGATTTCTAGCACCGGGGGTTCACGATGCAATTTTCCTCAAAATCCCGATTGACCAAACCACGAAAGCACGGATGTACGCCATGTGTCCTCCATAGGAACGGTCGAGATGGTATTTGATGTTAGAAGAGGGCTACCTCCATTACCAGTCTCTCTTGATGTGATCGGGTGCTAGGACCATAGGCTTAGCTTCAAAGGCGCTTATCGGTGTTTCAGGGTTCGGGGTTCCGAGATGTGAGATGACGAGGGACGTTTGCCCCTCGAACTCCCGAATGTCGATATGCCGACGTGACTAGATCTTGTGCCATGTGTCACTGGATCGGATGACCCAGATTTAGTCTTGAAATATAGGTGCTTTCTCTGACGCTATATATCGGGTAACTTGGTAGCCCCGAAATCCCGATGACCGTTGATCTGCGTCGTCGCTTGATCCTTGCCGTTGAAATCAGACTGCTCGCTCGCTTGATTTAAGCCCAAAATGGACTTCTTCTATGAGTTGCACTCGGCGCTTATGGCTGCGGCCTTTGAATAAAACTCATCTGACCGGTTTTCAAAACCCCACTTCTATGCGTTTACACCAAAGGCCTAAAATCGGAGAGGAAAACACCCCTATACAAGAAATGTCGCTAACATTAGGCTCCATGGGGGATAGAGTCATCCCTGTGATGCTCTAAGGACTCATTTTGCAGTCCTAGTGCCTTGCTATTGGGCTATGGAGTCAAGCTCAAAACATCCCTCTTTTGAAAATATAGGCTGAAAAGTAAAGCAAAGCAAACAAAGCTACATGCTCAAAGGAGCTTATTTATATACAGTCCTAATGCTAATAAAATATTTTACATGGGGCTAGGTGAAAGCAGACTTCCACCATAGTCATTCAAGCAGCTTCTTGGATAGAAGCTCCTTCCTTCTGTCGATGATCACCAGCAGATGGTGTAACCGTGACAGCAGAACGGCTACACTCTTCAACTTCTCCTCACAGGCTGAAGTTGATATGAAACAGGGTGGCTCCAAGGCATAAAGGACATGCCACTCCATGTATTCACTGACAGGGTCATAGAATGAGTGGCGAATTTCGAAAAATTGGCGACAGACAGCCTCCTCTATTACACAGTTGTTCCCATGTGGCTGAATATCTCTGACAAACACAGGTGAGTGGACAACTATCGTAGGCTCACTGATCTCAGGCGGTGGCTGCTCGCTGACTGGCTCTGGATAGAAAAAGAAATGTGCGCTCAGCTGCTCCTCTGGTTCCTCCTCCTCTTTGTGCACTCTCCCATCTTGTAAAAAGGGAATGGTCTCCTGATCCTTCTCTTCAATCCCAAATGTAAATACATCATGGGAAATCTCATGAAGGAAGAAAGAACAATCCTATTCCACAATGGCTTCTTCATTTAAATCTAAGACAGCAGGGTCATCGAGGGTAGATGCTAACGCATCCAAGAAATCTTCAATAATCTCTTCAAAAGAGCTGCTCAGATCATCTGCCTTGAAGACTGGAAAATTCTCTCCGTTGCCTTCAGATTCCAACCTTGCATGTTGGGCAGTGAGAGATTTCACCAGCTCTATCAGTTCACTCAAAGCATCTTCCTCCCCCAGTCTTCTATCCTTACATCCCTCTTCATCACAACCTCCATCTGACATAATCATATATGGGAGGATTTCTTCTTCTTGGCTCTCCCATGGGTCAGATTCATAATGACCATAAACAGGACCTGTGGGAAATCTTTTTTCATAATCACCCTCAGTAGAGCTGCTAAGGGCATCTGCTTCAAAGGATGGGAAATCCTTAGCACATTGTTCAACTTTCCACCTGTCAAGTCTGGCAGTGATAGATTTTATCAGTTCCATAACTCCGCTCGAAGTATCTTCTTCCTTCCTGGGATCTTCATAATTATCCATTGTAGAGATACCAAAATCATCTTCTTCATAGGGTGGAAAATCCTCTGCACATCGCTCAGCTTCCCACCTGTCTAGTCTGGTAGCGATAGATTTTACCAGCTCCATAACTCCACCCGAAGCAGACGAATGGGGAGTAGAAAGGACTGATTCCTGATCCAGGTCATCAGGATCATCCTCATAGCCTTCATAAGAGACAGCTCTATCTTGTATACATTTGTTGTAGTATCCCTCATAATAGTTATGAAAAATCAACTCAGAGGGATACAACTTCTGACAGTAAGCGATGAAAGATGCATGGAACTCACTGAGTGAAGAAATGCTAGCAGGGGTAAATAATGATACCATCTACGTGCATCCCCTGCTAACGAGAACATGAACATCTTCAGTAATACATCTTCATGATGTATCTCCCACTGACGCATGAGTTCATGAAACTCACTGAGGTGCTGAGCAGGGTTGTCCTCTTCACATTTTCCAAATATGAGCAAATAACCGCCCCATTCATTCGGAGAGGGGACAACATTAGGAAAACCAGGAATAGCAGAAAAATTAAAAGGAGCAAACCTGTGAGCAAGGATTTTCTCCATATCGAACCAGTGGAGTCACCAATCGATCCTTGAATCATGGAGTCGCCAGGTGAAAGATGCGCAGCTTCGAATGTGTCTGGTCCTTGTTCACCATCAAAGGCCAGATCCTAACATTGTTGTTACCCCAGGAAGCTTCTCAGGCTAAGAAAGCAGTTGTTGAAACCTTCTCGAGAAAGCTCCTTTGGGTCAGCTTTCAAGCGTGCTAAAGTAACCACAACTGACACAGTGATGTGGAAACCTTGGAGTCGCCACAGTGGAGTCGCCAGGTGCACAGTAGCAATCTTGAAGGGCTCTGATGCCTGATGCACCTTCAGAATCAGAGACTCAATGTCGTTCTGCCCAGGGAAAATCTGCAACGGCACCAGAAATGTTAGCGTCAGAAGTCACTCCTGGATTGCAGCAGAAGCAGAGCCCGACACCCATCAGTTTATGTCACGATTTGTGTATGAAAGGGGTGATCGAATGGAAGTAAACTCGGATGATATTGTTTCGACTTCGAAACTAGGCCAGGCATGCATGGGCAAGTGAGGTCTTAGATGTACTCCAGACAATGAGTTGTAGTAAGGGTGAGTAGGGGGAAGACTTGTATCAGAGAGATGCAAAGGACTGTTGTCAACATCAGGTTTCTAGCAGACTGTAGGAGAATGCATTTAAACGCGAGATCTTCTTACATTCAAATGCAGAAAACTAGAGAATACAATAGTGCCACAATAAATCCTTTATCATAACACAACTGCAATAATTCATGTGAATCAGTCAATCATGAACTCCCTCAGTATGAGATGAAAACTAGATGGAATAAGGAAACTGTCTTTCATTAAATAAGAAATCTTACATACAGATGCATAACCAAAGAACTAGAGTGCCTGTTAAAACATTACAATTGGGAGCTCCGCTCTACCATCAATGCTTACAAAAATGGCGAAAACGCCTACATATACTCAAAACAACAACAACAACAAAAACAAGACACTGCATTAAAAACATTGCGTATGCATGTCTTCTGACAGTCTGCGCATGCAGACTCTGGCCGATCGTGCACCCAAGACAGACGCTATCAGATTTTGGACTGTCCTGCTGCAGATTAATCGACCAGCTTTAGTCATTTGCTGGACTTTCTTTTTATGGCGGAGATGATGCTCAACCACCAGCAACAACCACAATAACTGCTTTCTTGGGACTGGGGACAGCCTCGGCCAACCCTACCTTCTGGGACGTGGAGGTCTCCTAATGGTGCCACCTGGATCAGCTAAACGGTCTCTCTTTGGATGTTGCTTCATTGGACTGTTGCGAGGGACCCCTATGGAGGATGTGAAAAAGGGTATGATGGGAGTGATGGCGTCAACACAGTGGAGGCGATGGAGAGGAAATGGGAGTTGTGACATAAGTTGAGGAATGCCACGCGGTCTGAAAAGGAAAGAGGAGGAATGTGTGTGGAGTGTGGGGGATAGGTGGACATGGAGTAAAAGGAATGATCATACAGGTGGAGGTGACTGGGAGTGAGAGGGACACATGGAAGGAGACGAGAGGGCGATGAGCTGAGGAGGAGCCATGTGGATGGAAAGAGGGAAGTTGGACAGATGACGGGGGAAGAAGGTGGAGAACAGGTGGAAACTGGGAGGACGAATCGGACAGTGACATGACAGGAAGGGGGGCCCGCTAGAGTGAAATTTCATTCCGGACCCCCCCCCCCTTCCATTAAAGGTAGAACCGATTGGGGGGTCCAAAATTCAATACAGACTGTAGATCTAAGCGCGGAGACTTGGGCCGTCCAGATGTGCTCATACATTATCTCCGATTTTGGATCCCCCCCTCTTGTTAAAGCCAGAATGACAGAGGGGGTGCGGAATTGGACCTTGTCCGTGAATTGGAGTGCCTGGATCACGATCGTCCAGATCTGCGCCTTCTTTAAATTAAATGTGCTCGAGCCTCGCTGATGGATGAACGACTGAGATGACCTCAGTTCTTTCATCATGAAAACCCCAAAGGGCCCCACTCGTGGCTCAGCTATTGCGTCGTGTGTCCTTCAGATGGATGGTCCCAATTCTTTCGGGATTTCTGGCACCGGGGGTTCACGATGCAATTTTCCTCAAAATCTCGATTGACCAAACCACGAAAGCACGGATGTACGCCATGTGTCCTCCAGAGGAACGGTCGAGATGGTATTTGATGTTAGAAGAGGGCTGCCTCCATTACTAGGCTCGCTTGATGTGACTGGGTGCTAGGACCATAGGCTTAGCTTCAAAGGCGCTTATCGGCGTTTCGGGGTTCGGGGTTTCGAGATGTGAGATGACGAGGGACTTTTACCCCTCGAACTCCCGAATGCCGATATGCCGACGTGACTAGATCTTGCGCCATGAGTCACTAGATCGGATGACCCAGATTTAGTCTTGAAATATAGGCGCTTTCTCTGACGCTATATATCGGGTAACTTGGTAGCCCCGAAATCCCGATGACCGTTGATCTGCTTCGTCGCTTGATCCTTGCCATTGAAATCAGACTACTCGCTCGCTTGATTTAAGCCTGAAATGGACTTCTTTTGTGAGCTGCGCTTGGCGCTTATGGCTGCGGCCTTTGAATAAAACTCATCTGACCGGTTTTCAAAACCCCACTTCTATGCGTTTACACCAGAGGCCTAAAATCGGAGAGGAAAACACCCCTATACAAGAAATGTCGCTAACACTATCAACAGAAGAAAAGTGCATAGTGTGATGCTAATCAATAAAATAAAATAAAATAAAATAAATCAAAGTACTTACATTTGTTGCAACAAAAGAAGCAAGGCACATTCTACAATCGAGCTAATCAAGTAAAAAAAATTCTAACATAAATCTCATGCAAAAAAATCATCATGATAAAAGTTCATCGAACATAGATTTTGTTAAAACTCTCAGATCTACATAAAGATATACAACTGAATATGTAATGTAAAATGAGGTAGTAAAAATAGAACTGTAAAATGAACATACATATCAATACAATAAGAACATAGATATGGGGAGAATAACCAAGACATTCATTAAAGAACTACTCCCATGTGTACAAAGAATAAATTGCATAAGGGATTCCCCTATCACACACTCTCCCTCAAGTACCCATCCAACAAACTAACTAAACAAGCTAATTTTCCTATTACACAATTTCCAATACTCTCCTTCACTTCTGCAACTGATCAACCTAACCTTCTTGATTACAAACAAGCATAAAATCATTAATTACAATCTTACATAGATTCTAACACTCTTATAGAAAACAAGACTCCCACTAAACTTTAGGCATGGTCGTCTCAGGAATATTTTGTCAATATTCTTGATAGACCCAAGTCTGCAAATTCCAAATACTTACTACTTTCCTTTAAGCATGGACCCAAGGTTATCGAGCTTACTCCAAGCCTACCTTTCTTGTCCAGTGATCTTTCATCTTTTCCTCCTAGAGAAAGGAATTTTGCTCTAAGCACTACACTAGTGTATTTGTAAGCTTTGATTCATAACTCTTTGTGCTTCTCATTGCCATGTCAACACTCTTCCATCAAGTAAATTTACCATGCTTCATTGAGGAGAGGTTATGAATTCACAAGTATTCATTGTGGGGAGTGTTGAAAATGTGGTGTATGCTTGTTGTATGGATGTGTGATAGTGAAACAATCTCCCTTAAGACTCTAGGTATGCCCACAATTTTGTTAAGGCTTACTCCAAGACCACTCTTCTTATCGAGTTATCTTTTATCTCTTCTTCCTTAAGAGAAGAATCTTTCTCTAAGCACTAGACTTATTCATCCAAAAATATATTTAACAAATAGAGCAGGTTGATATAACCTTCTTCAAAAAAAAATGAAAGCAGGCTTCACACTTAAGTATTCTCCTTCGTCCCTTATTCGACATCTACTTGCCATCCATCGATAATTACCTTGTAATCATTCATAAGAGAAGAAGATAGTACTTATATCTCTTCCCCAAATATGGTTGGTCTCAATCTCGTGCATTCTTACCTTGTAATCATTCATAAGGGAAGATGATAGTACTTATATCTCTTCCCCAAATATGGTTGGTCTCAATATCGTGCATTCTTACTTTGTAATTATTCATAAGGGAAGATGATAATACTTATATCTGTTCCCAAATATGGTTGGTCTCAATCTCATGTATTCTTATTTTTCTCTTTTAATTAGGCTTGCTCCTCTAGCAAACCAAAGATTGGTGTTTTTATATTATATTACAATAGTATTCTTCATGTCTTATTCATAACTCTATGCACTCTTCCATCTAGTGAATTTACCATGCTTTATTAAGAAGAGATGATGGATTCACAAGTATTCGTTATCTGAAAACATACTTCTTGTATGGATATGTATGAAATTGAAAATATGAAATTAATTATGATTACTTTATCTCTTCCTCTCTAATTGAGATGTGAAACATTAGTGTCATGATATAAGTATGATCTTTGAAATGTTGAGGTACATTTTAATGGTAATTTTTTACACTTTTTCAAATTCTTTAATTCTTATATACTTACATGAGGTACATTTTAATGGTAAATTTTTACATTTTTCAAATTCTCTTCTTTAATTCTTATGTACTCACATAGTTCTTTTACCTTTTCCTTAAATTCTTTAAAGTTTATCATAAACCCTTTATACATTTTTAAAATTCATCTCAACTTCTTTTTAAACATTAAATTGTCCTTTTTTTCTTTTTTTTTCTTCATTCATGAATACTTAATAAAACAATATTTTAATGATAAAATCCATGCTATCCTTGACTTATCATTTCTTGTATTAGTGTGAAACCCATTTCTTTATCTAAATGAAATTGGAATGTGCTACACTTAATATTTATTAAAGGGGCATTGTTGTATAAGTGGTATTCATCTAGTTTAGTAGTTAAGGGGATTTTTCTAAAATATGATGTAATTAAGTTAAATTTTTCATTATTAAATTATAATTTTAATTAATTATTTTAAATAATTAAAAATATATAATTATATTTTAAATTTATAATTTAAATGAGATTATAATTTATAATTAAAAATAAAAATAAAAAAAATTCACATTCTTCCCATATTATTAAAAATAATATTAAAAATAAATGTGGTTGTGAAATAAAAATTCTTACCAAATATTAGTGGATAAAGGGGCAAAATGAATGCCCCTTATCCCATGCCTCATGCTAACCAGATCAATTCTAAACGCTAAAAAAAACTATGCGAACCACAAGCACCTCTTTACATCACCACCGTCCGATACGAATCCAAGCAACACCCATTCTCATTTATCTGATGGAATCAGATAAATGGATAGATCAGCTTCTCCGATTGGCTCCGATGGATCCTCTCCTTCACCCAAAAGACACGCCAGCCGTCCGATGCCGGGGCAGTTAATCGGGGCCGTGGAAGCATCCCACGATCTCTGCCACACAATTGTCTGAGCAATCCAGAGGCACTAATATTGCAAAGAGATGAGCCGGTGTGAAGTATTTGCGGGAGAGAACAGAACAGAACAGAAAAGAAATGGCGTCGGTCACCACTCAAGCCACTCTCGGCGTATCGTGCCGGTCAGTTTGCAGGTCGGGATTCCTGACAGGCTCATCTGTTTCTCGCCTGGCGAGACGCGTCCGCCCGGGATCGAACCCCGCACCCGCCAGATCCTTCAAGGTCGAGGCTAAGGGGGAGTGGCTGCCAGGTCTCTCCTCCCCGACCTATCTGAACGGCAGGTACCCACCATTCCATTCCATTCTTGTTTCCGTTCCTTGAGGCCAGCTGGCCATGTTTTATTAACAGTAGGGTTTTTGCTGCAGTCTTCCTGGAGATAACGGGTTCGATCCTCTGGGCCTCGCAGAGGATCCGGAGAGCCTGAAATGGTACGTCCAGGCGGAGCTAGTGAACGGTCGATGGGCGATGCTGGGCGTGGCGGGGATGCTCATCCCGGAAGTGCTAACAAGCTTTGGCTTCATTGACGTCCCCAAGTGGTACGACGCCGGCAAAGTGGAGTACTTCGCGTCCTCGTCCACGCTGTTTGTGATAGAATTCATTCTGTTTCACTACGTTGAGCTCAGAAGATGGCAGGACATTAAGTACCCTGGGAGTGTGAATCAAGATCCCGTGTTCAAGAATTACAGTCTTCCTCCCAACGAAGTGGGCTATCCTGGCGGCATCTTCAACCCCCTCAATTTCTCCCCGTCCATGGAGGCCAAGGAGAAGGAGCTCGCCAATGGTATGTAGATTTATTTTTTAAGAAGTTACTGATTTACATTTTTTATAAATCTATTAATTTACATGTAAGTGTTTTACATTTTTGTATGTAGGGAGGTTGGCGATGTTAGCATTCCTGGGATTCGTAGTACAACACAACGTAACAGGAAAGGGTCCGTTCGAAAACTTGCTGCAACATCTGTCTGATCCGTGGCACAACACCATTATTCAAACCTTCCAAGGAAAGTGAGACTTCCACTACTGTGTGTCTTTGAATGTAATATTTGGGCTTTTGTGTATTTAAACTTATGGGAAGTTCTCTGTCACAACTGGTTTCCAAATTCTTGTGCATACAGAATAGCTAAATGGGTGAAGAAGGTACTTGCAGTGCTTATGCATATATGGATATGATGGATCATGCTACATATATATATGTTATGTTGTTTATGATTAAATTGCTATGACTTTGATTTGTTTTGATTGTTGTATGTTGTTTAACAGAACTGCTTTTGGTTTTGCATTGACCTACCAAAAACCAGTAGTTCTTTTTATGTGATTACCAGCGCATGTTCTTGGGCTATGATTTAATAGTAATGGGACAGTACATCATTGTATTAAATCTGGTTGACAATACAAAATTTGATTTTTACCATGTTAAAATCATATAATATGGTGTTATTATTAGTCCATGTCGTAGGCATAGAGGGACTACAACATCTATAATGCATTGATCACATATTAGTTTGTCCTTTGACTCGAAATATTTGCAGAATATCTATTGTTGGAGCTATGGAATTAAAAGCATATATTTTTATATAATAAAAAGCAACATATATGTACTGATGTGATTGGATAAGAGATTGGAGGTCTTATTGCCGGCTTTGCTATTCCCAATGTACTATATGACAACATATCCAAAGTTTTTCTCATAGACAGTGTTTTTTAATCATATATTTTTCCTCTATATTGCTTGAAGGTCGATTAATGCTAGCATTAGTTGGAATGTTTGTATTACCATTTTTTGCTAGGCGAATATATCCGTAAGTTTTCATATGTATTAAGCATATTGAAATGTTTCGATATCCAAGTTTTGTAATGATTGAGAATTCCAAAGTTTATGGCATCTTTGGTGGATGTATATTTGTGTAAATGTATTGACACTTATTCCGAGATGCCTCAATAGGCCTGACAGCGTAAACGTTTACATGACGCGACGTCCTCCAACACTCTTGACAGCTTAAATGTTTGCATAGCGTGAGGTCTTTAGACAGCCTAGTAGTCTTAAATTTTTATGTAAATACGCTTCTCGAAGTACATTTTTCCTCGAAATTTTGTATACAGTTACAGTGAATTTGCACAGTCTTGTTTGTCCACCGCCAGTTTGACAAACATTGTATGTTTCATCCTTGTTCTGCCATTGAAGCTACATACATTGTTTGTTGGTTCGGTGAGTGCTTCTTCTTCGTTGGTTTGTCAGTTGTTGCCATTGTATGTTTCATCCTCATAATCGTTGAAGCTACATACATTATTTACTGGTTCGGTGAGTGCTTCTTCTTCGTTGGTTTGTCGTTGTTGATTCTTGTTGTTTCCCTCGGCATTTCATCGTTTCGGAGTAAGTTTCGATGCCATAGTTTCATTTTGTATTCCTTGTTTGTTGTTTAGTGTTTGCAGTTTGCAAGTAAGAATGTTTGCTTATTTGTAGTCGCATGTTCCTTGTATGTTTTCGGTTCCTTTTGTGATTGGGCTTCAGTTTCGTAATCGTTGGAGATACATATGTTGTTCACTGGCTCGGTGGTTCTCGTTGCTTTGTTGGTTCGTGGGTTGTTGGTTCTATTTGTTTAGCTAGGGTTTGCGCTTTAGGGCCCTAGGGCTGCAGTTTGGCATGTTCGTGCTTTCTGTCTGCTTTGGTCCTTGTTGTTTTCTTCTGTTTGATTCGGCGTTGTAGGGTTGGAGTGCAGCGGCGATGGTTGGGGCTTCTTTTTTTCGGATTATTATTGTTTTTTGGGTGCGCTTTACAATGTTCAGCGCCTACACCCACGAGTCGACATGCAGTTGTGTTATTTGTCATGTCTATCGAGGCCGATATCTATTATTCTGTGAGATTTTGTTGGTGCTCCAATCTTGCCATGAAAGAAAATAGTTGCATTCAAAATTGTTGGAGGATTACATGTAAAGTTACAGTATCTATTGTTTTTCTGTTGGAATAAAACATATGTATGCAGGCTACATTTATAAACTATGTATTGTCAAATGTGTGGATATGACATTACATGTTCTTTCTCCTCTACATAGACTGGTGTGTGCACGATAGAATTTGTGTTGTGCTTGAGATATGATATGTGCAACAAAGATTCTGCAAGATTATATTTTGATGTTTGGAAGCATGTCTGGGTGGTTTGCCACGGAAAACTAAGAATTTGTATCGTGGGCACAACAGTCTGTGTAGAGGAAAAAGAACATGGTTAAAGGGGATATCTGGATAAATTGCCAGGGAAAACCAGAAATCGTTTAGCTGCGGCTATGCAATTGCGTGATATTTTGTGCCTTGTAATATATTTTGGCTGGGGAAAAGAAATATACGTGTTTGCAGCCATGGATAGAGAAGCGCAAAGGTTCATGCTTCTGCCCTTCTAGACTATTCATTCAACTAGTTTTGTTGTGTGTACATTTTGCTTGTTCTCCAGTGAATAGCAGCTTCCATTGATGTTCATTGAATTTTGTGTGTTCCCACATTCAAACAAACAGAGTAGTTGGAGAAAACGAGGGAGTGTTGACTGCATCAGTTGAAGAGGATATAGAAAGGTGCATGCTTGTACTGTTGTTTCATATTGCGTTGTTTTGTATTTCATTTATGATATGTATATGTGTTAAACTAGTTGTGTGCCTTCATACATAGTAAGTTATCTTGCTTACATGCGTTCCTTCCTGCATACTAAGCTGGTTCATGTCCATTGTGTTTGGGCTACATTGTTGCATTTAAACAATCAGAATGGTTGGATAGGACGAAGGACTCTTTGGCGGGTAAATAGAGTTGTTTCTCTTTCTTTTAGATGTCTGTCTTTATACTAACTTGCCTTCGTGTCCATTGCATCTTCGACGTTGTTGCCTTGGAAAAAACATGTTGATTAGACAGGGAGATGAATCGTTATGTGCAACAGCAGAGGGTTCTATGGTGCAATCTTCTAAAAGGTATACCATGTGTGTTGGTAAATTAAATATACAAATCGGGTGGGGGCATATAATATTAGACTTGAAAACGATGAATTTGCAGTAATGGGCCTTTCTGCGCTCCATATTTCTAATTTTTCCATTTTCTATTATCCATTTTGTTTTCTAATTCATCTGCCTAGTGTGCTTCCCGAGAATTCCTTCGTGCGTCGCTTGGTGGACTAAAGGATTCACATATGTGGTCGTGCTTCTACCTTCTTCCATAGTTACCCACTTTCTCGATTGTGGGTGCCAGGCTGACAGGTTGAAGATTTGTCCCCTGGCTTCCGGGGGTCTGCGATATACAGATTGGCCATGGTGCCCCACGCTCACGCCCTCTTTATTGTTAAACATTTCTCCAGTTAAAAAATTAAGATGCTTACAATTTTACGGTTATTTGGTCCTTCCGATGGACAATATACAATTCATATGCTTGTTTAGTCCTGATGTTCATCTGCACATGCTTGCATCAGAAAAAATTGGACTAGTGACACGGGCATGAGCAGCCATTCATCCCAGACATTGACAAACCGACAAAGCCAAAGGTAAAGATGCATACGCTCTGCTCTTACTATGTTTACTAAACAAATTTGTTGGGCTATATATTCATCTATGGCATGGCGGATATCCTGATGTCATCTGCAATACATGGTTTGCAACTCGCAAGAAGTATCAACAAGTACAAGCGAGACGTCGAACATGTTGCATGTTCTGCAAACTAAGAGGTGTGGTTGTGAAACTCTGGCTCCATAGTTCATCAAAACTATGTGTGTACTTCTAGCACACTACCATTCACTTTAGTTTTCCTGTTCAAAAAAATGTTATCAGGTCTAGAGTTGTGACATCCAAAGTACTATCAATAGAGGGCTTGAACAGCCGCCAAACTAGACAAGTGTTCGTCAGGGACATAATGGTTGTCTATAGCACCTACTTGGACAAGGAAAACAAAAGTATATCCATTATGCGTGATGACATTACAGACAAGGATGCCATGATGACAGTGACACTGATTGTTCCTCCACAACTTGTCCAGAAACATGCAGAATAGATATTGTTGCGTAATGGGATATCTATTACATAGTGCCCAAGTATGGAACGAGGGATCTGCATATGCTCTATAAAATGTCGTCCATACTTTCTAAAAGTACATGTTTACTATGTATTTTTTGTTTGTCGAAAAACTTTTATATCAGTCGCCCGACCAGATTGTACAAACTTTCTCGTCTAATTAAATTTTGCAATATCAAAATTTAATATTAATAATTTAGTATTGAAAATAATGTTTTTAGATATGTTAGATAGTTGATAGGGAATAGCATCTGTAAACAATGGAAAACTTGAACCCACCAGCCTTCAATTCCATCTGTCAATTTGTGTATCGCGAAACTCCGAGTGTTATTTGAAGGACATGGAACAATGAAACTACAATGTTGAGCCAGCCAGCTCGCAGGTCCACTTGTCAATTTGTATATCGTGGAATTGTGAGTGGTATTTGCACAGCGTGGAATAATAGAGGTCCAATTTTCAGCCCACCAGGCCTAGAGCCCCCGATAAAAAAAATGGCTAAATATGGAATTCATACGGGATCGCTAGAGGACAATAAAAGTGCAATGTCCAGCCAACCAGCCCGAGTCCGCCTATCAATTTGTATATCGCAGAAGTCTGGTTGTTATTTGTAGGGAAGGGAACAATAAAACCTCAATTTTCAGCCCGCCAAGCCGCGAACCCGCGATCCAAAAAGTGCCTAAGTATGGAATAAGGAATGCGCATATGTTGTATAAAATCTCATGTCCATACTTTATAAAAGTACATGTGTACTATGTATTGTTTGTTTGCCCAAAAACTTTTATATCAGTCAGTCCACCAAAATAGACAAACTTTGTTCTCTGCTTAAATTCTGCAATATCAATATGTAATATTAATAATTTAGTATTGAAAATAATGTTTTTTTATATGTTGGATAGTTGATAGGAATTACCATCCCTAAACAATGGTGAATTTGAACCCTTCATCCCTCGAGTCCATCTATGAATATGCATATTGCGGAAGTCCGAGTGCTATTTGGAGGACACGGAACAATGAAAGTGAAATGTTCAGCCAGCCAGCCCAAGAGCCCCCGATCAAAAAAAGTGGCTAAATATGGAATTAATACGGGATCGCTACAGAACAATAAAAATGCAATGTTTAGCGAAGTAGCTCGCAAGTCCTCCTGTCAATTTGTATATCGTGGAAGTGTGGGTGGTATTTGTAGGACACGGAACAACATACTCTATTTTCATCCCGTCGGGCCACAAACCCGTGATCCAAAAAGTGCCTAAGTATGGAATGAGGGATCTGCATATGCTCTGTAAAATCTCATTTCCATACTTTGTATAGAGACTCATGTCCATAAGTCCACCTGTCAATTTGTATATCGTGGAAGTCTAGGTGTTATTTGTAGGACATGGAACAATAGATACTCAATTTTCAGCTCGCCAGGCCGCGAACTCGCGATCCAAAAAGTCCCCAAGTATGGAATGAGGTATCTGCATATGTTCCAGAACAATAAAAATGCAATGTTTAGCCAAGCAGCCCGTAGGTCCTCCTGTCAATTTGTATATCACGGAAGTCTGAGTGTTATTTGTAGGACACGAAACAATAGAGATTCTATTTCCAGCTCGCTAGATCGCGAACCCACGATCCAAAAAGTGCCTAAGTATGGAATGAGAGATACACATATGATTCATAAAATCTCATGTCCATACTTTATATAGAGAGTCATCTCCGCAAGTCCGCCTGTCAATTTGTATATCGCGGAAGTGTAGGTGTTATTTGTAGGACACGGAACAATAGATACTCAATTTTCAGCCCGTCGGGTCCCGAACCCGCGATCCAAAAACTGTCCAAGTATAGAATGAGGGATTCGCATTTGTTCTATAAAATCTATTTGTAGGACACGGAACAATAGATACTCAATTTTCAGCCCGCCAGGCCGTGAACCCGCGATTCAAAAAGTGCCCAAGTATGGAATGAGGTATCCGCATATGTTCTAGAACAATAAAAATGCAATGTTCAACCAAGCAACACATACGTCCTCCTGTCAATTTGTATATCGCGAAAGTCTGGGTGCTATTTGTAGGACATGAAACAATAGAGACTTTGTTTTCATCCCACCTGATCCGTAGGATCTTTTAATGACTATGGTTGAGTTTTAATTTTGCATGCGCTAATTAACCATTTGAGAAACTTAATGAAAGAATGAGGAAAGAAGAGGAATTATGACAGCCATATACACATATGCAAATCTGAAATGAAATAATAGACAGCAAACCATAACACGCAGATTGATAACGGAGTTCGGCACAACTTTGCCTACATCTCTAGGCCTTTGTCTCTGTGAGGGAGGCTTCTTTATTTCTGTTCAAAAGCTCAAAAGTACATCGCAACAGTGCCAATTGGCTACAAGACTGATCTGGTCATGTTCTTCCAGATCTCAAGAACCCTGCAAAGAAAACGGCACGCAAAACGGACGTCTGGAGCTCCCAGAAATGACCCGCAAGCGTCTGCTCCTCAAAAACTTTCCTGCATAAAAATGGCTTTGGCTTGGCTTCCCTTCAGCATAACTCTGCTTTTTTTGTCATTGACTGTCCTCAATGGCCTCAAACAGGCCTGGTTTATATAGATCTGAAGTTGGTTATCCATCCCCAACTTCCTCACAAAATTTGGGCTCCAAAAATGCCCAATATCTCCCAAAAATGGAGAAAATCAATTAATAATAGGCATATAATCATTGAAAATCCCAAACTATAGTGAAAAAACCATTTACATATAAATTTATGGGCGCAGCCCCTAAACTTGTGCGCCCTCGGTCACTTGGGCGCCTCCATGTGGCCACGCGCCCATGCGCTGGCCCTCTCTCTGCTAGCTCTTGGTTCCTGTGGCGCGTTGGCATAGGTCCACGAGCTGGTGTCATAACCCCCGCACCCTTTTGGTGGTTGTAGCCCTGGTCCTGTGGGATCTGCCCGGGATCCGGGGGCTGGACCCTATCTATTACATCTGCTCGTTCGCGCTCATGGCCATATGGAGTAATGTTTTGTTGAACCGTGGGCTAGGGCTAAGCCCCAGCCCTTTCTGTCGTCGACCTATCCATTTAACAAACATAAATACAATTTGTCGTATATATAATAAGAACCACCCGTGGGCCGAGAGGTTAGCCCAGTCCTGCCAGTCCATTGCCCAGAGGATAGATCATGTGTTCGACCCCGGTGAACCCATATACATTTTACCAAAACCACGAACCAACCACAGGGTGCCATGTGGCAGCCCATGACTGGGCCACGTGGCACCTCAACAACCAACCGCAAATTGCCAAGTGTCAATCGTTGGATGCCCCATGTGTCTGCCATGCGTCAAATGTCGTATGCCACATCACCTGCCCAGTAAGCTGCTGACGTCATCTCGTGCCACATGTCATCCTTACAATGGTGACACGTGTCACCCCTGGATTGGTCCAGTTGTCTGCCCGTACATGTGCTCTGTCACCTGCCACGTGTCACATCCAGGAGTTTCCACATCAGTTGTATGGTCGTACGGCCTGTACAGTCAGCATGCCATGTGGCACTGTACGGACTGTACAGTCATCCCCTTTTTTTCCCTGTTTGGTTTTTCGGACAGAACGCGATATCTTTCACATACGAAGCCTGTTTGACGAAGTAAATATATGGCCGGAATTAGGAAGACGAGACGGACGCAATGGCACTAGTTTCGTCGGATTCTGAGCACTTTCATTTTTAAGCATTTTTAAGCCCTGTCATGCTTCTGGATCCAATTCTGGATCACCGCCAAATCGCGAAGCCGCGATCCAAAAAGTTCTTAAGTATGGAATGAGGGATCCGCATATGCTCTATAAAATCTCATGTCCATACTTTATATAGAGATTCATCTCTGCAAGTCTGCCTGTCAATTTGTATATCACGGAAGTGTAGGTGATATTTGTAGGATACAAAACAATAGATACTCAATTTTCAGCCCGCCAGGCCGTGAACCCGCAATCCAAGAACTGTCCAAATATGGAATAAGGCATTCGCATATGTTCTATAAAATCTCATATCCATACTTTATAAAAGTACATGTTTACTATGTATTGCTCGTTTGTCGGAATACTTTTATATCACTCGGCCAACCAGATTGTACAAACTTTTTTGTCTAGTTAAATTCTGCAATATCAATATTTAACAGTAATAATTTACCGTAGGTCCGGCCCTGAATTTGTATGTCGTGGAATTGTAGGTGTTATTTGTAGAGAGTGGAACAATAGAGGCCCATTTTTTTGCCCGCCAGCCCGACAGCCCCCAATCCAAAGTATGGAATGAGGGATCCGCATATGTTCTATAAAATCTCATGTCCATACTTTATAAAAGTACATGTCTACTATGTATTGTTCGTTTGTCGCAAAACGTTTAAATAACTTGCCCGACCAGATTGTACAAACTTTCTCGTCTAATAAAATTCTACAAGATCAATATGTAATATTAATAATTTAGTATTGAAAATAATGTTTTTAGATATGTTAGATAGTTGATAGCGATTTACATCCCTAAACAATGGAAATCTTTAACCCGCCAGCCCTCGATTCCATCTGTCAATCTATATATCACGGAACTCCGAGTGCTATTTGGAGGACACAGAACAATGAAAGTGCAATGCTAAGGCAGTCAGCCCGTAGGTTCGCTTGTCAATTTACAAATTCCATGACATACAAATTGACGGTCGATATCTGTCACTGAGATGCAATATGACCAACAGCCCTTCACGTCTCCTGGGTATATCTTCTGTCGTTTTTCTTTTGTAACCCACCTGACCGCTTTCCATACTTTAGTATTTCTTGGAATCGGTTTCACCATCACCCCTGCCTTCGTACTTGTTTCTAGATATGCAATAATTAAGCTTTAATGCTAGTAGCCATCCTGCAGGAACCGTTAAGATTGTCATTAATGTCAGGAAATCCAGAGAAGATTTTTCATTACTACGAATTAAACTAAGATTTGCACACAAGTATGTTATCCTTTCCAAGTATTCATTTGAAAGGCGATGCAATCTTCTTCTTTTTGGTGCGCGGACGGGTTGGTCCTTCTAAGAAATTTCTAATTCCTAATCTCTTTTCGTCGCCACCGCCAACTTCACACTTTTTTTTAATTATGCAATTAGTGAGTTGTGATGGTGACAACTCATTCCGCACGAACCCTAGAAACTATCATTGATCAGAGAAAGGCTCGAGGACATATTCCATTGATATGCATTAAAGCATAATTTGCGGAGGGTTATATTATACCTCCCCGGTTTTCATTTCAAACATCATCTCGAGCAAACAGAAATTCTTAATAACTTCTCAACAGTTCTCTCCACACACAGTAAACACATTTGGGCATAATGGCCAGAGGTTCCACTATTCCAGGGCATATTCTTACTATTCATCTCCCTTCGCCCAGGAGCAAACAAGGAGATGGTCCCTTGGTACACCGAGAGATATATTTCAAGCCAAAAAATTCCATGGCAACCCTAGCTGCTCAAAGAACCTGCCCACTTGCATTCATGGATGTCGCAGAAGTTGATGCCATGAATTCTAAGCCGGAAGAAGATGATCTGATGGACGATGATACAACAATGGATGATGGCAATACAGAGAATCGTCTCACTCCTGCGCCCAAATTGAAATCAATCATAACGAATGGAACTTCCCGGCTCGGTGATGGTGGTGATGACAACACCAAAAGGAGTTTCATAAAAGAAACCGATGATGAACGCAACAGCCACTTTGTAGCTTGAAAGTAGGAATTCCAGAGTTCCAAATTAGTTTGTTCTAGGCGAAAGAGTTTCATTGTAAAGTCATTTCTCCCAGAGATATATTTCAAGCCAAAAAAATATTGATTAAAATCTTCGGGAATTAGGTCCAAAACTCTCACTGCTGCAAGGCATTTTCCTACTAGTCATCTCCTTCTGCCCAGAATGGACTAATTTGGGCCTCTGGAATTGCACGTGCAAGTTGTGCTACTGAATTGTTTTGGACTATGTA